>KE154887.1:166809-181134 GCA_000411075.1 Sisymbrium irio | reverse complement strand
TAATATAATATTTTGATATAAATTAATAATTTTTATTTATATACTAAAATTGTCTTATACTAAATTTACTTTTGTTTCAAAATAAAATTAAAATTAATTTTAAAATCTGAAGTATCAAATATTGGCTATAAAAAAAAAATTGAAATGAAGGAGTATATCTTATATGTTAACAATAAACATTATAAACATATGTAATATAAAATTATGTATAAATTATTATGAAAATTATAACTTTTTATTGTAGTAAATAAATATACAAATAATTTCATTTTTATAGTGCAATGAAACATGATTGTGGAACATTCCACTTTTTATAACCAAAATATCAAAATATCAATCAACTATTAAGTATAAGTTTATAAGTGATTAATATTAATATAGTGGCATAAAATGTAATTAGTTTAATGAGTTAAGACTTTTTTGTATATAATCTCAAAATCATTTTTCTTTTAACACATAAACAATGACATTTTGATTAATCATACATGAAGATAAAAAAATTTATTCAAATTTCTTCTAAATTAATAATATAGGGGATATAGCAGCGCGATTAGGGTTTTGCATCAATCAAAAACCGTATGGATCCAAGGTCAGTATTGAAGAATGTAATGGAACTAGACATTTATTATAGTCTATATTTTTAATTATATGTTACTTTTAATGATATTTTAATATTTTTATTAAATCCTAATGATAGTTTTAATAATATGACATATCACTAAAGATTAATAATTAGCAATACGTATTCCTGTTTAGTAGTATATATATTAAGTTATCTTGTAGTAATGTGGTATTCGCTTTAACCTCTTGATTTGTCATATTTTTTACTGGTTACTTGGACTTTCTTACGTTTCTCACAGTCTCTGTAAAACACTAGCCATGGGCAATAGAAAGATCGAAAGGAGAGGAAATGATAATTAGAAGAAGGGTGATTAAAGACGTCGCTAATGACTATATTTGCAATAAGTACATAACCCTAAAGTCAACACACCTAACATTTTGTCTCTCTCTCTCCTTTCCACCAACATATTGAAGAACAAGACTCCGTGTGGTCGACCTCACTTGATTATAATCACCTCTCCTCTCTTCACACAAAAGAATATGCTCTTCATTTCATCCAATTCTAAATGCATAACACATTTTTTCTCTATTTACAACAAATTTCAAGGACCGTATAAAAAATTTCATGAACAAGTCCATTTTATGTGGTGTCCTTGATCTTATGAGTTATGAGGAGGCAGGATCATATGTTTTTCAGACATGAAAAGTGTACAGTTTTCAGTTTCCTGTCTAAACATATAGTACTAATCGTTAATAACAAATATAAATGGCATTAGAACACGAATTGGGTGA
The DNA here is from genome assembly GCA_000411075.1 of Sisymbrium irio. Taxonomy (NCBI): domain Eukaryota; kingdom Viridiplantae; phylum Streptophyta; class Magnoliopsida; order Brassicales; family Brassicaceae; genus Sisymbrium; species Sisymbrium irio. The sequence goes on along the minus strand of KE154887.1, from coordinate 179,781 downwards.
GATTGAAACGCCTCTCATAAATGATCAATATACAAAACTAACCAAAAAGGTTTGGTAAACACTAACATGTCTAAATCGAGAAAACTTGAAACGATAAACTATTACAAATAACAATAAATAAATATTCTTTTTTTTTCAAAAGTGGGAGTTGGCGAAGTAGAATGGTGGGATTCCGCTCTTCACGACTGGTGTTAGGTGAAGCAAGAGAGATTAGCTTTACTCAGCCTCTTTAATCCCTATCCATTTTCTTCTCTCTTTTTTTTTTTTTTTCTAAATTATCAATCAATCTATTTCAAGTCTCAACTCAACATGTGTACAAATACACACCAGTTTATATTATACGGTTCCTGTATTATACAACAAAATATGAGACCACCTTTTATAAATGAAAAAAAAATGAATCTTGACCATCTCAATATATAATTATAAATTTGATTGTTCTCACTTCTCACCGAACATTTACCATCAAAAAGTTCAAAAACAAGTAAACGAAGGAAGCTAAACCGAAATTGCATTCGAAATACGACACGTAAACCGATTCTCGCACGTAGAGAATTAACGAATATACCCTTTCCAACAATCCCGACAACACGAAATACCAAAAATACCCTTATAAATTGATTTACCTACCGCAAAGACACACAACAAAAGACTTCACCAAACACAACTACTTCGTTATAAAACCCTCAAACTCTCTTTCCAAACACTTCTCAGGTTTCGTCTCAACACACATTATTCTCGAAATCTCAACACCAAAGAAAAGAAAAAATCTGTTTTTTCTTATATTAAAAAACTAAAATATAAGAAAAATCGAAGGAAACAAAATGGCGCTCATGAACGGAAGCATGAATCTATCATCGACGATCAAGTCGTCGATATACAACCACCGTCAAACAAGCTTCTCCTCCGTCGTACCAAGAACCACATCCCTTCGGATCTCCGCCGTCCAAACCGACCCAAAACCACCAGCTTCATCTGCCGTGACGACTCCATCGACGGTGACGAAGACCGTCGGAGTTAATGTGGGTAAATCTAAGTGGGCACCGGAGAGCTGGAAGACGAAGAAGGCTCTTCAGCAGCCGGAGTACCCTGATTTAGCTGAGCTTGAAGCTGTCCTCAACACCATCGAGGCTTTCCCTCCGATCGTTTTCGCCGGTGAAGCTAGGTTGCTTGAGGAGCGTTTAGGTCAAGCCGCAATGGGTGAAGCGTTTCTGTTGCAAGGAGGTGATTGTGCAGAGAGTTTCAAAGAGTTCAACGCTAACAACATTCGTGATACCTTTAGGATTCTTCTTCAGATGGGTGCTGTTTTGATGTTCGGTGGTCAAGTCCCTGTCGTCAAGGTACGCAGAAAGTTTGAGAAAGTTTTGATTTTTATGTTGGGATTGTTTAGATTTTTGAGGGTTTGGTTTGGTTTTGGTTTTGGTTTTCTTGAAGGTTGGAAGAATGGCGGGTCAATTTGCGAAGCCGAGGTCAGATTCGTTTGAGGAGAGGAACGGAGTGAAGTTGCCTAGTTACAGAGGAGATAACATCAATGGAGATGCTTTTGATTCGAAGTCTAGGATTCCTGATCCACAGAGGATGATCAGAGCTTATTGTCAATCTGCAGCTACTTTGAATCTTTTGAGAGCTTTTGCTACTGGTGGTTACGCTGCTATGCAGAGAGTTACTCAATGGAATCTTGATTTCACAGAAAAGAGCGAGCAAGGAGACAGGTATAATAATAATAATATATATATATATATAAAAAAAAAAGAAATTATGGATCTTTGTGTGTTTGCTCTTTAATTGCCATTTGCCATAAAGCGAGATGCTTTGATTGTTTCTGTCTAGAATCTAGATGGATGTAGATTAGTTAGGGAAGACCTTATTGTTTCCTTGTGTGTCCATGTTATAATACTCTAATCATAGCATGTAAACTCAAAGGCAAGGAAACAGCCAGGGCCTAATTTTGGGTATCTTTCTGAGTGTTGTGTTCTCTACATAGTACTGGCTTACATCATTTCTCTTGCTTGTGTTGGCCAATTTTAATGCAATGTTCCCTTTTTGAATACCTACTTTATTTGGTATGAACTTGTTAGGTCCAATTTATAGAGTGAATGCTCAAAAAAGTTTAGGAGTTTTCCATTTACAGCTACTGATAGGCCTAATTATTGTTTTGTGTAAACTGTTTGTTCTTCTTGAGCAAATTTGTACTTTTACTATCTTTTCTTTGTCTACATTTCGGGTATGTGTGTTAACATTTCTGTCTTGGTTTGGCAGGTACCGTGAATTAGCTCACCGTGTTGACGAAGCGCTTGGTTTCATGCACGCTGCTGGACTCACGCTCGACCATCCCATAATGCAAACAACCGATTTCTGGACTTCTCATGAGTGTTTGCTCTTGCCTTATGAGCAGTCACTAACAAGGCTAGACTCGACCTCTGGTCTCTACTACGATTGTTCTGCTCATATGATTTGGGTCGGTGAGCGAACCAGACAGCTCGATGGAGCTCACGTCGAGTTCTTAAGAGGTGTTGCTAATCCTCTTGGAATCAAGGTTTGTTTTTCTTTCAACTTTCTCTTCATAGTATTTATCAGGTTTTAGTAGTCTCTTTGTGAAACTGATTGAGATATTTGTGTGTTTATAGGTGAGTGATAAGATGGATCCAAAGGAGCTAGTGAAGCTGATTGAGATCTTGAATGTTGATAATAAGCCTGGAAGGATCACGATCATCACAAGAATGGGAGCAGAGAACATGAGAGTGAAGCTTCCTCATTTGATCAGAGCTGTGCGACGTGCTGGACAGATTGTTACTTGGGTCAGTGATCCAATGCACGGAAACACCATTAAGGCTCCTTGTGGTCTCAAGACTCGTCCATTTGACTCCATCTTGGTACGTTTTACATTAAACTTTCCCTATTAGAAAATGTTCTATTGTTTAGGTTTCTCTTGAATCATTGAGAATGATAGAAATTTAGATGAGCACATAGGAATAATTTTGTATATTCTCCAACATGGTAAATATTAAGTATGTGATTGTGGCAGTAGGTGAGATAGCGAAAGGTGACAAAAAATCAGACTTTGGTTGGGCCAAAGTTGACACGACTGCTTTTTCTAAAGTTTGGTGGTCCTTTAAAAAATAGTGAAAATACTAACTAAAAGCACGCGCCCTCAATCAATTTGCTACATATTTATTTTTAGTAGACTTGATAAAAGTCTTCTTATAAAACTATATGATTTTTGATTTTGAGAAATTATTGTTGCAAAAATAATCTAATGAAATTTTTTTTTGTTAATTGAATATATATAGGCTGAAGTGAGAGCATTCTTCGACGTGCACGAGCAAGAAGGAAGCCACCCGGGAGGTGTTCACCTAGAGATGACTGGTCAGAACGTGACCGAGTGCATCGGTGGGTCACGCACAGTCACGTTCGATGACTTGGGTTCGCGATACCACACGCACTGTGACCCTCGCCTCAACGCCTCGCAGTCTCTCGAGCTCTCTTTCATCATCGCTGAACGTCTTAGAAAGAGACGCATCAAGTCCCAACAGGCTTTTTCCATCTAATTTAAACAAACATGTGCTGTGTAATATCTTTATATAAATGTGTGCGTGTGTGAAACTCATTATGGTCTCGTTTATCTTTTGATTCAAGTCGTGGGTCAACAGAACGCGTAAGGTTTTGTTTTGTTGTTGTTAAGGAGCCATTTATTCCCATTTTGGGTTTAATATAATCATGGAAGATTGGGTTTTATTTATCTTGTGAAGAATTTTGTGTATGTCTTTATAATATTGCAGACTTGATAATGACATAATATCAGGGAAGAAACAAAAACAGTCGTCAACGGCAGTCTGATAAAATATAAATAAACAATTGGTCTTCTCGGAATTCTATAAATAGTGATTGTGATTTGTGACAATTATTTTTAGGATTTTTGAAATAAAAAGACCTCGAGCTAAAATATGAATGAGTCAAACTGTATTGTAATTAGTGTTATTGGAATACAAATATCCTATAGTATAGTTTTCTTATAGATCTAATAACCAATTTCTAGTTTCCTTCCTAATTAGATTTAAGTTTGTTATGTATTTTGTTCAATATTAGGTTTATGAAACTACCTTTAAGTAGTATAAAAAGATTGTCCGAAAGGTCGTAGTAATTGTGTTCTGATTTCTTAGCAAATTGATCGAAGACTAACTATTCAACATTGAAGTTATTGTCAATGATCACTGACTCTTATCACCATTCAAGCTTTTAATGTATTCACATTGTTTACTTCTCAAAAGGACTAAAAGAAAAAGGTCTCGGTCTAAGAGATCTGATGGGGTTATGTTTGGAAGATGAAAAGAAGTAGGACAGCAAATAAGAAGCAAATGAGATCACTAAGAAATTGTCAAATACGATGATCACAACAGAAACAAATACAAAGATAACAACAGAAACAAATACAAAGGGAAAAACAAAAACAAAAGAAGCAAAAGCTACAAAACTTTTCCTTCTTTCTCTTATTCTTAAAAACAAAACAACAACAATGAAAGGAAACATAACCATCTTTGTTGTGGACGACAACAAGAAGGTTAAGGAGAGTAGATTGTATGGAGAGTTAAGACTACCTTTGGTAATGGTGACTACCAGACGGAGCCGTTGGTGGTAGAACGTTTTCAGATCGTCGAACGGTTGGATAAGTGTTCCAGTCTAAATCCCATGACGGTACAGTCCCAAAACCTGATTCTGCAATATAGTCGATAGCATCAGCAGATAAAGCCGGTGGAGATAGGGAGGGAATATTATTCTCCACTTGTTGATTGTTCTGAGAATCAAGCCATTCTTGTACCCTCTCGGACGGTAAAGTCACCGGACCTGGTGGAAGAATGTTTTCAGACTGCTGACCATTTAGATGATTGGACCAATATTGATGCGAAGCCGTTGAAGTCGCTAGAGTTGGTGGTGGGATGTTCCCTGATGGTAGACTGTTTTGAGAATCAGGCCAACCAAATAAACTCTCAGATGATAAAGTAGCTGTTGGCTGTGGAGCATGCTCGGATCGTAAACCATTCTGATAACCGGACCAGCTTGGTAGATTCTCGTACGGTAGAGTCGCCAGAGCTGGTGGTGGGATGTTCCCTGATTGTTGATGATGCAGACTCATGGATGGTAGAGGTGCTGGAACTGATGGTGCAACATTCTCTGATCGTAAGTCATGCGTAGAATTGGGCCAGCCGAGACTTCCTGAAGGTAAAGTTGCTGACGCTCGCGGTGGCATGACGGTCTCTGATTGTAAATGGTGCAGATAATTAGGCATACGAGCTTGTACTGGAGGTGGTGGTGGGATGTTCTCCTGTCGTAGATCATGCATAGAATTGGGCCAGTTTACATTTCTTGATGGTAACGTCTCGGACAATGGTGGTGGAGTGATCTCTGATTGTAGATCATACATGGAGTTAAGCCAATCTAGATTTCCTGATGGTGCAGTCGCCGGAACTGGTAGGGGAATGTTCTCCGATGGTAAACTCGCCGGAACGGGTGGTGGGATGATTTGTGATCGTTGATCATTCGGCAGGTCTTGAACTCCAGATAGTGGAGTCGCTGGAACCCGTGGTGGAATGTTTCCTGGTTGTTGCTCTTCATCCCCAAGTGAGAACATATCGTGCAACGGAGACCATGCAGATAAATGTTCGTCGTTAGGATTGTCGTCAAACAAATGGCTCTCAAAGTACTGCATGAAATCATCCACCGAGTCTTGCTCTTGAGGACAAGGCTGTGGCAACAAGGATGGTGGTGATGGAGGTGATGGTTGCGATGGTGGTGATGACAGTTGAGGACAGGTGATGGTTGAGGTGTCCACGGTGTTGGTTCTGGTTGAAACAGGTGGGTATAGAGGAGGAAGGGATGGTGGTGTTAGAGTTGATGGTGGTTGAGTGTTTGATAATTCGGTTGTTGAGGTGTTCACGGTGTTAGTTCTGGTTGGAACCGGTGGGTATTGAGGAAGGGACGGTGGTGTTAAGGTCGATGGTGGTTGAGTGTTTGATGATTCTGGTGCTGAGGTGTTCATGGTGTTGTTTCTGATTGGAAAATGTGGGTATTGAAAATGAAATGATGGTGGTGGTAGCGCCAATGGTTGTTGACTGTTAGAGGATTCAGCTATTAAGGTGTTTAAAGTATTGTTCCTTATTGGTAACGTCGAAAATTGATAAGGGGAAGAAGGAAAAAGAATGTTTTCTGACCTGATTGGTTGAGGATTGGTAACAGGAGGAAACAATGGTGAAGGAGTGTAAACATGCACACCGTCCGAATTTGGGGCAGTGCCGGTGAGTCTAAGAACCATGGCTTTATATTCAGCTTTATTGGTTTTGAAGTACTTTGGAGTAGAACACTTATTGCTTCGTTTTGACTTCTCATCGGGAGTTAACTTTTTGTTTCTTTCCATTACCATTTTTTGTTATGTTAATATTTTTATTTTGCTTTTAATTTCATGGACTATAAGAGATATATATAGCAAATGTTTTGCTCTAAACAGTGTATAATTCATTAGATTTCCAAAACATTGGTTAAGAACTAATTTATATTCTTACGTTTTCTTTTACTTGACATAATCTTTTAAATTCAAACTATGAATTGAACTCCCCACAATAATTACGAGGAAAACTAATTAAATTCAATAAATTTTATCATTTAATAATCATTTTTTGGTAATTAAATATCATAGTTCCTATTCAATTTCATGTTCAAACCATTAGTTAGATTTCCAAAACCACTTAGTCTACAAAAGTGGTATAGGTTTAGCAACCAAATTATGCTTTCTTTTCTTTTAATTCAATTCAAACAAGGAATAGACCCGCACAAAAGCTATAGCTATTTGTAAATTCTATCATCTTATATTCTTATAACAATATTACCTCTACAGTTCAAACCATTAGTTGATTTCCAAAAATAACTAATAAATGTAGTCTATGTCTAAGCAACCAAATTATATCTTCTTTTTGTCTTTTAATTCATAGAATCTATTATATTCATATTAGGAATAGAATCCATTGTGAAAAATAAAACTACTGCAAATTCTATCACTTAATAATCATATTACCTGATATCATTTAATATTCAAACCATCAATTAGATTCTCAAACCAATTATTAAATGTGGTAGGTTTAGCAACAATATGATGTTTTCTGCTGTGTTCTTTTAGGTGACATAATATTTGGTGATTAACGATCAAGTATTTCATTGTTAAAGAATAGAGTTACAAATGCTATAAAAAGTACATGTGCAGATTTACTCATGAACTATAATGTTTTGAGGTTTTAATGATTTTAATCATTTTTAGCACGATTTTGTCATATAATTTGCATTTAAGCGTTATTAGGAATGTATATATGCACATTTGTTAATATCAGGTTTTAGAATGGTTATTTTGGATTTTTTGGAGGTAATAGATCGGATTAAAACTGAAACAACATGAGATTTTTCCATAGGAGAATGTGAGGCAAAGTGGAGACACGACAAGGCAGACAACATTTTATTCCAGCAGCCAGGCGCACGCCGCTAAAGTTCACATCGGAGATAACAAAGAATGACGACCAGTATGCCCTTTAAACTCGTAGCAGTTTGGTGCACGGGAGAGCAAATCGCTGCGCTACTAAAATAGGAGAAGTTTGACAAGTCTCCGAAGCTCAAAATGACTTCCAAAGCGGTTTGTAGTCAGCTGCTGGCATCACAGGGTTTAGCATTATGGTTCACAAATTACTGGTTCCCTTAATACTCAAGAACGTATAGGCCTAAATTCAAGGATATGGTGAAAGCTAGGGTCGAATTGAATAGCAGGATCTAAATGTCTACCAACTTAATTACCCCTTCACAACATACTCGAACTCTTATGACGCCTCAAGTCTTGATCAGTTGGCCAAGTTGTTTAATATCTTTGAGGCTACATGCATGTCCATGGAAAATTGGAAACTTTTCAGACAAATAAAAGTTATGAATTATTGATAACATCTTGTTCTTTATTTATATAAAAACATGTTATTCTAACAAACAAACACATATTTAGCATTTTTGTTTTCATTCTTTCTAATTTCTCAGTTTGTAAAAATATATATATGAAATTCTATTTTCTTAAAATGCTGTTAATTTGAAGAGAGAAAAAAACTACGTACAAACACATATTGCAAATCTAGGATGAACACTCTAGATTTTGTAAGTTATGTAAAGTTGTATGTCGATGTATAGTTACATACATCATGCTTGTGTTGGTTATATAACGAACGCGTCTAACTCTAGATTTCTAAAACATGTGTCATCTATATAGTGAACGCGTCTAACTGTATCATGCATGTGATGTGTGTCATATTACAATTATAGGTGTCGCTGATCTCCAAATATATATATAATATATGTCAACTTTATAATAACTTTTTTTAGTAGTGTTGTGGCACCTGGAATATATAAAGATAAGATAGGGAGAATACGAGAGTCAACTTTTTCTCTCACTCTCTTTTTCTCATCCACTCACTCATTGTGCATCTCAGCATCACCACGGACATGACGTCTTCTTTCTCCATTCACGAAGGAAAGCCGATTAGCTGCAAAGCAGCATTATGTAGAAAAGCAGGAGAAGCATTGGTGATAGAAGAGATCCAAGTTGATCCACCTCAAGCTTACGAAGTTCGGATTAAGATTTTATGTACCTCTCTTTGTCACACTGATGTTACTTTCTGGAAAATAGATAGTGTAAGTTTACTATTATATCACAAAGTCAACGTAAAATTTATTATTCAAAACTTTTCGTTTCTACTAATCGTTTTGACTTAACCAGGCTCCGCTTGCAAAGTTTCCTATAATTCTCGGACACGAAGCAGTCGGGTACTTCTTTAGTTTCAACTTCATTGAGAATGTGCTTAATTACTTCTGTTTCTTTAGTTAATACTGCAACATTTTTTTATAATTGGTTTTATTATTATCCAGCTTGGTCGAGAGCATTGGTGAACACGTGGAAGGATTTAAACAAGGTGATGTCGTATTGCCAGTGTTTCACCCTTACTGTGAAGAATGCAAAGACTGCAAATCCTCAAAGAGTAACTGGTGCGCTAGATTTGGCAACGACTTCTTTTCAAACACGAGACGATATGGATTGGCTTCTAGGTTCAAAGATTCTACTGGACAAGATATTAACCATTTTCTCTATGTTTCGAGTTTTTCTGAATATACCGTCGTCGACATCGCGCATCTAGTCAAAATCTCTCCTGAAATCCCCGTTGATAAAGCTGCTTTGCTCAGCTGCGGCGTCTCCACAGGTTTTTTGTTTCTTATCTTCATTCCTCTTTAGCTGTTCTCGTAGGGTTGGTATGTACAATTTAGATTTTATCTAGGTTAAAACATGAAAAAGTAGAGGTTAGGGGGCGGAATTGTTATTTATAGTAAGTTAGGTATTGGACATCGGTTTATTGTGCGCCACGTGGAGCAGGAGTTGGAGCAGCTTGGAAGGTAGCTAACGTGGAGAAAGGTTCCACCGTTGCAGTTTTTGGCCTCGGTGCCGTTGGCCTTGCGGTATCATTTTCTAAGTCGTTAACAATACTCAGTTACTTTGTTATTTCGGTTTAATTGATTTTATATACATTAGTCATTTTGCTAATAGTGATTAATTGATCTTTGTAATAACAGGTTGGAGAAGGAGCCAGGCTGCGTGGGGCCGTGAAGATCATCGGTGTTGATCTTAATCCTGATAAATTTGAGCTAGGTATTAAAGATTTTTTGTCTGTTGATTCCTGAAAGTTGGCATTTTTGGCTTATTCTGAATTTCTCATCATTTAATAGTACTATTAGTTGGTGACTGGTATAACAAATGATCCATCCGTCCAGGGTGTGCTATTTATTAGTTGAAAAAGCCATTATGTAGTTTTTTTCGGTTTCGTTATAAAGTAATAATCTCTTTCTATACACATGTATAAAAAAAGTTGCAAATTACATATCATATTTTGGTAATATTGTATTCATGACTAAGAAAAAATTATACAAATAAACCTTTACTAAAAAGCCAACTAGATCGATAAGAAAAAGCATACAATCAGATAGATAAATATTTTCTTCTGGATTGAAAAAGAACCTTATCATTTAAGATGAAACAAAAAAAATCTAATTATATAAAGGAGAAGTAATGTATTACTCATCATGTAATATACTTGTATAGGTAAGAAATTTGGTTTCACGGATTTCATTAATCCTACTCTGTGCGGCGAAAAGAAAATTAGCGAGGTATGTTATATATATATTATCTTACACCATTGCATATATGATTTTTTAGATTTTACATCATTAGATATGTATAATGCAGTAATTTACTAATTTATTGACACACAAAAATACGAAAAAGGTAATTAAAGAAATGACGGGAGGAGGAGTTGACTACAGTTTCGAATGCGTTGGTGTAGCTTCTTTACTAACTGAGGCTTTTATCAGCACCCGCACGGTACGCCTGCACTAGATCTTACCAATCTCAGTCGATACAGCATCATTCATTACAAAGGTTCAGTTTAAGTATTTAGAATGCCAATTAATAATTGCCTAACTAGACAATAAATAAATATAATAGGGATCAGGGAAGACGGTAATGTTGGGGATGGGGAAGCATGCAGCGCCTATAAGTTTGGGTAGTTTTGATCTTCTAAGTGGCAGAACTGTTTGCGGAACCATGTTCGGTGGTATAAAATCTAAACTGGATATTCCAATTCTCGTGGATCATTACCTAAAAAAGGTACTATCTATGTATCAATCTATTTATGTGATTATATTTTATCTGTTAACAGATAGGTATGCTGTTACTTGGGAAAAAGAAAGTGTTTTTACCTCTTCTTTCCTACACGTGTTATATGTTTTGTTTTTTTAAACATATGTGTTATGTTTCATGAGATTCAATTCTTTTTCCTTTGAATATTTGTAGGAGCTTAATCTGGAAAATTTTATTACACATGAATTAAAATTTGAGGAAATCAACAAGGCTTTCCAGCTATTGGAGGAAGGAAAGTCTCTCCGCTGCATTATATGGATGGATGAGTAATTTTGGGCTTGGCATTTTATCTGGATCCAAAGACCCGACCTGGAACCAATTCGAAAATTTGGTTTGGGTCGGATTCGGATCCATTTCCTATCTATCGGATATCCAAAAGACCTGGAAATGTTATGTAATAAGTAAGATTCGAATTAAAGTCTGTATTTTTGGTAAAGAGCTACTCTACCACTAATGCCAGTTTTAGTACTTATTTCATTTTAATTTTTATTACAAAACCAAATTTCTGGTGTTTATTTTGATTTTGATGTATATTTATTTAAAATTTTGTTTTTTAGTTTGGTTTGCTCTCATTAAGTATCAATTATTTTAAAGTAATTTGGATATTTTTTCTGTTTTCAGATAAAAACATATCCAAATTAACGTGGAACTGATCTAGATCTGATATATTTTAAATAAAAAAGAACTAAAGTATCCAAAAATATGAAATCTAAACTCAAAAAATCTAGATAAAAATTTAGATATTATATAAGTATAAAAAATTATGAAGGATCCAGACCCAAATCAAAATTTGATACAAATTTATATAGATATAAAATCTGTATATCCGAAAAAATCAAATCCAATTGGATCCGACCCAAATCCGACCTTAGAATCCAAATGCCCACAACTAAGTAATTAGTTGCTCTGTCAAGATTTTAACGTTGGACCAATTGAGCTCTTTTGGCTGGGCTGTATTTTTCAACTTCTCCGATTGTAGTTTTTCATGTTTTATAAAAATCTAAATAAATGGATATTCTTTTGACTTAGGGCATGAGTACCCAGCCAAATCGACAGGAAAATTAAAGGTACTTTTGATTATCAACTACAGTATTAAAAATGTAATCTATTCAAAAAGTTAAATAATATTTATTTTTATTTTTTATTTTTATAAGGTCAGTCAAAAATTTAACATTCAATATAATATGTTGTGAAGTATCGGTCAACAATTATCTTTCAATAATGATCACATCTTTGATTTTCCAGTACTTGAATTTGAAAGAAAAGATATATTGTAGTAGAGATTTTTTAACCAAATTCTTTAAGTCAAAGACTTAAAATTAAGGTCCAACTTTTTTCGTATAAATAGTAGTTCATTTCAATATGTTTCGAATGAGTATGATGAACATAATTTTCAACTAAAAATCTAAATTTTAAATAAACTATTTTATCAACTTTTATACCAATTTTTATTAAAAAAATCTAATATTTTTAAAAGTTCAATTTTAAATCTAATTAAACTTCAATAAAATCTATTTGTGAAATAAGAAAGAAAAAGTGAGTCAAAATATTGTTTACCTCTCTCACACAACATTCGTCATGGACAAGACGCGATTTTTATCTACCAACGAAAGAAAGCCGATTAGATGCAAAACAGCATATGTAATAAAGCAGAAGAAGTGTGGGTTATAGAGGAGATGAAAGTTAGGATTATGCACTTGTATGTTACAGCTGATGTTTACTTTCCGGAAACCAGATAGTGTAAGGTACATTAAATAGCTGGCTAGGCTGTTCGAAACTTCGGCTGTAATTTTCCATTTTTTCCGATGTTCAATCTACTGTCTTGGCCCAACGTTATAATACCAATGTTGTGGACCGTGTGGTGAATACGTGAAAGAAGCCTTTATCCAGGAAATTAGATGTCCAAGCTCTCTAGCTACACGAATGAGATGTTTTTTTGCTTTCAACTTATATTATTCCACCCACCATGCACCACCAGCTCATGATATGTTTTCCTTTGATACACCCCTGCGAAATGTTTCCATTTTCTTACGACTTCTTTTTAAATGTAAACTAAAACTACAATACAAAATAAAGTTAGGACGTCACGTATCCGTCTCATATAGAGACAACCTTTTCTTATCTTTTTCAAAAGAGTGGAGACGTGAATAATTATTATACACTCCACTAAACAATATATACTTTCTTAAAGCTATTGATAAAAAGTAGGGAAT
>KE154887.1:140174-166662 GCA_000411075.1 Sisymbrium irio | reverse complement strand
CTCTCTCTCTCTCTCTCTCTCTCTCTCTCTCTCTCTCTCTACCCATCAATTCGCCATGGACAAGATATCTTCATTTTCTATCCACGAAGGAAAACCGATTAGATGCAAAGCAGCGGTATGTAGAAAAGCAGGAGAAGCATTGGTCATAGAGGAGATCCAAGTTGATCCACCTCAAGCTTACGAAGTTAGGATTAAAATCCTATGCACTTCCCTATGTCACACCGATGTTACTTTCTGGAAATTAGACGTTGTAAGTTTATAAATAGGCGTTGCATGGGAAGGAAATTAAGTAAACGCAGATTGTTATTTACTACCCTTTTGAATTTTTTTTTTCAGGGACCGCTTGCAAGGTTTCCTAGGATTCTTGGACACGAAGCAGTCGGGTGATTCTTCTTCATATACTTCTTTGATTTCGATTTTCACTTTTCTTCAAGAATCTGCCTAATGACTTTATGTTTTGTTAAATGGGGGTTAGTATTTGTCTAATAACTTAAATTCGTTGATGTGGTTGTGATTGTAATCTAGTGTGGTCGAGAGCATTGGAGAACATGTGGATGAATTCAAACAAGGCGACATCGTTTTGCCAGTGTTTCACCCTCAGTGTGATGAATGTAGAGACTGCAAATCCCCAAAGAGCAACTGGTGCGTGAGGTTTTGCGACGATTTCTTGTCAAACACGAGACGATATGGAATGGCTTCCAGGTTTAAAGATTCTTCGGGAGAAGATATTTACCATTACTTATTTGTCTCGAGTTTTTCTGAATACACTGTCGTTGATATCGCACATCTCGTCAAAATCTCCCCTGAGATCCCCGTTGATAAAGCGGCCTTGCTCAGCTGCTGCGTCTCCACAGGTAAATTAATTTCTTTATTTATCATATTCGTGTAATAAGTACTGTAATATTATAATATAATCCGAGGTTAAAATTATAACATGAGTAGAAATTAAGGATCGGGTGGATATGAATAATCCTTTTTTAGAAGTTAGATAATGGACTGATGATGACGCATCACATGGAAGCAGGAGTTGGAGCTGCATGGAAGGTGGCTGACGTGGAGGAAGATTCCACCGTCGCTATCTTTGGCCTTGGGGCTGTTGGACTTGCGGTACAAGTTTTTCCTTCTAACAAATATTTTTTCAACTAATGTAGAAAACAACAAGATACATGAACAATTAATTACTTATCCTGCATGTGTATATCGCAGTTATTTGCAAATCATAGTTTTATTATTTAAGTGGAGAAAATAAAAATTGATTTTGTGTAAATCAAGGTTGCAGAAGGCGTCAGGCTGCGTGGGGCAGCAAAGATCATCGGTGTAGATCTCAATCCCGACAAATATGAAATAGGTTGGTTGGTCTACTTATTTGTTCATAACTCTATGATATATTTCGTCATATAAAACACTTATACAACTAACTATTGATATGGAGTAGGTAAACGATTTGGAATCACGGATTTCGTCAACCCTGCTTTGTGTGGAGAGAAAGAAATTAGCCAGGTTTGTTGATTTACACCATTTTTTAATGAAAAGTTCTCGTATTCATTTAACTCGGAATGTATAAAAATTGGAGTATTAATTTATTCATTGAATAATTATGGAAAAAGGTGATTAAGGAAATGACCGAAGGAGGAGTTGATTACAGTTTTGAATGCATTGGCTTAGCTTCCTTGATGGAGGTGGCTTTCAATAGCACTCGTGCGGTGCGTTTTTTTTACCGGTATTACATTTTCTATATGGTTTAGCATCACTCCAGGACAAACCGTAATTCGATTTTTTTTTCCTATTGGCTTATATTTAGGGATCGGGTAAAACGGTAATTTTGGGGATGGAAAAACATGATGTGCCTATAAACGTGCGTAGTCGAGATCTTCTCAGAGGCAAAAGTATATCCGGAACTTTATTTGGTGGTCTGAAACCTAAAACTGATATTCCAATGCTCGTGGATCGTTATTTGAAAAAGGTATTAATTAATGTAATGATTTTTATAAAGAAAATTAAACAAAAGAAAGATTACAGTTTATTTTATCTTCAAATGTTTCGATATATGTTACATGCATGTGATTTTTTTATGTATTCTTTTTAAACCGCAGGAGCTTAATCTGGAGGGGTTTATTACACACGAATTAAGCTTTGAGGAAATTAACAAGGCTTTCGAATTATTAGAGGAAGGAATCTCTATCCGTTGCGTTCTCTGGATGGACAAATAATTGTTTTATGCCTTTGAAATAAAAAAGAGATAATTGCCAATATAATCGATCATATGCAATTTTTCTTTGTTGGGTATTTGTCGTTAAGCATATGACCCCGTTCAGATATTCGCAATGCATGGTTTACATTAATTGATCCTCATTATACTCAAGAAAGTTTCCCGAAAAATAGTTACCGTCCCAATGTAGGCCATCAAGTTCTCCACATTGGGCCTAAAGCGGATTAAAAAACAGGCCCAAATAAGTTAACAAACAAGACACAGTCGTTTAGTTCTGTAAGGAAATAGTCCAGATAGGTGTCCTGTAAGAGAGAGAGCTTAAACCTAACAATCTGCTCGAACTGTGTTTTATCATCAAAAGATTCTCTTGACTCTCCGATCCTCGTCGCTCTCTCTGGTACTCTCTCCACTCCCACCTGAAGAAAAACACACTTCAAATGGCGGAAGCTGTGGCTCAAACTCCATCGCTCTCCGAGGTATTATTATTTTTATTATTTTCAATTATTTATTTTCATCGGATCTTCGTTCGATCTACTGATGAATCAGCTTACTCTCCTTTGATTTCAATTTTGATTCTTCCACATTTTTGATAGATCTGATTCAGTTCAATTTTCTGTCTTTCTTTCATTACTTCAAAAAAGTGTTTTCATTTTTTTCGATTGAGATTGATTTTGACACAAAGTCAGCAAGATTGGATCCATGTCTTAGTACTTCTCAAAGGTTGTTCTTTTATTCTATGAGCTGAGTTAGAAAAACAAAAAGAGGAATCTTTTAGATGTCTTTTGTCTGGTGAAAATCTATGTCGTATGTCGGTGTAACTAATATCTGTAACCCATTAATTCATATGGTTAGCAATATCATTTGGAGAAAGAAGTGAAGCAAGACGCTAGTGCAAAGCCCGTTGAAGTGAAGGAGGTGGCACCGGAAGTTACTACTCAACCTGAAGAGGCTACCTCTAACGAAGCCAAGGATGAATCTCCTGCTGAGGGAGCGGTTGAAGAGAAATCTGAGTCTCCTGCTTCTACAGATGTGACTTCTGAAGAGGCGCCTGCTCCTGCTGCGGAAGACAGTGCTGAAGAAGCTCCTGCTGCTGTTGAAGAAAACAATGCCACTGAAGAAGTTGCTGAGGAGACTCCTGATGAGATCAAGGTATGTTGTTGTAGCTATCCACTTTGAAAAGAGACTAACTTTGATGCGTTTTCTCTTGCTCTCTCTTTATGAATTGAGTTGGCTCATGTGGTGTTTCCAGCTTGAGACAGCTCCTGCTGATTTCCGTTTCCCGACAACAAACCAAACAAGGCATTGTTTCACGCGTTACATTGAATACCACAGGTGTGAAACAATTGATGTTCTTCTGTAATTTTCTTTCTTTTTCCTAATTTCTGATCTCCCTCCTTTTCTCTATGTCATCTGCTTTTTTCAAATCTGCAGATGTGTAGCTGCTAAGGGTGATGATGCTCCTGAATGCGATAAGTTTGCAAAGTTTTACCGATCTCTTTGCCCCAGCGAATGGGTATACTTAGCTTCCTTCACTCCTTTCCTTCGCTCCAGCCATTTAGTTCTCTTCACTTTTGAGTGGTTCCTGTAACTTGATGATGATGATGATTAGTTAAAGAAGACCGTTTAATAGACTACTTCACTGTTTTGAGATTACAAAATTGTCATGAAATTAGTTATGTTTTCTGTCGGGACCCTTTTGGTCTGCTGCCTTTTAATACTGCAAAATCTATCTTTGTGTGTTTGTTTGTAGGTTGATAGGTGGAACGAGCAAAGAGAGAATGGAACTTTCCCTGGTCCTCTTTAAGACTCTCCTGCCTGAAGAAGAATCATATGATGATCATCATCCTCTTTTGCTGTTTACCTTCATGAATCATGATGTCGCCCAAACACACTGCAGAGTTTAATAAGATTTTACAAAACCAGCATATCTGGTTCCCCATCATAAAATGTGAGAATTTAACAATTATAATCTCAATTTTCTTCTTTATCTTTATGCTCAACTCAAGTTTTGAGGATCATACGATGCTGATTTGTTCTTCTGCCTGACTATATATACTTTTCCATGGCGAGCTTTAATTCTTAGTATCGAAGTCGTCTGTTTCTCTAAGGTTTCATTCATTATCTGTCACTATTATTCCATTAAAAGAAGCGTTGGAAAGACATTTTGGGCAATATTTCCTTTATATTTTTAAGACAATAGACGATACAATACAGGGCAATCTATATAAAAGCAGCTTGAACAACAAAAAATTAAGACAACATTAAGAATTTAGATGTACAAGAGTTATATCCAAAGGTAAAATTGATAGTTTGAGACAACTGTGTTTTTGACACAGCTATAGTAGCATAACCATTTTTCTCAAAAACGTAAAAGAACTTTAGATATGTTGTGGATGGCAATGGAATAGCATTTTCAAAACATAAGAAAACGGTAAGTTAGACAGAAAAAAATGGTATATTATTGTTTGATTACATCTGATTCATCATCCATAAGAAGTGGTGGTTTTCACTATAATGCTATAACCTATAATATGCCTATAACTATCATTAAAGTTTGTCCCTGTTAAACCCATTTCTCATGTCACATCATCTCACTCGGATCTCTCTGACAGAGACAATCTGGTAACGGATTTTCGTAGAAAGATTCCTCAGAACGATGTCTCTCCAAACCCTTTGTTCCTGAAGCCGGTCCTTTCCTCCTCCTGGGTGATCCTTGTCTGTATATATAACCACAACACTTTAAGAGACTACAATATGGAGATGAGTATATTGTATAATGGGTTTTTAGCTTACCGAGTTTTGTGAATCTCTATGATTTTTTCATAGACTTTCCGGTTATCTTTCTCAGCTCCCCTTCCAATTTTGTCAATCAACCTCACAATGCCTTTCCTAAATCACAAATACAAACAAAATGTAAGAAAGTAAAGATTCCATGACTTCAAACCAAAACAAACAAACAAAAAGAACAACTGTCACCTGTCCGGAGAGATAGTTTTACGGTGACCAAGATACCGGCGATGCCCTTCAACAGCTCTCGCCATGTTCCCGCTATACGATGGAATGAAAACATCGCTTTCCACGGAAACAATGTAGTCAAGTGCAGCCATTTGAGTTGAGTGGTTCATAAAAGGCTTAAGCTCTTCTTTTGTTGCCAATTTTTCCTTCATTATAACAAAATGGATCAGTCATTTTTCGATCCCATTTAGTTGATAATAATAAACCAAAAAAGGCTTGAGGCTTTGTAGAAGTACCTTACTCTTTAACATAGAGAAACGAGAGCCAAGACTTGCTAAACGAGACTTACCACCGTAAATCTCACCAGCAGCTATATATATCGGTGTGTTTGATGAATATCCTAAAGCTGTTAGCAATATTCCTACTTCTTTTGGAGTCAATGGACAATACCCTTTGAGTCTTTGTACTCTTCCATCAATGTCTTTCACTTTCCAATACGCTGTGTTCTTCCTAAACACGCAATCTTCTTATTTGAAAAATAACAACTAACTTGCAAAAACTAACGTGTTTTTATTTCTGTTTTGGTTACCTTATCTTCCTTAGCTCAGCAGCTTCAGAAGCCGATAAACCGTGGTTGCAGCCGCTGAAAGCTAGCATGTCTTTCTCGTATCTTAAATGTAACGCAATGTATAGACCATAAGATCGCATCCTATCGACCAGAAGCTGCATACATTTTATCATAAGAATCAAAACTTTAGATAAAGAAACTTAACTATTAGAGAAGAAGATATGTCAATCATTTTACTTTTCCCATTGATTTAATTTTGGTAGAGAAGCGTAGAGCCTCATAACAAGAACGACAACGCAGCTTTTGGATATCTGGAGGTAGATCGTTGTTTGCTAGACGAGAATCTGATTTGGCTGCTCGGATCACCTGTGTGAAGGAAGAAAACATTATCATGCATAACACTTTCTTAAGTACACAAAAGAAGCTAGTTGAAGAATATGATCACCTTGTATTCATCCCACATGGTAGCAATCTCATTCTGGTAATAACTCAATCCTGAATAGCTTTTGAAATGCTTAACCACCTTTGTGAGTCCATCAATACCTTTTGGAAGCTTCTTGATGACTCTTACATCTTTAGATAAAGCATTAATGAAGTGATCTTCATCAAATACATCCGAGAATTTACTGTTTCATTCGGATCAATCCAAACAGAGAA
This sequence comes from Sisymbrium irio, assembly GCA_000411075.1. NCBI lineage: Eukaryota > Viridiplantae > Streptophyta > Magnoliopsida > Brassicales > Brassicaceae > Sisymbrium > Sisymbrium irio. The sequence goes on along the minus strand of KE154887.1, from coordinate 160,273 downwards.
ACAAAAACGTGTTAAAACAAGATCAAGAAATGCTAAGAAAAGTAAAATAAAGACAAAGAATGGTAACATAGTGTTAACCTAGTATCTTGCCAGAAAGATCGTTTATCGAGCTCAGGGACTACAAGTGTCGCATTTATAATACGAGCTATAGCAACCATGTCACATATCTGTAAAGTTTGGAACGGAAGAGCAATGATGCAGCCATAAGTATTTTTATACTTGTGATACTTGTAAGTTCAGGAAAACACAGAGTATACTGCTCTACATACTTACCCCAGCACGCATCTGGTTAAGACCGCCATTCGTGTGAACAAGAAGGTAGCCTCTAGATTCCAACGGAGCTGAAGAAGCAAATAACCAGAGAGTATGTAAAAGACTTTGTTCATGAGTCCGTTTTTACTACAAAAGAAACCAAACCAGACATATTTGTTTTCTCACATATGTAATTAGGATTGGGATTGACACAAGGGACGAAGTTGCGATTGGGTGGATGTTTCCAAAGCTTGTCATAATCCGGTATCCCGCTTGTCATGTTCAACTGTCAAATCTAAAAGAGTGAAAAACACGAAAGACGCATGATCCTTCTATTCAAAACAGTCGACAATTTTCTTTGTATCTGAGAAACAATTGTCTTGTGTTCTAAGCTAACACAATGACTGTAACCACTAACTCAATCCTCAATCTTGAAACTCGCTCTACGCATATGGTAGATTAGTATATATATATAGACGTTGATATATTGCTTAATTTCTCAACTACTAAAGATTTACTTACAAGCAACTAATATTAGGCCACAGATAAGTTGTACCTTGGAAGAAGAAGAAGAAGGGCTTGTCAAGAAGTGAGGTGGAGAGAGCTCATGTGTATTACTGATGTCTTCCGATGTTAATCTCTGATTCTGAACTTCGTTCTCCTGAAATTTGACAAAGAGTCAGCCACAAGTTAAAAAGAAACCACATTGATAACCAAAACTCAAAGCTTTACTCCAAACAAGAAGATGTCAAGAGATGTCTTAAAGGTTGAACCTTCGGATTGGAGATGAAAGGAGACTCAATCGATTCCAGACGTGACAGGTTCCTCGTCGAGCTCTGCTCTGTGATGGACTTTTCGTAATTGATCATATAACCTCGCTGCTGAACAAAGAATCATGACAAGAAAACGAGTTTAAGACTGAACACTATTCTTGCCTTGGAAACAGAACCGATCAAGCGTTTTAAGAAAATATCGAAAATGTTCTTGAGAGAATAGAGATTGGTTACGGACACGAGTGGCGTGTTGGTTAAGATGAAGCTTTGGGAGTCTGTTCAAAGGAGCAACGTAGATGTGTACGGTGAGAAAGCCGAGTAACGCTATAGTGCATATGGCACATGTTAGCAGTCTCCGTATCACAACCACCACAACCGTCTTCTTCCGCCGTCGCATTTCTCTGAGAACGATCCAAACGGCAACATTCAAAAAAGAATGATTCAGAAAAACCGGATCTTGATCGTGTGTTTCAATGGTGAAGTGAATGAGCTTTCTATAACGGGAGTAGTGTGTTAATGTTTTGTCCAAAAAAGGAAAGTCGAGAAGTCAAATGCATCCATGGGATATCTTCCTGTCGATATCTGATTGGTTCTTGTGTTCTATTTTTAAGAGTTGGTAAGAAGCCAAAAAGGTAAGAGAAGGGTCACGTGACATTTGACCTGATCCAGGGAGAGAGAAGAGGTGCCTATTTTGCGAGAGGAGAAGACGATTTCTATATTTGTAAATGGACTGTGTGTCGTAAACCTATAAAATCTCATTTATTGCAAACTTATTTGACACATATCAAAATTCAAAACGTATTTACACGTAACCGTTACAAAAGTATATTTTATAGAGGAAAAATGATAACGATATATTCTTTTATTTTGATTCTTAGAATATACATATTCACTTTGAAATAAAAGAATTCTATTCGACATACAAGTTTTACCTTTCAGTTTCATGCCTATATATATGGTAATGGACGAATGGTTTTCCTCACTTCACTAAAATAGAGCATACAAACAAAGATTATATACAAGTTCAACCAAATTAAACCAGCAAGCACGTTACTAGACCAACGAAATTTAGGTGACGCGAATGTTAACAAAAAAGTACTTATGTGCATGTGATACAGACTATTTGAATTGAGGTCGTACGGATGGACGAGTCATGACATCACGTGGGAGATAGAGAGAATGTTCGTGGAAATTGGCTGAGTAGATATCCATCACTACTGCTCAGACATGATTACAAGAACTGGCCACTTCAGTTGTACCTCTTGTGTTTGTACAACCCACCCACTCATTTCCTCTTAACTCGCTCTTTTAACATTTAGCTACCTCCTCCATGATCTCTTGTCTTCTTATAGTAGTATTATTTTAAACATTAGCATTAAAACAGTTATTATTAGTATTGATTACCACAGCTCATAGTCAACGTAACAAGCAGGTTTTCAAGGCAGATCTAGTGAGCTGTGATTAAAGCCTTTCGATTCCCAAGTAGAAGACTTTATACTGGATGTCAGTTATTTACTAAATAACCATTTTCCCTATTATACATTATGCTGATTATTTACTGGTTTTACAAATATTAAAAGTTTACATGATTCCGCTAACGTTTTCACGAAATGTATTCTTTTAATGATATCCGGCTTGAGTAAGCCGCTTAACTTTTGTGCCGTTAATAGTAAATATAAGCTATAATTAAAGGAATAAATAGAATTTTAATTGCATTTTGTCATATAGTATTATGAATTTATGATGGTACGGCTTATAAATTTGCCCAGCTGTAATACCAAACCTGAATAAATGAAGCACAACACGTCTTTGTCCTCTCAATCTCTCATGGTACATTTTACTCTCTCTCTCTCTCTCTCTGCCAACTGGTCATGTCATGTGCCAACCAATCACAGCCTTAGTCTTCATTCTCTGTTTTTTTTTTCTATTTAACAACTCTCACATGAAGGCCACTGTAAATGATCACATTCTTAGTGAAAATATTTTTAAAAAATGCACCTAGTAATCGACATATTCTACATTTCGCAATTTTTTTTTGAAGTATTAAAAAATAAAGAATGCACCTAGTAATCGACATATTTAAAAACGGGACCAAGTTATCATTATTTAGTTTGCTTTAAATGTTTCTTTTTAGTGAACATGTTAATATATTTTTTTTCAAAAGTTTGTTGAGATCTTCTGTATTTCCGGGGTGAAGAAAAACGAATACTCCATTAAACCAAAAATGTGGTAAATAATAATGATTACAGAAATAATCTGGAGAGGAAATTTTGCTTCTTGGGATGCTTCTTTTTTTTCTTGTTAACGACGATCTCACTATATCGATGTTGCAAAGGAGACAAACAAGAAGAGACTGAAGAGTAATAAGAAGAGATGGCCGTTGAAGAATAGTCGGATTCTGATTCTGATTCTGATTCCGAAGAAGCCGATGAGCAAGACGATACCGTTTTAGCCACGTTTTTCGAAGAAGATGAGCTCATGCCTGAGCTATAGTCATAGAAATCGAGAGACAACTTGGAGAGGCTCTCATTGAGACAGAGGGAACATATTCCAGGAGATTGTCTGTGCTTCGAATGTTTCTTGCATGGGGGGTAATTGTTGTCTGAAGAACACTCTGATATTCTCTTCACCTTGGGTTTCGAGTCTGTTGCTGTCCGTAATGATCTTCTGTTTCTGCTACTGATGAGGAAAACGTTAGCCATTGTTATCGGACGTGAGTGGTGACCTACTTTGTGTTTGTGTTTGTGTTTTTCTTCTTCTCGCCGTCGTCTCGTATGCTGTTTGTGTTTATTTATAGGTGCTTGCTTGCAAGCTGTTTATGATCTCTATTTGACGTTTCCGAGATACTTCTTTTTCTTTTTGTTATTAATAATTTCCTAAAAGACCCAAAAACAGTGGTCACCGGTTCATACTTACCATATTTTATTCGAATAATATAAGATAGTTTTTGTAGTAGTTAAGAAAAAAGACTATTAAATTGCAAAAAGAACGATAATATTGGGTCACTCTTCCATACTCGACCAAAGTACATAATACAGCATATAAATGTCTTAATGAAATGTATCTATGATCTATCAATCGATCACCGTTAAACAACACTCTTCTGATAATATATATTCACGAAAATTTAAGTTTTAATTTATATATTTAGAACGTAAAAGTCCTTAGAATCGGATAGTTTGATCTCTAGCTAATATAATCCAGATACATATATATATAACCTTTCGAAATCCGTCATGTGGTCACCATATCTCTTGGTTAAAAACTCAAAGCGAACGATATTGTTCTGTTGTTGCGGCGGTTCGTAAAGAGATGTGGAGTGGTTACAATGTTTTTATTTAGATGGACGGCTTAGATGAACGAGAGATCCAATGGAATCCACCTAATTAGGTGAGACGGTGGATCTGATGCTTTAGGGAGCATCATACTCAGAAGATGCTCTCACATACAGACACATGACAATCTCGCTATTCTTTTTTGTCCATATTCAGTACGATTTTAAAGAATTTTAAAAGACATACCATTCTACATGTATCAAGACTCATTTTGGTAGCTAATACTAAAACACACACATACAACAAATTTCAACTAAGACAAATCCAAGGAATAAAACAGAACGGCCCAAGTCGCAACAGAAGCCCATAATGGAGAGGAGAAGGCCCAACCACTACAAGGAATAGCCTGTGTGGTCGTGGGAACGTAACCACCACCTCCGGTGAAAGGGGTTGCTGTTGTGGTGCCACCACCACCGGTGAAAGGGGCTGGTGTGGGAGTCCCGCCACCTACACTGTTTGAGGAGGATGACGCAACGGTGACGGTGAGCTTCATACCGGCGGAACAATGGCCGGGGATTCCACATATGAAGTAGCGAGGACCAGTGGTCTTGAGAGCTATGGTCGTTGTTCCGCTGCTGTCGGATGTAATGGAGTTCCCTAAAGTACAACTCTTGTAGTCATTCTCGCTCACTTCGTCCACCGTGTGACCCGCACTATAGCTGAACACTGAGTAACACAATTGGAGCAATATTAATGTTATCCCGTACAATTAATTGTGATCAGCATAATTTACCCATAAAAAAAAATTGTGATCAATATATATAACAGAAACTGGTATATATTTATTATTTCAAGTTGAATTTGTTTTTTTTAAGGTTTACATGTACATTCTACGTAAAGAAAAGTAGAAAACCATAGCGTCATCAAATTCATTATATCAATTCAATACGTAAAGAAAAAAAGAGATAAGTTAACTATGAGTCAAAATAAGTCTTGAGAGAGTTAAGAAATGAGTCACCGATGGAATCGCCAATGGCGAAGGTCTTTCCGGTGGCAAGCGGAGTGTAGTCGGTGCCAAGGGACCAGTTTACCGTTTGAGTGGCTGATGTGGCAGGAGAGACCATATAGAAGAAGTTGAGAACAAGGCAACAAAGAAGTGCGCTCATCATATTGTTTTCTAGTATTTGTTAAATGTAAGGTATACTATACTATGGCAATTTATTGTGACTTGGTGCAAATATATATAGAGTGGAAAGAAATGGTGTGTTTCTTGGAGTTAAAACTAGTTGATTAAATTTACTAGTAAGGTTTTAAATTTTTGGAGAGTACTCTGGAAAAGGACTTTGTTTCCTCCTTCGTGTGTGACTTCTTACATTATTAATTATACTCAAATTATTTGTCACTTTAGACTTAAAAATTAAATAATGGAAATAAAAAACAAATCCATTTATCAACCATAACTAATCCTATGACGATCAGTCGTACTTTGTACTTATCTTCATCATTTGGTAGATAATATGAATCAACTAATGGTGATCTATTAGTTGACGGGTTTACTTTGAATGTTCTTTTTATACAGAATTCGAGGTTTATTACTACAGTTTCCTTTATCTTTAGCCATTCGTAAACGCTTTTAGTAACAAGAGACCCAAATTTTTATAAGCTTCAGAACATTAGTATGGATTTTGGTTTGGTTTGGGATTCCCCTGATTAACAAATAAAAAGAATTTTGTGATCATAGGGGAATAATCATGAATCATCACTTATCCTTAATTAAAGCTTTTCAATGATAAATATATGGACTAAACCAAAAGTAGGTGGAACAACTTCCATTTCAAACGATCACTCAGACTAATTAGCTCTATATATACTGAAACTACTCATTATTTGCCAGACTTTGGCTTGGCATTTGCGCATATATAACGATTGTCAACAGTTTTTTCTTGAGGAATTATAAAGACCAACTCTTTTTTTTCCAGATAATTTGTTCAAATAACCTCTCCAAAAAGGTGTCTAATAATCTAACATTTTCTTTATGTATAAAGACTTTTTGCCCCTCTCACATTATAATAATGGCATTTACTCATGATTTTATTTTTCATTAACATGTTTCCAATGTTTCCAATTCATTGTTACTCATCTATTATAACAAATATATATAAGATTCATTAATAACATCAAACATTTTTTTTCTTTTATTCTAATCAGTTTACGCATTTTTTCAAAAAAAAAACATATTTATTGTTTATGATTTAAATTTTAGATTTAACTAAATATTAGTTTGTTTAGGTTTTCAATTTCTTAAAATTTATATTTTATAATTTAAGAGTTTAGGGTTTAGAGTTTGGGGTTTAGGGTTTAGAGTTTGGGATTTAGGGTTTAGTGTTTGGGGTTTAGGGTTTAGAATTTAGGATTTAGAGTTTGGGATTTAAGGTTTAGTGTTTGAGATTTAGGGTTTCGTGTTTGGGGTTTAGAGTTTGGGGTTTAGGGTTTGGGGTTTAGGGTTTGGGGTTTAGGGTTTGGGGTTTAGGTTTGGGGTTTAGGGTTTGGGGTTTAGGGTTTGGGTTTAAGGTTTGAAATTTAGGATTTAGGGTTTAGTGTTTGGGGATTAGGGTTTAGAATTTGGGGTTTAGGGTTTAGAGTTTGGGATTTAGTAGTGTTTGGGGTTTAGGGTTTGGAGTTTAGGGTTTAGAATTTGAGATTTAGGGTTTAGTGTTTTGGGTTTAGGGTTTAGTGTTTGGGGTTTAGGGTTTGGGTTTTAGAGTTTAGAATTTGGGGTTTAGGATTTAGAGTTTAAGATTTAGGNTATATATAAGATTCATTAATAACATCAAACATTTTTTTTCTTTTATTCTAATCAGTTTACGCATTTTTTCAAAAAAAAAACATATTTATTGTTTATGATTTAAATTTTAGATTTAACTAAATATTAGTTTGTTTAGGTTTTCAATTTCTTAAAATTTATATTTTATAATTTAAGAGTTTAGGGTTTAGAGTTTGGGGTTTAGGGTTTAGAGTTTGGGATTTAGGGTTTAGTGTTTGGGGTTTAGGGTTTAGAATTTAGGATTTAGAGTTTGGGATTTAAGGTTTAGTGTTTGAGATTTAGGGTTTCGTGTTTGGGGTTTAGAGTTTGGGGTTTAGGGTTTGGGGTTTAGGGTTTGGGGTTTAGGGTTTGGGGTTTAGGTTTGGGGTTTAGGGTTTGGGGTTTAGGGTTTGGGTTTAAGGTTTGAAATTTAGGATTTAGGGTTTAGTGTTTGGGGATTAGGGTTTAGAATTTGGGGTTTAGGGTTTAGAGTTTGGGATTTAGTAGTGTTTGGGGTTTAGGGTTTGGAGTTTAGGGTTTAGAATTTGAGATTTAGGGTTTAGTGTTTTGGGTTTAGGGTTTAGTGTTTGGGGTTTAGGGTTTGGGTTTTAGAGTTTAGAATTTGGGGTTTAGGATTTAGAGTTTAAGATTTAGGGTTTAGTATTTGAGGTTTAGGGTTTAGAATTTGGGGTTTAGGGTTTAGAGTTTGAGATTTAGGGTTTAATATTTGAGGTTTAGGGTTTTGAATTTGGGGTTTAGGGTTTGAAGTTATGAATTTTTATTTGGGTTCAAAAATTTATGATGTTAATAGTGATATTTTCTGGAAATTTATTTATATAAATAAATACGTTTATAGTATTTTCGAATGGTTAGTCTCATTGATGGAAAAGGGTAATATGGGTATAAAAGGCTAGATCCTTTATCACTTTTTGTAATGGATTACGAAGTGCAATTGACTTGGTTATATGGGTTAGTCAACCAAGAATCCTTTTTTCTTTAGTTAGATAATTTAAGTTGACATGCTTTAGGTCTACTCAACCTACAATCTAAGCTAATCAAAAAGTGGTCTCTCCCTGGTAATTAGTCTCGAGAAAATATATATGACCGAGACACCGTAACTAATGATGTGCAATTTTTTTTTATCATAATTAATAGACCGTTATATTAATAAAAATACTGTAGATGTTTTCGGGGTTGAATCTACTGTAGCCTGATCTCAACATGGACGAACGTTCATGGGCATCCGTTACTTATTCGGTATAATTCAAAACTTATATATGCCAATCTGTCGAGTTTGAACAGCATTGAATTTCAACTGTAAGGGCCTACCATATATTATATGGCAGGCCCGAAATAAAAGATAGTTTTGTTTTTGGAAAAAGACCGTTTAGATTTAAGTAACAAATTTTCTACTAAGGAATGCATACCCACTAGTTGAGATTCCAACTAGTTTTCAAAACTGAATCATACCCAGTAGTAGTCAAAACTGAATCAATACAACGAAGCTACCCAGGGAAACATAAATGGCCCAGTACTAAATAGCTCACTTCCTAAAAGGCTTAGGTACTAGGTCTAGGTCCATTTAACCCAATTGTAATACCGTTTAAAAATCATCAGGAGTCAGGACGTATGAAGAAACCATATGTAGATTCCCAATTTAACTTCCTTTTTATTTTTCTGGCCCCATTTGAGCATATCTAAAAAAAAAAAAGTTCCTCTCACCATTATTGATAATCCTTGAAAGACCAATGGATCAGCTAGAAGCCCTAGAATTTTAACATGTTTAAATTTAGCAATTGAATAATTCGATATATCTGAATAAGCATATATACAAAAATGGAAACTAGTCCATATCGTGAATATTTGTGGCGTGTACCCATTAATAGTGGATGAATATATTAATAAATGCAATAAAAAAACAAAAAGATAAAATAGAAAGCTGCAAGATAGTGAATCTAAGCTCATAAAAAGCTTCTAAAGAGAACAGTCGGCTATTTTTAAGTGTTTTCTTATTTTGATATAGTGCAAAGCTTTTTACAGAAGAAGTTTGAATCATATCTATAGGCTTTACTTTTTACTTTTTTATCTAATGATACGTAGCTTTACTTTATGCTTTTTAACCCTAAAAGTGAATATAGGTTCCATGTTCGTTGATGGATGGGTCTTCATGATAAGACAATGATCATCATCTCTCTTATTCCATGAATCCCACGTACCGCTGATCTTGTGTTCGTAACTATAAAAACTCCGAAACTTGGTTTGCTATTATGATCACTGTCTGTTTGCAGAAAAACGTTTTTTTTAACATGCTCTCTCTCGAAGAAAAAGTTGGTCGAACTTTTATTCTCTATTAAGCAACCTTTTAGTTTTATTAAGCTCTTAGTTTAAAATTAAGAGTTAGACCGAACATATCGTAAAACAACTATAAGAAGGTTTAGTGGATTTGTATATAGAGTTGTCCATTCATATGGTTCATATCTCGAGGTGAATAGTTTATGCATGTTTGTTATGGTCGGCTAAATGATTTTTTAATAAAGATGTAGTAACCTATCTGAAACGAAATTTTTAATTCTTTTTTATTTTGAACTATTAAATAAATAGAATTTATCCGCATTCAAAGCCAAAAGTATAAATTGTCCACTATCACAGGAGAATGAAAAAAACAATATTGATCCAAGGGTTAAAAGGTGTACTCGCACAATTTCAAAGGTCCAATAAAAGATGAAAACCTTTTTGAAGAAAGAGCTCCATAAATTAATTACTTTAATCAAAATGTTACCTAAAGAACACTAAGAAGAGCATTAGCCACGCGTATAATATGGTCACTAGCGCCCAATCGTCGCAAATCTATCGGCTTAACCCATTTAATTAAACTTCAACTTTTCTTACAAATATCTATCGCATAGAATAGAGGCCAAAGATAACAGATTCATTACAGGAAACAAAAGTGCAACTTATATAAAAAAAAAAGAGATGCAGTAAAAGCAAAGAAATAAGAATCTATTTGTATTTTAATTATTTCTTATAATCAATAAGGAAAAGGGAAATATCGAAAACTAAATAAATCAATCTATATGCTTAACTATTATGACTCTTCTTGAATCCTCCTTATGATTTGATTCAAAGCTGTTGCAATGTCGTCTACGGTAGTCAGCTGGCTCCCTTCTTCAACCTGAACAAACAATGTTTTCTTAATAAAATAAAAGTATATTTATAAATATAACGTTTCTTGGAAAAGGTTAAAGCTGACAAAAATAAATATATATTTTGGTAATAAAAAGTATATACTATTTTATTTAGAAACGAGCTTAACATGAATGTCTGCTGAAACAAGTGGTAGCCTCACTTGGTTGTCCGTACATATATTATACTTATAATTCGACGACCACTAAATATCCACACTGCATACACATGTATGAAACTCGTGCATATAGATCGACTCATATTCGTGTTTCGTAATTTAGGTTGGTCCCCTGATTCTTACATTATACAGGCACCATTATGTTACTCAAACTTATTTAAAATAAATATATTATAATGATGATTGGGTTGGGTTTGACCCCAACTATTGAAGCCAGCCCTAAGTGACCAAAGAAAGTAAAGAAAAACAAATACAAAGAGAATGATTGTAGTTTTTCTTGGCAACATTTTTAAAGCCCCGACACAACCATAACTAGTACTAATCAAGTTTTTCCCCCAACAGTATAAGAGACAAAAAGAAAAGTAAATAAACAAAGTGAAACCATATGCACCACTCAGCAATTAATCAGTCTAAAATCTCATGATTAATTCAGAATCAAACAAATTAGAGATAAAATAAATAAAATGGAAAATGTGTACGTACCTTGACGCTGATTGAGTAGAGAATCGAGTTGTCGAGAGTGGTGACATTGAGATGAAGAAGAGTGAGCCTTAGGCTCTGTATCGAAGCTACGAGCTTTAGAAGCTGCTTCGGCTTCTTCTTTGCCATTATCTTGATATTCGCGTGGCCTTCCGCCACCGTCACTTCTATTTCCGCCGATGAAGATGAGCTTTCCATTGCCAATGATGGATTTGTCGAGAACTGAGGGTAAGTGAAGAAATCTGAGAAGGGACCCACCAACGAGCTAGTGCTTGTGTCAGCTTCATGGGTCGTGGTCGTGGTTCTCCTAGGTTCCATAGATTGTAAAAGGTGCTCTAACTCCTTTACGTAGTTGATGGCACCTCCTACTATCGACGCTTGATCTCCCTTTACCATAAAAACAAATAAACCCATTCAAATCAGATATATGTGGGTGATTCATCCAAGATTTCAACAAATCTTTTAACGTTAGATAAATTACTTACTAAGGGAGGGGTACTCATTCTAAAAAAAACGTTGTCACATATATATTAAGTTTTTGGGTTAAAGACTAGTAATATATTCTAAGAAACGATGTATATAAACGCATCATCTTTGCATAAGTTTAAATGGTAGATTTTTCTTGTTAATAAATCGTATAATAAACATATTCAAATATTAATCATTTCCCTACTTTTTCGTTGTTAAATGTTAAATGTAAATATATTTTTATAAGAGTTCTATGATTTGAAAGGAACCTCAAAATACGCAAAAACTTAGCTATGCCAAGGAAGTAAAACAAGGACACACACATCTGAAAGACCTATTTAGTGATCAAATGATACAAATAGTATATACGTATATCTGTAATGTGTGTGAGAGTAATTAAAGACTAAATTACCCTTTGAGCATATGAGGACGGCATTAGAGAACGGAGCACGGCTAGGTACTCATTCATCTGTTTCCGGCGGTTTCTCTCAACGGCGATGTGAGTCATTCTCTGGCTCTCGATTTCTTCCTTGTTCTTATTGCTCCTCGTTCTCCTCCTCTTCCTCCTCTGCTGCATAGGAGGATGATTTTCCATATCAATGGCGGGAAGATCAAGTTCTTCGTCCAACGTAGGGATTAAAGGGTACTTATGATGATAGTCTCGCCATTGACGTTCTTCCTCCGTATCGTTTTCCAAAAACCTCTCTTCTTTCCCTAACATATCAATGTTGTTCTTCGTATCTTGAGGTACTACCTCTTCTTGATAGTACAAGTCTTGGAACATGAAATCTTTGCAATTAGAGAGGTATCCGAATGGATCCTGCGGGTATACGACAGTCTCTAAGGGCATTTTTTACCTTAAGCTTGATAAAAAGATAAACAAACTCGAGAATATGAAAAAAATGGATTGAGAGATCGAGAGAGGGAGAGAGAAGGAAAGGAAACAAATTTGAGACAGAAAGTGTTTGTCGCTCTCTTTTTTGTCTTGAGGGGGAAATAAAGGCAAAAGGGTTAAGACCCACTAAAGGAAACTAAGCTTGTTGTTAATTATATAAGATTCTTTTTTTTGTATTGATGTTAGATAATATTAAACTCTTAAGAACTCACCGGCAAGGAGGAAAATAGGAGAGTGAAAGAGGAAGTATGAAGATCAAACAAAGTGGTGTTTACTCTTGCGGTTCGGTATGGAGAGAAGCTATGTGAGGCTATATGCTAACTATTATTATATTTTTGAAGCTCCCAAACCGTTGACGTCAAAGAACCCAATACGAAAATAGATTATAAAAAAAAACCAAAACGAAGAGGAGATATGTGTAATTGTAATAATCCCAATATGAAAATAACTTGTGCATCAAAATTAATTTTTAAATGATTAAATCTAAAATTAAAAATTTAATTAAGATGTGAATTGTTTCTATAACTATTCCTAAAAAGCCATTAGCATAGCGGATCGCCGATCTTTTTAATCCAAAGTAATTTAAGAATAAAAATGATTTATCAATACATAATTTAGGTGTAGTGGGAAGTGGTATATAATGACGTTTGAAAGAAAAACTCATAGTAGCCATTACCAAAATCGTTTATGTCTCTTTGAATAGTGTATCGATCATCAGGTGAGTAGAATTTATAAAACCGATGGTAAACGAAAAAAAATGTAATCCACAAGTGAAGATGGTGAACGCTACGAAAAATCGTGATGGCAGAAATTTGAAAAATTCTCGCCACTGAAAAAAATAGTCTAATTCTTGATTGGTATGATACTCCGTCTCTCATCTCATCACGGTACCTGAGGATTTCATTCTAATCAGGTTGTATTTCTAAACGACAATTTATTATTTTCGAAAAGAAAAAAACCTCGCTATGGCATAATAATGGTTAATTTACCTCCGCACAAATTACTGGTATTGTGAGAAAACCATGAAAAAGAAGTTCCAACAATTGTATAGCTAGTCCAGCCACTCTTTAAGCTTTCTTCTTTGCTACTTTGAAGTTAGAACAACTTTACCACAATAAATTTCTAGTTTCAAAATTTTTTTTTAAAATTTCGAAATATGAAAAACATCAATAGAAATATCAGTGCGTTAGCAATGATAATGTGTCATGTTGCGGATTAACGTTTTTGCCAACAGAATTTGAGACATGCTATTCCACTACTAGTTTTTTTTTGCATTAAGAATTTTGAAATTTGAAAAAAAAGTCACTATTAGATGTGAGTATTTGATAAAATAAAAAAGTGAATAAATCATTTGGACAAAAAAAATTTTTAAGCATTCTAATATGTATATTGTGTTTTTACTATATCTTAGTTTTTTTATTTGACTGTTTGCATTTTTATTTAAATTCTTCAATTAGTGTTTAGTTTTTCGCATTTAAAACCGTTTTGTTGGTTTGATTTACCAGTAAATAAAATTTGTATTATCTGTCCAACTCCGCCAATTATATCCATCAATCAGCTTGAATCTATGGTTACTATCTTAACAATATTATTTCCAAGGTATTTACTAATCAGATACATAAAGGGATATATATATGCATATACATACATACAGCGGGTAACTTCGCACGTGTGGGAGTAGACCGGTCCACAAGACCAAAGAAGAGATTCTGTTTGCAGGCTTTGGGTCGTCTGATTAGTTACACTCATGCCTAGTTTAACCTGAACAAAATAAAGTATTTCCTTCTTATAAAACAAATGGCTTAATTACTATTTGGTTAAACTTACATATATCGTGAAATTCTACTGTATATCAGATATTAAGAATAAATAACCAAAATAAGATGTGTTTTGGCCGGTCGATCTGCTTAATGCCAGGTTTAACAAATTTGTGTCCAGATGATATATATTTATACACTTTTTAAAAATCGAGATGTCCACTTGATACGTGTAAGAAAATGATAGCACAAGTATGTCTTTAAAAATCATCATTATAAAAAGCAATAATCTATCTCTTTAAAATTAGGTGGCATCTTTTGATTATTCTTATCTAATCACTCTGGGAGTATATAATACTATACTAGTTATAATCCAATTTTTAAAAGAATAAAAAGTTGAAAAGTTGAAGAATTAGATAGATGTGACTAGGGCTGCGTTTTGTAATCAAATTGGTCGGATACTTGGGGATCTTAAAATCTGAACCAACTTGGCCCCAAAAGAAAAAAAAAAATCAGATGTGAACATAAAACTTCAGGACAAAATTTCATGATGATACAAAGAATCTTCTTGGATGCACTTGATATAAATTTAAGCTGTAGTAATCGTGTCTCCTTTGAATCCGTGTACCTAATGCTATATATATATCATCAAAACAACTACTAATTATCTAAAAAAGTTTGTTGGTTAATTATCATCTTCAATATATTTAAAATCTGTTTCATTCCTTTCTGTTTTTGGAATTAATAAATTACTTGTACATTTTCTAATTAAACGAATAGTATATATGTAAGATTATTGTTTTTGCTGTACACTTTTAAAGTGATGTTCATTTTTAGGAAAAAGGTAAAATAAAATAAGAGGAGAAGCCATGAGCATACGTCCAGAAGAGTCCATGTGACTTCACAAGCTTCTCTTTTATTGTCTCTCAAGTACTTTCCCAAGAACACAGCTTACAAATTTCCAATGGGCTTGTTTTCTCATATCATCCTCCGAATCATTCATCATATCATTGTTGCTACCTTTAATTTTATTCTTAATCTTTGTCTTAAATAATTTTTTCAACACCAATCTGACTACGTGACTAGCCATTGTATTTTTTGCTCCACACCATTTATGTTAATTAAATTTCTATCGTATCGATTTTAAAATCATTTTCAACCATTAGAAATTAAATGAGATTAAAAAGTAAAAAACTAATATTTTACTTGAATAACTAAATTTTATATTTTTAAAATTTAAAATGCTAATTATATGATTTGTGGAGGGTAAAAGTTTAGAATTGGTTATAAAAACACTTGTATTAGAACTTTTATTCACTCTTCTTTTCTATATTTTTATTAACAGTGAGATTTTGATTAAAAATTTCTGTTGGAATTGGTCTAGCTCAAATTTATATCTAATATAATATATATATGAACCAATGATTCTCTTCCTTTATTATTTGATTAGGTTATCGCTGTTGCTACATTCATTTTATCCTTCTTTTTGAGTATTTTTAATTTATGGTAGGAGTCAAGTGATGTTACGGGATTTTCTTGATTGTTCAATGTATTTCCGGGATCTTTGATTGAGTAATATTTTCTTGTCTACGTAATAATTTAAATTGTATAGGTTTCTTTATTGATATCAAGAATTCTAACTCTGGCTACTAAATTAGTAACCTAATCCAATAAATTTTCTATTATTATAATAAGGATGATTTGCACGAAGATGTAACTAATTTTATTGATTGTTTGTTATAGGCTTAGTTATAATTTGTTATTTTTAAGTTTTTATTGCTTTTTTAATCAATTTTCTAATTTTCATCTTTTCTGACAGTTTTATATTTATTTTAAATATTTTTTTCTGTTTTGCTTTTCATTATTCTTTTTATCACCGATTCATCTATATATATATATATATTTGTTAACATCTAATTTTTTAATTTTTTTTTCTTTTAGTTATTTTCCAAATATTATTGATCAATTTAAATATCCAATTTTTGTCATTTTTCAATATAGATTTTGTTTTGTTTTTTTTGACTCGTGTTACTTTTTCATCTTTTTGAACTTTCAATTTTATTACTTTTCAATAAATGTTTTTAAAATATGCCAATCAAAATATATGGTAGTGAATGGTGCTGCATTTTTAATAATTCCAATCAACGTATATGTTGTTTTTGTATGATATGGTACAAGGTAAAAAGAAAAAGATATATATTTATATATATATAATACAATATTTAATATTCTTTTCATTTCAAAATATCGTTTTGTTTAAATGTTTTTTTGTTTTTAAAAAATATTTTTGTTGTTTCTAAATTTTGACGTTAAACACTTTATATGGAGAATAAACATGACTCTGATTGTAAGCATTTAATTCATCAAGCTTTTGTTTTAATATAATTTCATTGTTCAAAAAGAAACATTTTATATGTAAATATCTAATAGTACATATTCAAAACTACTAAGAATGTATATTAAATAGTAGCTCAAAATTCAACCTGTTATGATTAGTATAATAACATATTAAAGTAATTTTTTTAGTTCGCGTGATAAATCTTAAAGCAATATTATATTGAATCTGCACTAAAGTTTAGCAGAAAGAACAAAATTTATATCGAGTAAGTGTGACAATCATTATAGTTCAATTGTTTTGTTATACACAATTAACTTGACAGTTGACAAAACGATTGATTTTGACCAAAGAACAAATTACTATAGGTCGCCTTCCATAGAGCTATGACGATATACATAAATTTTTACTATGATATCATACATCAAACATTTTAATTTTTTCTAAATTCCAACAACAATTCTTAGAAACTGGTTTCTATTTTATTTGGAAACACGGCAGATGATCAGATTTCCCTACAACTTGAGTTCTAACGACAAGTTAGTAATTAGTCGAAATGCAAACTCAATATAGTATAAAGTAAAATCCAACGTGTATTCTATTCACTATACCGAAGACAAAAAACAAGGAAACTGAGATTACAGTAATTTTACTATGGCGCGACACGTTGCAGGTTTTTGGTTGTCGTATGTATTCAGACGCGACGCACACTTTTCTATAGTTCTCATCTCATTTCTATGTAATTTAAAATGATCTAATGTCCAGAACATAAAATTCATTTTTTCGGTAAGAAAAATGTGATTTTTTAATTCGTGTTTAGTAAACGAAATAATTCGTGAATCGTGATGCTCTGGCCATAACTTCGTCGGATTGTGACAACTCTTTTCGCCTTAGTAAAGAATTCATGATTTGTTTACTACTGTTGTTGTCAGTAGACTCATATTTCTTCTCTATTATTGGTTCATGGTTTGTTTTTTAAGATATTTGAAAAGATTTGATCACTGGTTCAGGGTCACATACTATAGAGTATTTTTTATATAATTTAAACAAGCTTAACTTTATAAATAGTGTCAAGAATACTGTTTTTAAATAAAAAAATCTATAATCTACTGATATACAGGACCAAATCAATTCTTTTGCGAAGATTTATATATGCATGATTAAATATGAAAACATTAACACATTTTCAACGTTTCAGTTTCAGAATTGATGTGTTGGTCTCGCGCTCTAACTGCGGGAATGCATGCAGCTCTTGCTCTCGATAACTTTAAACAATTAAAGTTGGAACTACTACAAAATTACTAATACGAAATTTGAAGTTTTATATCAGCAACAATAAAAACGATTACAAAAAAAACAAGAATAAAAGCTCCTGTCCAATACTTCACTCTAGCTTGAATCCTGAACTTTTCATTTTGGAGTAATGTCAAAAATTTGGGTTTTATAGATTCATTTTTTTTTTGAGGTGAACAACCAAAGAAATAGTTTCCCTTACAACTAAGCATCCTAATAAAATACAACCTAAAATTAGTCTGTGTTTAAAATAATATTCCTAAAGTGGTAAATAGACATAAGTTAAAAATAGAAAAGAAATGGACATTAGCATGTGGTGCAACCGTAAACTCCGCTGCCTGGAATTCTAAGATGAGATAATATTGTGTACTTGTCCAGATCAATTCCTCATAAGATTTTGATAATATTAATTAAGTTTGCTAATAGCAACAATTAACATGCAATGAGATTGATACAGATCCTCGGTCCCACCTTGCGTTCCCCACGACCACGAGGAACATATCTGGCGTCTATGCATATCTTTGAGTTTCTGTATTTAAATTAATAAAAACTTATATACTGTAATTAATAAAGAGTTCGAAAGTATATATAGTTAAAGTATGAAAATGTCACAATTCTTACAAATACCATAAAAAGGTCCTTAACATTCTTTAATGCATACAAAAATCATTTTGTACTTTTTAGAATCCTTTTACTGGTAATATTTTTAAAAGCTGTGATATAGTATTTTAGAAAGATAACAAGTCGTATGTTTACAAATTATCATTATCTTTGTTTCCAGAGTGAAGTATTGGACAAGCAAAAAATAAGGATAATACGCACACAACTGACCAAATTTGATAAAAGTGGCAAAACTACTTGCTGCATTCATATTAATAGCAAACAAACCCAATTCAATAATTAGGATAATAATGACATTTGTGCCGGTCCTATATAAAAGATCTCACAATATTACTGATGGGCTTGTGTATACGCAATGATCATATAATACCAAATTCCAGTTAATTCTATCATGAAAATTATTTGAACATTTAATCTATTTTCTAATGTGATCGAGAATATAATTATTTTTAAAACGAACTGTTTACTGATTAAAATAATTTTAATGTAATTTAGCTCCCCGAGAAAACCGGGGATGTTGGTACCTAAAATTCTGGGAAATGTTGAAAGTATGCAGTTGGAGTGACACGGTGACATCAAGATTCGCTTCCAACCATTACGTTACTTCTCATTATTTACCTTTTAACTCTCCATTCTGCCATGTCACTCCCTACCACTTTTTTCCCCTCAATTTTCGACCTAAGTGATTTGTTGTTGTTGTCCAAAAAAAAAAAAAGTGATTTGTTGTTGTGGTTATTATCGGAAACAGAATGAATAAGGGATTTATTCGCTGATTACGAAAATTGTTTTGGCTGTTTCGGAGTTTGAGTTTTCTTAAAAATCTTGTGGTATTTTGGAAAACAAAGTCTTTTTAATGGTCATATTAAACAAAAACAACCGGTATATACAAAGTATATATAAATATATATATAAAATTAAATCTTTTCTCTTTTTTCATCCACATCTCTTTAAAATTTTTAAATTTTTGACACATCATTTATTTATTTAGTTAATTTTTTTATAAAATTATACGTTAATACACATTACAATTATTAATTGCATTCAAGTAAAATATAAAAATATATATATATAAATAATTAATAGCATCTAATCAAAACTATTATTATTATTATATAGATATAACAAAATGAATAATTTTGAGTTGAACTGTGAACAAAATTTCCAAAAGAACATAACTATATTCTTCTAAAAATAGAATTTAATTTTCATCATATATTACATTTTTAAATTTAATGTTTTCTATTGAATATATATTCAGTAAAGATATGTTATTTTAATAATAAATAAAATTAGGTCAATTAATAGTAAATAATGTATATTTTTACAAATTAACATTTTATAAATAAATTGTGCTGGTCTATCAAATGCAAAAAAATAAATAAACAAAAACAAAAGTAATTACCGCACAACGAAAATTTTGAAGAATAAAAAGAATACACCAAAATAAAAAACCTAAAAGAACATGATTATAAAAAAGTTAATAAAACAAAATAATATTTGAATTGATTAACACAATGTCATATTAAGAAACCGAAAGTTTGAAAAGGAGAATAAAAATATATTTCATAACATACTATAAAAATCAACAAAATTAAGTATGAAAATATATGTTAAAATAAACTGTAAATTATAACGATATTTAACGAAAATAAAATAAGAACGAATATTTTGAGAATAAAATATATGTACCATTAATATCTCATTAAAATTTCTGAACATAAATGAAATAGATCGAGATGAAATAAATATTAAAAATTTAAAAAAATTAATAGTTAAAAAATTAACT
>KE154887.1:114945-139830 GCA_000411075.1 Sisymbrium irio | reverse complement strand
AAACCTCTAATATATATATATATATATATATCTATATATAATTAGCTAAAAGACATAAATTTATATTTTGGTTGACGGCAAGAGATAGTGAAGTAACAAGTAGAGTGAGCTTTTAAAAGGAAAAAATTGTTTTGAGAAATATGAGCAGAATGTGTAATAAACCTACTTTTCCGAAATGTTTAACTTGCGCTATTAGTTCATTTGACCATTTTCATACCAATCCAGCCTACTGATCAAGTAATTATTTATCGAGATCTTCTTCTTCTCTTTATGCAACCTAGATGTTAATAACTTAATATACATCTCATAGTAGTTATTACCGATTAACAAAAACATATACGCATGATGGGAAAAAAGTTGATCAAGAGATGAAGTTAATTTTCATAAATAGTTTAGCGCTGTCTCATTGAAAAAAGGTTGTGATAGATCTTACGTGCCTCCTATATAGAACGCAAAGTACGAGATTGGGTCAACTTGTGAATGATTGGATTTATATATTCTATTTAGCATAACACACCCTCAGTCTATATACATATCTCGTATATAGAAATTGTATGTTGCACCAAAAATAAAATAGAAAAAGAGAAAAGAAATTGTACATCTGTAACTATGCAAATAGATTTGTAGGGTTTGATGTCCTTAGCTGAACAGCATCCAATAACTCTATATAATAGTTTAATTATTTATATATTAAATAAGTGTGTATGTATTTTTTTAGGGGCTAATAAGTGTGTGTGTGTATATGTGTACTATATTGCACATAAAACATGACCACATTCATCTTAATTCCATTTATGATATGATCCTTTCGACTGGTTTTCAAATCCCCGTACATGTTTTCATGAACTTGAAAATCTTGCTCTGAAAATTATCATTTGACTTTTTAGCAAAAGAAAAACAAACAAGTTGATTTAAAAATCTGGTCGTTTAACTAGATTTTGTCTTTGGTGATCTGTCGTAAAAATCAAGTGAAAACAGCCTGCACGCGAGTGGTCGAATGGTTGTGAAGATAAAGGAGAGGTGGTTAATTGTAGCCAATCTGAGTTTGAACCGCTTTCAAAACAAAAATAAAAACATGGATTTTAACTCGACTGGTTTATCTGATAATCAAAAGTATAGGCGGTTTGATTATCTTTGGCATTAGTCCAAAGACATTTAGTTGGAAGGCATTCTTGACATGTGTTGTGGTAATTCAAATTAGATTTTATAGATCACTAGTTCCACTCGAATCCATTCGAAATTCACAGTATTTATGAACCACTAAATCATGAAAATAGGTTAATCTGTACACTTTAGTGCATTTTTACGAAGCCAATCGGACCAGCTATAGAGTTTATAAAATAATAACAAAAAAAATTTGAGAACGTATGGAATATTAATAAGGAAGTGTAACTAAGGCTTACATCAATTTATTGGGCTTCTTTGGATTTACAGATTTAAGTAAATGAGTCTTTTCTGTTTCCCAAAGGCCTAAAAGCCATCAAATCGGATTAATAGTTTTCCATTTTTCTTCCTTCATACCGACAAATTCGATTTTCCCTATGATCCTATCACACACATGGCTGGAAGTCATCATTTGCCGGAACAATGATCAAATTTCTTTTTGGAATGTATCATACAGAACAAAAGGATAAGACTGAATAAACAGAACAACTGTGATTAGTTATGTGAAACGAGCCAAACAAGGCAGAGCAGATGGAACAAATTTGAATGGTAATCATAATAACTAATATAGTGTGCAAAGAAAAATCACAAATACGGTATAAACAGACAAATTTAAAATTTATTGCAAACACAAACAAACTTTTTTAGGGAAGATTTTTGGCACCATTTTCCAAGCAACTTCAACTATTTCGTCTATGGTACTATTGATTTACTTTTCAGTAAACGTCTCCCAACGATCCCAAGGAATAACTGCAGGAAGACGGCACTAAAATCTTGCATGATATTGGCAATGTGAAATTTTCTTACTTGATAAGTTTCATTAGAAAGTAGTTAATATATGCTGGTAAAAACAAATGAGAATAATCCAAAACTCTTTCTAAAGTTGCATGCAAACAAACTCTACCAGATATACTTCAATTTATTATAAAAGGAAATATACTATCATTAAATCTATCAGGTTTACAGAGACTAAATTTTCAGAAGGTTATGAGCATAGTCTCTGCAGACCTATTAAAACCATAATATACAATATTAATTTTGTCTCAAACGTCAAGAAAGTTTTTTGAATCTTTAATTGTTAATACAGGAGTGTCTCTTGTGGATTAGAGTTGCATTATAACAGTTTTGTACCATGTTTTTGTTAGTGACAACATGAAAGAATATATTTGAATAAATATATGTGGATTGATCTTATTACATGTATGCTTGCTCAGCCTTTTGATATGTTTATGCTTATTGCTTGCTATATTAATCACATACATTTGAGTTCATGTTCGATTAATCCAGGCCAATTGCGCTAAAATGATTAATACATGCATTTCCAGTTACAAAGTTCAAATTTAAATCTTTGAGCTATAAAAAATGTTTCAGTTCATAATTTGCCATTGCTAATTCAAGTGTTTCTATGTTTAAAAAATTTATGTTAGGATCCCATCAAAATAATGTAAGCTTTGGTTTGTAGAGATCGAATACACTGGACGACTGTATCGAAACTTGTAGTGGTTTATAAGTATTGGACATTCTAAATAATTATTCAGATATTATTCGCTTTTGACCAACTGATACAATTGGTACAATTCTATTTTTGGACTTGTAAGTATTGGATATTCCCAATAATTAATATGACATTATCCGCTTTTGACCAATTGATAAAATTGGTACATTTTTGTTTTTAAATTCTGTCCAAAATGTCTTATAATAATTGGAATTGGTATAACTTGTATATTAGACAGTTATAGTCTAATTTTCTACTATAGAATATGGAATCGATATCTCAACAATAAAGATGCGACTAGTGAAGTGGGATAGATTTTAGAGCAACAAAATGACCCTACCAGGCTACCAATCTATTGGAACTACCCTTGTAAGGAAGGAGAAGAGGAATCTCGGCATGATATGAAATGCCTCGTGAGATGTAATATATTCTTTTCTCTCATTTTTTTCATAGACTCAACAGTTTTAGTTCATATGGTTCCATGGCGGAAGTCGTGGCCGGTTTTGAACGAACATTGGTAGACGCCTCTAGACTCTAGTGTAGATGGCACTGGTCATAACTATTAACTCTGATTTTGATAAATCGGTGATCAGATTCATACAATAATATTATATTCTTTTTTCTTTCCGTTTTTTTTCTTTCCGTTTTTTTTAGGGGTTATTTTTCAAGTTGAAATCGTCCTGAATGAAAGGGAAAGTTTAATGATCTCACATTATCCTGAAAAAAGAAATTATAATTCCGGGCCGTCATCCAAGTCATGGCATACAGATCCCCACTAATTATCAGCACCAGATTGGTCAGATAGATAAATCAGTATATAGACTAATTCCATTGATAATAATCAAAAAGTAATCAGTGGATCGATGCCGACGTGATCACAACATGGGATGAGCATAATACAAGTGTATAACCAATTATTTAAATATAATCTAATGACACTTGCGACATTATCATTGTGTAACTGCGTTGACCTACTATGGTAAGACAAGACCACATCAAGCTTTTTGTTTTATAATCATAATCCATGTTGAAGTTGACTCACTAGAGCTAGGGTTAAGTTTGATATCGTTCGTATTGATTTATGTTATTTTAGGTACATATGTGGAGCTTCTGTTCTGCAAATCTTAAATGCCAATACCAAACCACACACAGTGTATATAAACCTCTATATTCTAAAACTCGACCAAACTTAAGATATCAAATTAGCAATTATATAAGATCAACTTCTCTCCAAACTTGTTAAATGATCCGATTTGTATCGTTTTAAATTGAGTTACCCATCAAAAAGTCATTTAAACCATCATAATACATACAAACAATGCATTGCTGCGTAGATATGTGGATTATTTTGATAGTATCACATTAGTAAGAAATGTGGCTTTGGTACAATCTCCAAAGTCAACCATCTTGTCGTCATTAAGCTAAGTAAACCGCCGACTTAATTAATGTATTACACGTTTTTATAATATCTTCTCCGATGATCTTCCCATCACTTTTCTTGTTTTCTTTCGAAGCCAAAAAAAAATGACCAAAAAAGAAAAGAGACAAGGCTTTTGTTTTTATAAAAAGCTCGTTCATCCGGCCGGAACCATAACGGCAGAGCTTTGGTCCTCATGAAACCCGGAGTTCCAGTTACTTTTCTAGACCGTCAGATTTTTAAACCATGGTCATTTCACGATTATGCTTCTACTCTACTTTCTTGCTTTTGTTACGGTTCACTGCCGCTCAAAGCAGCAGTTCTGAAGAAGGGACAGGGTTCAGTCCAACCACGTCTATAGTCATGATCGTGCTCGTCAGCGTTTTCTTCGCGCTTGGATGTGTCTCCGTCTACATGCGAAGGTGTCTCGCGCATGTTCTAGGGATCGACGACGGAAGATCAGGCGACACGGGAAACTGGCTTAACGTGAGAGAGAGGGAGGGTGGGCTAGACGCGTCTGTCATAGAGACGTTTCCAACGTTTCGTTACTCCACCGTGAAGACGTTGAGAATCGGCAAAGAAGCGTTAGAGTGTCCCGTTTGCCTAAACGAGTTCGAGGACGATGAAACTTTGCGTTTGCTTCCTCAATGTTGCCACGTGTTCCATCCTGGTTGCATAGATACCTGGCTACGTTCTCACGCCACGTGTCCTCTCTGCCGTGCCAATCTTGTTCCTGTGCCAGGTGAATCTGTTTCTTTCGAGATACCCGGTTTAGCTAGAGAATCCGGTCAGAACTCTCCCCGAACGCCTATTGATGATAACCGTAGAATGGTTTTGGGTTCTCCCGACGAGCGGTTAATTGACTCAGTGGCTTGGACAGGTAACCAGAGCATGTCACGTAAGTCCATGTCTACTGGGTGGAAATTAGTTGGATTGTTTAGTCGGTCAAGTTCTTACGGTCAGACGGGGGAGAATCTAGACCGGTTCACGCTAAGGTTACCGCAGGAGATACACGATCAGCTGATAAACCAAGGATCAAAAGGCCACGTTGCACTACCTCAAGTGAGGAGCTCGATACGAGGGTACAGAACTGGAAGCCTAGGGACTGAAAGAAACTATTTCTACTTTGAACGGTTCGATCAAGACGGTCGGTTCGACCGAAGACCGTTTTCTATAACTCCTCCGTACCGAACGGGCTCGATTCGGTCTCCTAGCGGGGTTATCAACGCGGACAATAGTTATCAGGAGCGTGCTGCTGGTCCAAGTCCAACCAAAGGTTTGCTTCTAGCAATAAGGTCACCGTTTAATCGGTTATTCACTGGAAAAAACAAAGTCGGGGAACGTTCGTACCTTCGATCCGGCGATGCGAGCCCTGTGTAGACGGACTTAATAAAATTGGGTTTCATGAGAAATTTGAGTAGAATAAATTATGTACATATTTTCTTATAATTTATTTTGTTTCTCAAGAAATTCAATACCTACTACTACTGCTGAAAAATGAAAGAAGTTTTTGTTTTATCCTAAGTTCTCTAACAGTCGAACCATCAACATAACAAGAAAGGGCCAAACAAATAAACCATATGTCTCACTTAATTCTTCAACTGTGATGATGTGAAAACTTAAAGATAGATTCATGAACCAGAAGCAGAACCACCATGACGGAAATAGAGAACGGATCGGTAGAGAGCAGCTACATGGAGGAAACATATCAAGGCTATCAGTAGATCATCAAGCAAACCGATAACCCCCAAGAATCCTGACAAGAAATGGAAAGAAAGTATAGGTAAGTAACGTAAGTTCATAGAAGAGAAAAGTGAATTATACGATTATAGTCAAGGAATGAAATGAGGAATCATCACCTTCTGGAATGATATCTATTGGGCTGATAATGTAAATTGCACTGAGTATCAGCTGCATCAGATCAAATGCAAGTGAATTTGCGTTAGTCAGTGAGCATATTTTCTAGTTCAGATGTGTATCAAGTGCTCAAAGTCATGAAACATCTTTTAGCAGAAGATTTACTATAAACTTTTCCAGAGTCCAAAAGTACTAAAATGCGGTTTTCAATAAGTAAACTAACCGCAATATAAACACGAGCTCTGATGACGAGCGGAAGCGTTCTTCGTGGATCCATAATTTCTCTCAACAGCCTTCGGAGTAAAAAGGGAAGGTCTTGCATCCTCTGCAAAAAAAAATTGAAATTCCATTTCAGCAATGCTCCCAAGTATACTCTACCTTTACTCCTTTTCAAACTGAAAGTTAAAACCATTCATCCCTGACTTGCTAGCACAATGAAAATAGTGAGAAAAGCAATAATAAACTAACAAAAGTTAAGCAAAACAACAAACTTAGACATGTCGACAGAACAACAAAGCCATAATTCCTAATCACATACACTTACAAGTTACAACTACACTACTTTATCACCAAACTTAGGCTCTCTGGTAAGATTGTGGAGAAAGACAGAACCGCAAACCTGAACAAGACCACTTGACTGTCCACCAAAGACTCGGTTGTAAGTCTCAACATCGCCAAGAACCTCGGAAACTGCACTGTCATGCCGATTCCTCGAAGTTTCCTCAGAAGGAACCAGCAAACTAATGGGACGACGACACAAGGGACATTTGCATGGCCGTAGTGTAGATCCATGCCTCCACACAAGCATAATGCAGTTTCCTAACAATGATTTGAGAAACAACAAAACAGCTAAGGAAACAGATCATCTCTATTGATAATAATAATCCCTTAAAACCTCCCCTGAGACATTACACAACTAAGTAACCCAACGTTAGCTATAATAGCCACAACCGATTCAACACGATTAATGCGAAGAAAGCAAAAGAAAGCAAAAGAATATAAAATGAATAAAGAGATCGTACCGCAGAACCAATGGGAGCAATTGGCTTGGCAAGGAGCATTGAAGTTTCCATGGCATATCGAACACACTTCGTTCTCCGGAGGCTGATTCATCTTCTTCCTCTCCTCTGCTTATTTACTCTACTTCCTTCTTCGTCTTCGGTCGCTCTGTAGCAGTTAAGTATTGACAATAAATATATTCGATTACACGTGTCAACTGGTCGAGGTAGGGTTAGATGGAGAGATCCAATCTGAGCCGTTAAGACTCTTATAATTAGTCGTCGTCAAGATTTGTGTTTCCTTAATTATAAATACTGCACTTGTAATATTACAACTTGATCAATCAGTCATGGACCAAATCATTCGAGATGAAGATGGCGATTAAGCTATTAACCAGGGGGATTATTAGTTTGTCTCGGCTTTTAATCAGTTGACAAGGAGCCTGCGTAAATGAACCGTAGAGGCAACCAAATCAAACCGGAGGTATTATTGATATGAGTTTCAATCTTTACGAGAAGAACGTAAGATTTTTTCCAAAAAAGAAGTCGGGATGAGTGGGTCAATAACAGTTTTGACATCAGTCAAATGTGTACACAAAAACAACCACTGAAAAGCGAAAAGGTTTCAACAATGGCATATTATCTCAATAGCCATTGGCCTGCATGATCAACAACAACCAATTTCATATTAAAAAAAAATGTAACAAGTCTTGTATTAAACACCCATCAATGTTTGGTTTAATCCTCAAGCTTCCTCGTTCTCTTACTCTTCCGCTGCCTGGAATCAAAACAACAAGATAAAAAAAAAAACACTCATCTACTAGATTACACATAAACATGGCTGGATTATACTATAAAAACTGTGCACACATTGGAAAAATGATTCAAGCTGTTTACACGTCTAAACAAAACCAAGTAATTAGTAATTAGGATAGACCGACCACGCTAAACTGTCCTGTCTCTCTCCATACTCGACTATTGTTCTTCGTTAAGACAGTTTCAGATTCTCGAATCTTACCAGCCACTATAAGTACTACTAATCATTACTATCCAATCACGTAGTCAAGTGGCGACACTATGAACACGAACAGAACAAAACCCATTCATTGCTAAAACAGCCAAGATGCATTTGATGTCAAGAATCCAACTAACCTGAGAGACAGAAGTCTTGGGAGCTAACAAAGTGGAAGAGGATGAATCAAAGAGACTCGAACAATCAGAGTAAGCAGAGCCAATTCCGATTCCAGCACCAAATGCAATCGACGCCCATCTTGTTACAGGACTCCCTACGCCACCCAACACAAAACACAATTGATCATCCAAGCTAGCAAATTTAGATCAGAATGTGTAATCCCTATTCGATTCGCCATTGAATCGTAAAAGAAGAGAGAGTGGTGATGATAATTGGAAAAAACCACTCAACTGAAGAAGAGAAGACCGGCGAACGCGCCGCCGAGGGATGAGTACACGACGCGACGAGCACTGAGATCGAGACACGCGTCCCACTTTGCGTTCACATCACTCTTCTTTTCCATTTTCGCCACTCGATTCTAACTCTTTTTTATTTGATCTCTCTCAAATATTTACTTCTGCTGTTCTTCCGAAATTCGCTTCTCGACTTTTTTCCGATCTCAACAAAGGGTTTGTTTGTCTGCAAAGCGATGAATTTGGGCCGGAATATGGGCCGTAATATGTAACTATTGTTAAATATTTTGGGCCGTGTAGATTTTACAATGAACAGCTCGAATAATCAAATAATTATACGTTTGATCTGAACACATATACTTTTTTTTTGTGATATACCAGGTTTCAGGAATTCTACTAACCACCGATCGGAATAATTACTGACCAATCTTGAGATTTGATTTGATAGACCGAAACTAGTTCAGTTTTATCTAGATTTCGAATAACCGATTTAAACGAATATCGACCAACTCTAAAATCCATAAACTATGTCAAATTTTTAATTCCAACCGCGAATATCCTATTGATTTTTCTACCTGAAGTGCCACCGACCCAAACCACTTAGTTAACTCGTAATTCCAATGATCTAACAATTTCTCTTTCTTGATATTTTAGCTACTTCGATATTTTAGCTGTGTGTACCTTAAACATTAAGAGTTTGAAACCAAAGAAAAACAAAATGTGTCGCTTTTTTCTCTCACGATAATGGTCGTGTGTACTTTGTTATTGTATTGGTCCATGCATTGTCCCCTCCCTATGCACCAGATATTATTATTATGGTCAGTCATTTCTTGATATTTTCTTTTACACAAAGATTGATTACATACGTAATAATTAACAATCCTTTATATAACTTTGGGCAGGCTTTTTAGTTGGACACTGTTTGTTAATATGTTGGGTCAACTTTCAATTTCTAGTTGGAACAAATTAGGTGGTGTAATCAAGAATCTTAAAGGTGACACACTTATGTTATATGATGTGAGAATGGAATTCGGCATAATAAGATCCTAATTTTCAGTAATGTTTCTTTTAATTATCTTTGGCGTTTTGTGGTGAAGTGAGAGAGACTACGCAGCAGTCGAGTCTTCTTTCCCAGAAGATACATATCGATAGCCAATAAATTCATCATATTACGTAGAACAAATACTATCAACTGATGAAATTTTCTTTTCAGGAAATCCACAGTATTAGGGTTGGTCGTATATATTAATATATGACGAGAAGCTTATATTGGACTACTATTCCAAAGTGTCGCCGAGTATATCCTTAAACCGAACGTTGAGCGATAATGAAGATTACGCGGTCTCTATTTTTCCTTTGAACTAAATGAAATCATATCTTAGTTCCATACCCACATTAGCAAATGCCAAAACATGCTGAAACATTCTATAATTGGAAATTCAGCCGTGAGCGTGAGGCCCATGACTCAGTAAAGTTTTTCTCTAGATGTGATGGTAGGACACCTTAACCTCAAAGTGTGATAACGTTAAAACTTATTTATTTATTTGAGAGGAGTAAACCAATTGGAGACCAGAGCGGTGGAGTGGAGACATTGCAAAATACATGCCTTTTCCTCTTTTTATATCGTCATTGAAGCAGATCCGGATCTTGAAAATGTCAAGCCCCAAGAGACTATCATGATATGAAAACTGCAATGCTAAATGTTACTTAAATTAAATAATTCAGTGGACTTTAGATATTTGACAACGAGTGATTTAGAATTAGAATATTCAAGACTAAAATCTGAAACACTTGATTCACGTAATTATATGATTAACACTGTTACACACATGTCGAGTTATGTATCAAATATATTTTCGAATGGTAATAACATCTCGGCACACAAACATTTGTATATATAAGAATCATTAAAAAAAAATCCCATCACCAAACCAAATCAAAACCATCGACAAAACACAATCCTCTTTAGAGGTTTTAAAAAGTACATAAATAAATAAAAACACTAAATTAAATTAATTAAAATTTGTCCCCTTTCCAAAAACAAAATAACCAGTTTTCTTTTAAAGATCAGGCACGTAATCTTATGCTTGGGTTTTGAACCTGTAGATCACCTTCTTCTTCTTAAACGTCTGGTTATCAATCGTGATGACGATCTTTCCTGGTTCACCCGCCTTGAAAGAATCGTTTATCACAGGTTCATCAGTTAAACCGATTTTCCGGTTTTTAGACACGATCACGGTGTAGCTTGCCTCGTTGGTTGGCTCAAATTGAGCTCCATAGCTCACGTCCGCGCCTAAAACCCTAAGCTCCCACGAGAGCGTGCAACCCTAGTAGTATCAACACAATCCACATAATTAATCATCAATACATATACCATTATTCTAAGGAAAAAACAAAGTTACATATCTTCTATTGTTTCAGCAATACGTTAACAAGTAAAAACAATAGACAAATATGTAACAAACCATAACGCTAACGTAAATAAATAACCGAGATCATACATACCTCGGAAGCAGGCAATTCAATGGTATGTTTAGCTGAGGATTTAACGACGGCCTCGGTGACTCCATCTTCAACTGTGAATGGACTTTCTTTGCTGAGCCCACCGTATTTAACCGGGACTACTTCAGGAGCGACGTATCTGTTTCATCCAAAAAGCAGAGGATATAAGTCTCTGTGCGTGAAAATAAACATTAAATGTTACGTATAGTAAAAAAGTTTGAATGAAACACAATTTACTTGAAAATGGTTTCAGCGGATTTGGATGGACCAGCAAGGACCATTTTGCTCCTTGTCCTCGGCGATGTAATGATACTCCCGAATGTTTTGTAGTAAGGAATGTACCACCATGGGACATTAATGAACAGCTGCAACATACCCCAAATCAGTATTAGTATTAAAAAAAATTAATTGTAATCATGATGGAAATATTTTTTTTAATTGTAATAATGATGAAAATAATGATGTATTTATTACCTCTTTGGCGACGAATTCTGGATAGTTGTCTTCGAATTGCTTAACGGCGCGTCTGATAAACTGCCACAATGCTCTCTTACCGAGCCCTGGAGCGTTCCTGAAGTCACTGACGAACAAGAAGGACGATTTGGCCTCGGGGCTAAAGTCAAGAGACCTCACACACTTCTCTTGGAACTGAATCCTCCACTTGAGGAACTTGTTGAGCTTCTCTTTGTCTGAGAAAATCTCTTTGTTCTGGAACTCACCGTACGAGCTGTAGATCACAACGTGTCCTTGTTTGTCAACTCCGTGAGTAAACACCATCTTCTCGAACTCGCTCCCTTCAAGATCTTCCCCCACGAGCTCGTCGATGTTGTTTTCTTTGCGCCATTGGACTGTGTTTTTGAGCATCGTGAAGGCTTCTTTGACCTTGAAGTCACGAGCTCGGAGGAACTTGAGGAGGATCACGTCGGATCTTTCGTCCTCGAGAAGTGGAATCCCCCAGATGGAGACTTCTTCTGGCTCTACTGAGGCAGCTGTCTCTGGAAGAGTGATGGAGACGATCGATTCCTCGATTGCTTCCACGGTTTTGGTTCCTTCTTCTTGATCAGCTGCGAAAGCCTTCTCGATTGTTACTACTGCTTCTTTCTCTTCTTCTTTCTTTATCTCTGTGGTGATTGGAGTAGCTGGTTTGGTCTCTACAGGTGCAGAGGTGGTTGCTTTCTCTTCTTCCTTCTTGGTCTCTGCCACGACAGGAGCCGTTTTCTCTTCCTTCTTGGCCTCTGCGACCACCGGAGCAGCCGCTTTGGTCTCTACCGGAGCAGGTGTCTCTTCTTTCTTTGTCTCAGCGACGACCGGAGCAGCCGTCTCTTCTTTCTTTGTCTCAGCAACGACCGGAGCAGCCGGTTTGGTCTCAACGAGAGCCGGTGTCTCTTCCTTCTTCGTCTCAGGGACGACCGGAGTAGCCTCTTTGGTCTCTGCCGGAGCAGGAGCGGTGGATTTCTCTTCCACCTTGGTCTCTACGACGGTCGGATCAGAAGATTTTTCCTCTGTTTTCTCTTCCTTCTTGTCCTCTGTTTCCTCTGTTTTCACTTCCTCTGTTTTCTTCTCCTCGACTATCTCCTCTTTGGCCAAAGATGGTGGTGGAGCTGTGAACTCACGCTTGTTCAAAGCTTCCCTCACCATCTCCTTAAACTCGGCCAACGCATTCTTCTCAGCTTCCGGCAGTTCTGAAGCCAAATAGCCTTCCTCCTTGAACGATTCCGATTGCACGATCTCTTTCCCTGTCGTGATCTCTTCCACCTTCTCCGGTTCCGCCACCGGAACCGGCACCTCCTTGTCAGACACTACTTTCTCCTCGGTGGATTCCGGAGCAGGCACTGTCACCGATTTCTCCGTAGTAACCGGTGCAGAAACCACAGGTGTTTCCTCCTTTGCTGGAACAACAGGAGCAGTGGTGGTTGAAGCAGCAGGTTTCTGTATCTCTTCTTGAGCCATGACCGATGAGAGAAATCAAAGAGAAAGAGAAAGAGAGAGAGAGAGAGATGGAACTTTTGAGAGAGAAGAGAGAAGAGGAGAAGAGGTTTTTATAAAAAGGAAGAGAGAAAATGGAGGAGATGTTATGTGAAAGAGCTAAAGAGAAACAGACTGGTCGGAGCTGTTCGACAGCTCATTTTTCAGATACTTTTCTTAGTGGGTCCCCATTTTTCTTTGCTCTAAAACGGCCGTCTTCGGCTTCTCAAAAGATCACATATCCCAATTTTAAACATAACTATATTAACAACTTTTTTTTTTTAAATAGTAGTTAATCATATTCCCTCCATTTTAGTTTTAGATTCGTTATACAGTTATACTTAATTCTCTGTTATACTTGGTTATATCAATGCTATTTACTCTCGGATGTTTTCTTTATAAGTACTTCTTTTTCTAACGCTTGCATATTGGTGAGTGGAGTTCTTTCATCTTATAACAACGTTGTAACTTGTAAGTAAGACATACGAGAGTTGAGAGTTCTGCTTTCATGTCGCATAAAGAAAACTTCTAAATTAAAGGACAGAACGTTTATTATATGTTTCTTTTATTGTGGAAGAAAAATTAAAGTGGTAGAAAATATGTGTAGGAAGAGCTAATCAGGTTCTCATTGAAAAAGGAAAAAGGGTTTCAATAAAATAATTAAAGTAGTGATAAGGTTCTTATTAAAAAAATGGGAGGTGTTAATCAGGGTGTCAATAAAATAGTTTTAAAGAAGTTTTTGTCAAATCATGACACCATGTTATCATCACCTGAGTGTGTATACATAATTCGTTTTGGATTAAACAAAAAAATGTTGATTCTTTCCAACTAGAATTTTCGTCTTCTTGTTTCGATAAACTGTATAATCCAACTAGAATTTTCTTACTCGAGCATATCGTCACTTTTCAGATTAAAAAAAAAAGCTTCTCGTCATTTTAGTTTCTTTTCTTTTGTAAACACAAGATTACAAATCAAAATGGTTCGATAATCTATTAATCTAAACAAATGGTGTAGCTCCTACAAAACAATGTGAAATCATGATGGTGTAGTCAGTTAATTACATGCTAAACAACAAACAACCTTAGTATTAAGATTGCAAGAAAAAAAACGAGAAAACAGTTTTTAAGCGTGACCAAACTGGATGGAAGACTGAAACCAACTTTTTTGTCTATTTATTCAATTTTTTTTTGTCTGTAATCAAATTGTTCATGTCTTTATTGTAAAAGTACGAGAATGTTTTTCACAAGTTGTGCAACACTAACGCTTTCTAGAAACCTGGTATATATATATTATGAAAAATCTGATTAAATTCATGAATGTGAAATTAATATACTTATTATGAAAAATCAAACTACACAAGAATTACATGGCAACGACTCATTGGAACATAAAATATGTCTTTTGCTATTTTTACTACCTAATATTCATTTAATATTTATAAAAAATAGAAACCATGAAATAATGAGAGGATGACACACATATAAACATCAACAGACTGCCTCGCACGTAAAGAAAGCGTCTAATGATTTTGTATTCATAACATAAAGTTTGGACCCATATTAGGTGCGTTGTAATCTTAAATTAAAAATCAAATATTTTTTATCTGTTAGAAATTAAATATTAGTTTAAGATTTTATTTTAACAGGGAAATACCAAGGGATTGAAGCTGTCACGAGAAGTATCAGGACTACAGTTTTAAAATTTAATAAGCGGACTGACGCATGTAGGCGGTCCACACACCTCAGCGTTACAACTTACAACTCCTCAAATGGGCCATTACTTTACAAAAACATTTCATATGCAATCACGAATATTATTACACTCCAACAGTTAAGAAAACCGCTTAAAAGTCACATTTCACTCTAACACTTCTTTCCGAATGTCCGAATGAAATTCTAAATTCAGCTAAATTGTGAATGACTTTGATTGGTGACATGAATTATGGTTGATTAAGTGTGAGTAATAAATTTAGTTCAAAAATATTATCAATCATTAATTAAATTTAAGTTTTTTGATTTAGTATTTGAGTTATGATGTATTATGAATGTTTTAAAATTTTGAGTTAAATTCTTTACAAAATTGATAATTCAACACTTAAATCGACATCAACAAAAATTTAATGTATTAGAGATTGAGTTAGCATTTTTTTAACACAAAGTACTACTATTCACGTTTTTTTTTTTTATTTAATTAATAAAATCTTTTTATAAATTTTATACATCATTTTTAATACAAATTACATAAAATTTAAACATTTATTGTAACTAGTCTAATACTAGTTTCACCAATCAAAGCTAATGTTCTTTGGGATTTAGTGTCTTCCAGAAACATATGACAATTTAGAGTTAAGAAAGGCTGAAGATACGCGAGAACTAGCCAGGGTTCGCCCTAATTTATTTTCTCCCAGGCCTGAATATCGAAACTTCACTTTGGCCGCTTCTCTTCAACGCCGGTGGAGCTTTTTCTCGCCGGCGTCGGGACCTCTTCATCTCCTCCGCTTCATTCATTACTTCATCTCCTCTGTTGTCTTCCCGTCGAATCCAAATCCTCCCACCGGTGTCCATTTCTCCGGTTTCAGCCTCTCCGTGGCCATATCCGCTTCTGTAATCTCCCCTTCCTGATGATAGGGTCGATATCTTTTCTCAAGCTTTCGGACCTTCCTATCTTACGACGAGGACACGCCAGATCTGGACAGGTGAAGGAATGCTCCAGAGATCTCACCTTAGTAGTCTCTCCCAAACTCCGCTGTCCTTCCTTTACCTCTGTCGTGAGGCTCTTTTCCTTCCGGTACCTATCTTTGGTGTTGACCACAGGTATTTTCTTCGTACTCCACTGGTTTAGATTGATTCTAGCTTATTTCAGACTAGTTTTCATAGATCGTAATCATAGATTTCGGTTACTTCGCTATGAGGCGGTTACAAGTTTTCATAATCTCCTTTTACCTCAATATGAGGCTGCTTCTCGGAAAGCTATACTCAGTTCTAGGATGTCCCTTATCTTGTTGGTATTAATAGCTGTTGAAGCTGTTGTTCGCTTGTCTTGTTGGTCCTTGGTACAAAATTTGGGTGACTGGCAAAAGAACTTCTCGTTATCACCTCTCGAGTATCTGGTTCTACACTCTCCAAGATGGTACTTAGTCGCCTTTGTAGCCAAGCTTCTTGTCAGTTCGCTTGCATTTGTTAATGCAGCTGGCTCGGTAGTTGGGTTACTAAGTGGGTTTTTGACCTTCCAAGACCTTATCTCACCATCTCCTTCCTTGTCACCATTCATGTCTCCTGCTGCCTATAGTCATTTGAAAAAGGTGGTTTTTACTTCTTGTTCGAGGACTACATTGAAGTTAGTCATCTCTCAAGTGCTTAAGACAATGGAGCGTGCATCATATCCATCATTAAACGTTTACCTCAATCCTCCTATCTACCTCTCTCCGGTTGTTCCCTTCTACACCCTGTGTTGCTCTCATGAAGTGTTTCGAGTTCTCTTCTTTGACCTCGCCTTTAAGGAGATGCTCTCTTCAATATTTTCCCACCATGCTTGGTCGGCTTAGTGAATCAATTGTTGAAGTCATTCCTGCTTGCAGCGATAATCCTTCTTCAATCCGTATATCCTTCAGCTATCTTTGAAGCTGATTGTCTGGCCTCTGTGGCCTCTGAGGCATGGATGTCTCACGGTGAATATGTGTGGAGCTGTCAATTTGATCAGAAAGCTACCCTTTTCGAAGGCTGTCTTACGAAATCTATGTTGGTCATGTTTCTTTATTCGCTTCTATCTTTTAAGTTATGTCTTGTTGTTAACTATTATTTTAGCTTGCTTAAGCTATTGAGTTACTCTTTGGTTGTTTTGGCTTTTAGTACCTTTGTTGTATGCTCCTTTTATGGAGAATAACGTTTGTGATATCTAATGAAATCTCTTGACCAAAAAAAAAAGGCTGAAGATTTGAACCACATTTCTTATCAGATTTAAATTTTTGTTTGGTGCAAACATATTATTATGGATTAGGCTTAAGAAATGATCAGAAATGACAATTTGTTTTTGCCTGGTAGTTTTCAGCATTCATTATTTTTGGTGTTGTTTGATACTCCAACAGGTAGGTTGTCCATATCATATATGTGCGTCAAGTTAGATTTGGAAACTCAAAATCTATATTATGGCAGAATATTGGGCTATTTTAGCTCATCGATAGAATTCAGATCCTAGACTGGTTGGAAAGAATATTGAAAATTTTCATCCCAACCTTGTTCAGATGGACTATGGTTAATATCAAATGGGAAAAATCCAACTTTATCCTTTTCACTCCTAGCAGTTACTAGCACTATCATCTCTTGATTAATACATTATAAGTACAGAAACATTTAATTGTTTATTATAAGTCTCGAATCAAGATTAATGTGTCATTAAAAAAATTCATTATTTCCTATGTGAAAAGACAGTTATTTTTTTTATTGTTGTATTTCTTCTCTGAAATAATTGATTTCATAACACTTTCGATAAAATAAAATATTAGAAAATAATTATTTCGCAAATATTCATTAAGAAACTCTTCTGAAATGATTTCAACATTAAAGACATGGATTTCATTTTAATTCCATCTCCAAATGTGAACTGCTTTCATAGGTAAATAAACAATTTTATAAAAAGTTTAACTTTTTTTTAATAAATGGCATTCTCTTTTTCGCAATTTTGAAAAGTTAATCCATTTAATTTTATAATATTTTTCCTAATATTAATAGTTTTTTCTACTTTAGTGTAATGTATTATAAACTCTATTATGTATCTTGTAATTTTTTATAAATATGAATATGTTTATAATAATTTTGGATTGTTAATTTCTTAGATTATTTATTCATTTTATTGGAGAGTTTAAAAATTTAAGTTTAGGTTTTTCCAATATAATTTAGGTTTTTTTTTCTTTATGATATATTTTTATAGATGATTTACTATATACTAATAAATTTAGGTTCAATAATCGACTAGGGTTTACTATTTATTATTTAGGATTTAAAATTCATGGTTGAAGGTATAGTTTTTCATTATTATAAATCTTTTTATAGATAAGTAGAAAAAACATCTAACCTAGTCTAAAGAAACCAGATGCAGGTTAAACTTCAGCCAAGATAGAACATGCTGAGTCTTATTCCAATAAGCCGCTTTAACAATATGAACGAAGAAACCCAAATTACAAGATGTTGAAGTTTTCATCCTCTTCACAAAAATTAAAATTCATATAACGAATGAGATTACATCTATAATTTGAGTTCTGCAATATTATTAGATTTTTATGTTATATTTATGAATGTATTGAAAGATAAGTTAAATAAAATAAAAATAAAATCTGTTTTTCTAATAATAATTTGTCTAAATTGTTTCTTATAATTAGGCCAGTTATCAATATATTTTGATTTTATTTTATGATATATTAAATTATTTATACTATTTGATTCAATAAACTTATACAATCATATAGAAGTTTATTTAACAATTTTTATTTTAGAATTTTTTAACTATTTTAGAATTTCATCATTTTTTCAATCATTCCATGATTTCATCCACAATTTACATCATTACCAATTAAAGTCTAGTTCACATGCATATGGACACCTCTCTTTAATTTTTATTTAAAATCATTCTGAATAGAAATATATTCCAAAAGAAATCATATTAGTAAGATTGAAATAATGTTTTTTGAATGAACTTGAAAGTGTATGTGAATTAATGATACATAGCTAGAAATCTTAAATTTAAATGTTGGGTAGTATAATTGTGGTAGGGTCTAGAATTATCTGTTAATTATCCATTCAATATAATTTTTGATTATTAAATTCAAAAGAAATCCAAAGCTTTTTGGTTGGTTTGTCATTGCTGGTGGTACCATCCTATTATTACATTATTACATTGATAAAATATTAAGTTTAGCTGTGATTATTCTTTTGATTTCCCAGTTAATTGTTTTTCTAATAAAACATTATTAAATATATTGTTATCTATTCTTAGCAAATGATTGATAGCCAGATACTTCTATTATCAGCTATTATGTAGTATATTTTGTTTGGTGATAAAGAATGTGTAAACATGTTTGTAAATAATATTTGTTGTTTAAAAAAAATGTTTGTACTTGCTTTTTCGTCTTTTCAATTTCTGTCTACTTTAACCTTTTCAATTAGTACATCTATATTCAAAACAAGAGAGAAAACAAATGAAAAGGTAAAATACTGTTATTTAAGTTTTAATTGGTGAACATAATTTAAGAAAATAAGTACGTGGAATTTATTATTTCTCAAAATTTATACCAATTAAGAAAAAAAATTGTAATTTCTTTAAGTATAGTTCTCACACCATTCATTTTGATTCTATTCCTCATGTTTTGATGAACAAATAAAATATTTTCGTCATCAAAAATTGATGAAGTATAAAAAATTCTTATTTTTTCTCCTTTTTTCAGTTCCTCAAATGAATTTTTTTTATTTTTCTATTTTTTATTCCTCAAAAGTTCACCAGTTAAAACCTTATTATTTTTCTTCAAATGGAATAATATAATGTAATAATATTTTAAGCTAAAATATTCTCCATATCCAACCAAATTTATTTGATTCAACTGCAAGGAAGCATGCCATTGTACATACTATAGTAATATCCCATTTTTATTAAAAAAAAAATAACTTATTTTGATAAATTTTAAGAAAAAAAAAAGATATGTTATCACTTGTATGTTTGACTAATTAGGGTATTAAAGAAAATTTCAATTTGTTCTTTTCATTAATATATATGTGAGAAGATGATATCCATTGTTGACAAAAAAATACATAACAAATTATATATAACTAGATGTGCCTCCAATCTGATAGATTATATGCCACTAAAATCTTCTCACTTCTCAAAGCTTTTATCATTGTCCTAAAGATCAAGAGGAACAGACCATGAAAAATTGGAATAAAAATTATAAAATTCAAATATATATTAATAACGACATTCTAAAATTTAGTGACCTCTGTTCTTGTGGTTCCAAAATTTTCTCAAGTGGGGATCAATATATTGGCCAACAGTTTCATATCTTGGATCATATATTTTATACAATGACCTGAAAAAACAACAACATGATTTTCCTTAATAATGAAGGATGAATTCATCATTATAAATAATAAGTATATACTTTTTAGTAAAGAAAATTCTAAAACTAGTCATAAATTGTGAATATGGCATGGTAGATGTTAAATAGTTGATTAGAGCAAATACCTAGGTAGTATGAAAGATGATTTGGGAGTGTAAAAAATGTGGAAATGATTTGTTTAACTATATGTTAAATCAACAATTTATCTCTTACATCACAAAAAGTATGTCATCTATATCTAAGAATAGTTACCTTATATCATCAGATCTTTCTAAATAAGGATTGGCAGTTAAACCAATTGTTGTATAAGTTGGATTCATTGTATTATTTCTTGGCCTGAAATATAAACAAGAATGTATTGATCATGATTATAATAATTATATTTTGATTAATAAATTTTCTAATGTTAATCATCAATTAATTTCATTAGAAAAAATAAGAGAAACTACGGGATAGATACAATCCTCAAAGGACACTATAAATTTATTTAAAAGATTGAAGAAATAATGTTTAAATAGAATAATGGACCTGAAGACTAATAAACTCTTTAACCGATAACATTTTATATACTGAGAGTATCATATAGAAAACATGATTAACATATGAAAAAGTTGGATTGATAAACCTTTCTTCATGAAGATCAGGAAGATTAACTGCAATTGATTCATCTTTTTCTCCTGGTAAGATGGTCTTCTGCATTTTTAAGTATTTTTTCTTATATTCTCTAATTTTAAAAAATTAGTTTACTTTTACAAAATTACGATTTAGAAAAAATATACCCTTCGTTTAACAGAAGATGATGATTCTCCATGTTCAGATTGGCATTGATTATATGGTAGAATTTTTCTCTGTGACATATATATAGACGTAGAGAAGATATTGATCGACTAAAAAAAATAGAGAAGATAACTAAACAACTAATAGCATTCAAATAAATATATGTGGTTGTTTCTTACCGATATGTTAGTAGCAAGATGATGAGTTGACAATTGTCCATTGATATGATCTTCAGTTTCCTTTACAGAGTCCAGTAGTCACAAATATTTAGTTAATTATTTTGCCATATTTACTGTAAATGTTTTTCAAAAAACAATTAGTGTTTTCATTCATTGCATAAAGAATGTTTTTACTTGCAGAGGTACGGATGAATTTGCGAAAGAACGTATATGTGTCTGATTCTTAAGGCAATGGGATTTAAAACTTGATGACAGTAGATCATTCAACTCTTGTGTGTCACTATACTGCCTGTAAAATAAAAATAAAAAATCATATGTTTCATTTTAAGTATCAGCAATAATCATTTTGGAATACAAAAAATTGTTCTATATATTATAAGAACCAACTAAAGATAGGTACTTTGAAGAATTTAAGGGCATTTGAGATCTAGATATGAGCGAGTTATTACATTGTGGAGTTGTGTTCGAGTTTGGGTTCTCGTAATATAGACTTTGTAGAAGATATGTAATGAACAGCTATAGTTTAATAAACATGCACAAATTTCCACGCACTCGCATATATATGTATATATATATATATAGAGAGAGAGAAAGAGAGAAAGAGGAAATATAACTATGATATTGGAAAGTTAGTATGATTTACAAAGATAAATGTTATATTTGTTTTATTTTGTATGCACAACAAATTGGAGAATAAAAAATATAAGTGAAATTTAATCAAAAATAATAACATACCCAAATGAAGAACTAGGATCATAAAAACAGTGATCTTGTTGCTGATGCGGCTGCATTTGAATATAGATGTTTAGTGTTTGGTTTACAAATAATGTAACTAATTTTGAGTTAATAAAAGAAGTAAATAAAATAAAAAAGTATTGTACCATTGTAGGAATATTTTCCTCTTGAAGTGAATCTGTTATTATTTGATTGGATAAACGTCTAGTATTTGGTTGTACATGCACATTTCTTTCTTGTTGTTCTTGCTATTGTTAAGATGAATTGAGAAAATAAATATTAATATATGTACTATTTTTTTGTTATGTAGCTTATGTTAAAGACTGTTTTTGAAGATAAAATACAAATAACTTACTATTGCATGACAACTCTGAGTAGAGATATGGTCGTCGTTAAAGTTTAGCTCAGTTCCTAAAAATGAAGGCTGCAGTTGCTCTTGTTGTTGCTGCTATTGTTAAGATTAATTGACAAAAAGATATGAATATATGAATTATAATGAATAAATTCAATAACTTAAAATATAAAGAAAATATTGAAAATAAGATAAAAGTATCTTACAATTGCCTGAAAACTTTGTGTAAAGATATAGTAGTTGTTAAGGTTTTGATCCATTTCTAAAAATGATGGCTGCAGATGCTCACCATATATGCCAAAGGATGAAGGAATTGAAACATTTTGGTTTGACATACTTGATAAGCAATTTTGTGTCCTGTATTTTATAAAATTGTTTTTTTTCATAGTTAAAAGTTATTAAGCCAATATTGTAGACATATAAAACTTCTCCTTAAGTTTCCATACCCGTTTTGAGTGGATATATTAGATGCATTGTTTGACTCATCAAATATATTGTGATCGTCATTAGTTTCTTCTGTTAAACGTTGCAAGATTTCCTTGAAATTATAGATAAATAAGATTCAGAACTTTTTTTATTGAAATTTATAAGACATAAATAAAATTAAAAGTGAATAAACTAAAAAATATACCGTTAAAGGTGATTCAGGAGATTCTGAAAAAATAAGTTGTACATCGTCGAACAAATAGTCTTGAGAAATCATATTTGCTAGTTTATTTGGCTAG
This sequence comes from Sisymbrium irio, assembly GCA_000411075.1. Lineage (NCBI taxonomy): Eukaryota > Viridiplantae > Streptophyta > Magnoliopsida > Brassicales > Brassicaceae > Sisymbrium > Sisymbrium irio. The sequence goes on along the minus strand of KE154887.1, from coordinate 117,137 downwards.
ATACAGATGAATTTACATAAATATTAGTGTTATAAATAATAAACAGAAAGTTAACGGATATTTGAATAGAAACATGAATAAAAATTAATGTCTAATAAATTTTTAAACTTAACTATCAAATAATATAAATATACGAGTAAATGTCCACGTACACATATATATTATTTAAAAATAAAATACAATAAAATAAATTATCCAAAACATAAATTCAGATTAAAAATAATTAGAATAATCGTTTTACTCGAAAATATCCACATATATATGGAACATAAGAAGATTAATTATCTAAACATAAAATTTGGTATAAAATAAATTAACAATTTGATATCTAGAAATAAATAGAAAATCAACAAAAATATATTTCATAAGAATTTTTTTTGGATTTATTAGTTTGATAAACTTTGTGTGAGTAAATCCATGGAAGTAAGGAAAGAGATTTGAAAATTGGTGAAATAGATGAAAACATATCTCAATAACAACAAAACATATAAATTAGATACAAAGAATGATAAATAGTGGCATATAACTGAAACCCTTTAAGAGTGTCTTGTCCTAATCAAAAACATGTAAGATTTCATGTAAAATTGATGAGCATCAAAGCTGATATCCAAACCAAGTGAGATAGAAGTATAAACTAATGAAGAAAAGAGAAAGAAAAACTTACTGGAATGCAATTGAGAGATTAAAATGGAAATGAGATATATATTCCATATATATATATATACAAAAGAAGGGTAGATTATCTTTTTCATTGACATGTGGTTAAAAAAGCTGTTTTGGTTTCTAATAAAAACATTAATAAAAAAACAAGAAAATGAGTTTTGTGGGATAAAATCTAAAATAATAAGTTTTATTTTTTTCAAAATCATATGTTTTGAAATTTTCAAAATATAGATAAATAATTATATACATACAAAACTAGTTCATTATATTTTTTTCCATTTTTGCTTCTAACAAAAATGTTTGATATTTTATAACTATAAGTAACAAATTTTAGCGGTATTATATGTTAGTCATTATTTAGAATCTAATTTATTTAAAATGGCGGCGTTACTTTTCTATTTTTGTTTTTGTATTTGTAAGTGATACTTATTAATATAGATTTAAAATGAAAAATACAAAAAAATATTAAATACCGCATTTTGATTATCTTAATATAAACCTGAATTTTGTTTAAAAGTATATAAATTTGAATTAAAATGCTCCCAAAAAAGTTTTTTAAAAATATGGTCACTCTATTTGTTATCTGGAAATATTAAAATACTAAAAATTATAATAATTGTGATTAGAATAAAATGTTATTCCCTAAAAAATATACTGTGAGGAGTTCGTTGTTCTTTTTTTGATGTTAATACGCAATATTATTATAATTAAATATTAGGAAGAGTTATATAAGGATAAATAATGAGTGGTACACTACTTTTAGTTTGCTTCTTCTAGATTTGTAACCGTTTTCAGTAAATTATTTCACATTACCGAATTTATGAGCTTTTATTTAAATGGGAAAAGTAGATTTTAACTTTACTATACTAATACTAACCCTATTAGCCTACTAATGAAATCTACATATATCAAAATTACTCTTTTCTGATTGTGCCACCTCATCGTAGAATCTCAAATTAACCAATGAGCTACTAGCTCTCTCAATTACATGTTATCTCTAATTGGTTTTTCTTTCCAAAGTACTGTAAAGACGAAAGTAAATGTGCGGCTCGCTATTAGACCCAAGCCCAATTCTAACCAAATTCACACATCATTGTTTGTTATTGTTTTTGAAAACGTGTACCTCGCTATATAGGCCCAAGCCCAATTCTAACCGCTTCCACATCATCATTGATTTAATATGAACGTACAACGTTTACACTTTACTAGTTAAACGCAGTCCAAAATCTGTATTTATTTGCAGAATTGCACTATAATCAGAAAAAGACACACACTGACACACTGACACCTACTGAAGCTAAAAAACACTGAAAAAAGGAAGACAGATTTTCTTCCCTTGTCTTTCAGACAGCTACACACACATGTTTTTAGCCTCAAAACCAAAAAAATGGTTTGATTGATTCAACAAAATACCTTTTTCCATAATTTTTTAATATTATATTATTTTCTCCATCGGAGAAACCAATAACCGAAATGGCGCCAACCGCCGGCGCGGATCACGAAGCCGGAACTCCACTTCTATCTAAAAC
>KE154887.1:93789-114781 GCA_000411075.1 Sisymbrium irio | reverse complement strand
GCCGTCAGATCTTCCACCGGAGGCTGGAGATCCGCCGGATTCATCATCAGTATATCCTCCCGAGATTCCCGCCAATTTCGTTACTCTTTTCACTTCTCTAAATTTTTGTTGCTTTATTTGTTTTCCGACGTGGCAGGTGTGGAGGTAGCTGAGCGGTTCGCTTACTACGGGATCTCATCGAATCTGATAACGTACTTGACGGGACCACTCGGACAGTCAACGGCTGCTGCTGCTTCCAACGTCAATGCCTGGTACGGAACGGCGTCGTTGCTTCCACTCCTTGGTGCTTTCGTAGCTGACTCTTTCTTAGGTCGTTTCCGTACTATCCTCGCCGCCTCTTCTCTCTACGTCTTGGTACCAACTCTCTCTCTCTCCCTCTCTCTCTCTTTGCTTGTGTTTTCTTGAAGATTGATTTGATGTGAACAAACAGGGACTTGGTTTACTGACTTTATCTGCAATGATACCTTCGAACTGCAAAGTTAACGACCCACTCATGTCGTCATGCTCTCCTACATTTCAAGTTGTTACCTTCTTTGGTGCTCTGTATCTAGTGGCACTAGCACAAGGCGGGCATAAACCGTGTGTTCAAGCTTTTGGAGCGGATCAGTTTGATGAAAAGGAGCCTGAAGAGTGTAAAGCAAAGAGTTCTTTTTTCAATTGGTGGTATTTTGGTATGTGCTTTGGGACCTTTTGCACTCTATGGGTTTTGAATTACATTCAAGACAATCTCAGTTGGGCTCTAGGCTTTGGTATACCGTGCGTTGCGATGGTACTTGCTTTGGTTATTTTCTTGCTCGGAACCAGGACTTACCGGTTCAGCATTCGAAGAGAGGATCGTAGCGCTTTAGTGAGGATCTGGAATGTTTATGTTGCGGCTGTTAAGAACTGGAGTGTACCAGCTTCTGTTGTAGCTGATGCTGAAGAGAGTCTTGGTGTAATGTCTCATACAAGATCGCAGCAGTTTAGGTAAGACTGGTTTCTGTCTCCTTTTGGATTTTTGATTGTTACTGCGTTTAGTAGTAACGTCTTGGTTCTTATTGCAACTGCAGTTTTCTCAACAGAGCTTTGGTCGGAACGAATGGTTCTTGTAGTGTAGATGAACTTGAAGAAGCAAAATCAGTGCTTAGGCTAGCTCCGATTTGGTTAACTTGCTTGGTTTATGCGGTTGTGTTTGCGCAGTCTCCAACTTTCTTTACTAAGCAAGGAGCTACAATGGAGAGATCAATCACACCGAATTACAAGATCTCTCCGGCTACACTCCAGTCCTTCATCAGCCTCTCTATAGTCATCTTCATCCCCGTGTACGACCGTGTACTCATCCCAATCGCGAGATCATTTACACATAAACCAGGAGGAATCACGATGCTTCAGAGAATCGGCACAGGCATATTCCTCTCTTTCCTTGCTATGGTTATAGCCGCTCTAGTGGAAATGAAAAGGCTTAAAACCGCTGCGGATCACGGGCTCGTTGATTCACCAGAGGTTACGGTTCCTATGAGTATATGGTGGTTAATTCCTCAGTATGTTCTCTATGGTATCTCGGATGTTTTTGCAATGGTGGGTCTTCAAGAGTTCTTCTACGACCAGGTCCCAAGCGAGCTAAGGAGCGTTGGATTGGCTCTGTACTTGAGCATATTCGGCATTGGTAGCTTTCTCAGCAGTTTTATGATATCAGTCATTGATAAAGCGACCAGCCGATCTGGTCAAGTGAGTTGGTTCGCAAATAACCTGAACCAGGCTCATCTAGATTACTTTTACTGGTTACTTGCTTGTTTCAGCTTCATTGGCTTAGCCTCCTACTTGTATTTTGCAAAGTCCTACGTCTCTAAGAGGCTCAACACCCTTTAAACCATATATCTCTCGGTTTAAAACTATCGCAGGTACTCTCTTTCTCTCTGTAATTTTAGATACACTTTAATTCATCACACCATCATTTACTATCCAATGTCGATTCATGATCAGATTAGTCATATAGCTTGTAATGCACGTATGCATATTGTATAGTTTCCATGTTTGGTAACTCACAAAATTTTCAGCTTAATAATTGGAATAAAAAGAAGTTGGAATTCCAAAACGCATTATGAACAACGAATATGATATCGAAAGTCGATACAACTTCACTTTTCTTAGTCAGACTTTATCTACGTGGCGATACACATACAACCTGGAGAAGAACAAAAACGCACAAAAACCAACGGCGGTGAAAGCGGCGAGCAACCAGTAAAAGTAATCGACATGTGCTCGGTTTAAGTTAGAGTTGAACCAGCTATCACCGCCATCTTTTCCTGTAATCCAATTAATCAAAGTGATGAGAAAACCACTCAAGAAACTCGAAAGACCCATTGCACTCAAAGAAAGCGCAAGACCAATGCTCCTTAACTCCGTTGGAACTTGGTCGTAGAAGAATTCTTGTGTACCAACTAGTGAGAACACATCAATCATCCCAAGTAGCAAATACTGAGGAACGAACCACCATATCGACATTGGTACGGTCGCGTCCGGTCTATCCAAAAGTCCGTATTCTTTAGCCGTCTCGAGCCGTTTCGTTTCCACCAAAGCGGCAACCATCATATTGAAGCTAGACAGCACCATCCCGGCTCCAATTCTCTGAAGCATCGTGATTCCAAAAGGCTTTTTGGTAATCATTCTAGCTAACGGGAGGAAGACACGCTCGTAAGTTGGAACTGAGATGAGAATCGATACACCTATAAGCGACTGAAAAGAAGCTGGAGGGATTTCTAAACCCGGCAAGATTTTTCTGTCTACCGTGACACCTTGCTTCGTGAAGAAAGTAGCGTACTGAGCATAAGGAATCGTGCTCACTACCGAAGTGATCCATATCGGAATAAGCCTTACCAAAGCCATTGCGTCTTCCACGTCTTTTCTATTACATGGCTCTGCACCTCCTTCTCCTGATAGCAACGCTTTGGCTAAGAACCTTCAAGTCAACATGAAGTCATTTATAACACTAAACCAAATATCAAAAGATTAGAAACAGAGAGATTTCATGCAACTTACTCAAGCCAACCTTTACGTTTCTGCATGGAACCATCCTCTAATAGACCTTGACTCAAACCCGAATCAGATATATTCATTTTGCGGTTCTTGTACGCCGTGACGAAAACTCTACCGAGTCTCGCAAAAGCGTTCTTCTCCTTGTGATTTTCTCTTGGGTATCTGTAAGTCTTTCTTCCGAGCAAGAAGAGAGCAAGAGCCATAACCATGAACAAACAAGGGATCCCAAAACCAAGCGCCCAGTTAACATTGTCTTGAACGTAGACGACAACAATAATAGATAAAGTGATTCCAGCAGATAAACTCAAGAACCACCAGTTGAAAAACGATCCTCTAGATATTCTCTCCTTTGGATCTCCCGAGTCAAATTGGTCCGCACCAAACGCTTGAACACATGGCTTGTGGCCGCCTTGTCCAATCGCCACCATATACAGAGAGCAGAAGAATAGTATATTCACCCAGAAAAATGTTTTAACGGTATCGTTACGTTGCTCTGATATTCTTATTAAGATTAAGAAAGCCGACAAGGTCAATAGTCCTAGTCCCTGTAAGAACAATTAATCCCCCAAATTTTATAAAGGCTTTATATATTTTTTAAGTAGAATTTAGATACTGACACTGATTTCAAGATTCAATATGTGGATTTTAACTCTGTTTTTTTTTAACTTAAAAAACACTTACAAAAGAAAAATATTTAGAAAATTTTAAACGAATAAAACGTGATTTTGGAAGAAAAAAAAAGCTTATAAGTTGTCATCGTCCAATAAGATCACATGATTTTGTTTAGATTATTAAATCAATTAAAATCCACTGACTGATAAGTCGAAATTTCTAAAAAAATCCGATTAGAATTTGGAGTTGGAGAGGGAACCTACGACTATGTAGATGAGAGAAGCTACAACTATGGTGCGGTAACGACCAAGATAAGCGTCTGCTACGAAAGCTCCTAAAACAGGAAGCATGGAGGCTGTTCCTGACCACGTGTTCACGTTTACGGCGGCTGTTGCCGTCGATTGCCCTAGAGGTCCGGTGAGGTAAGTAATTAAGTTGGAGGCAATACCAAAGTAAGCAAATCTTTCTCCTACCTCCACACCTGAAAATATTCCAAGAAAATGAAATTTCTTTTTTCTTTTGATATTTCTTCTCAAGAAATTTAAAGAAACTAGCAAATCTTTTTCTTGTTATGTCCTCTCACCAATAATGTACCAGGCGGATCTCCATCCGCCGGTGGAAAGTTTTCCGGCGGGAACTCCACGGTGGTCAACGGAATCGCTAACGCAATCTTCAAGAAGTGCGACTTCTTCCTCAGGTATCGCCATTTCTCGTCGCCACTAAAGTTAGGAATCACTTTGAAGACGATTGAGAAAAGTTGATTTTAAACTATATATGAATCCGTTCGTCCTACGCAACTAATTAACAATATTTAATTAATTATAATATATTCGTTTATTTGTAATAGTACATTGTTTGGATATTCAAATCAGATGAAAACGTGATCCTGGTACACCTAACTGTCAAAACGTATTATAAATAATTGAATACCGATATACCAATTATTTTTATGCTTATGCAAAAATACAAATTTGGACATCATATTTTTTTACGAGCTTTACATTAAATTTAGTCATATCATCTAAGATATTTGATTAATCTAAACCAACTAACACTCGATTTATTTTATATATCAGTTATTTTTTGTTTGTTTGTCATTTTATATATGTATCAATCAAGAGTCAAGTGTTAGTGGTTAATTATTGAATCATCCTGTTAGCTAAAACCAAGATCCATGCAAGTATGCAACATGCATACACAACCTAATTTTTTTTTTATTTGAAAATAGATTGAGGTAATTTTACTAATTTTTACACCTCTACAGTCAAGTGTTAGTCCAGTTAATGGTTTTTTTAATTTTAATCGTAAAAGTACCTTACAGTTACAAAGTTGCGGAAATTCACAATTGCTCAAATTTCATAATTTAAAGGGAAATGAAGTATTAACTTTGTAAGACATTTTTACCGGCTATTCTGTTAGTTTTTTTACTTCACCTCACATGTATGAACATTTTTATGAAAAAAAAAAACTAAATATAAAATTTGAAAATGTATGATTGAATATTCAAGATTCAATTATTTGTTGTTCTGTTTACTGATTAGCTGTCACGTCCTTTTACAAGGTATTCGACGTGCATGACAACAAATATATATTTTACGTTCAAACTAAAAATCGATGTGGGAATGGGACGAACCTACTATATATTTTGGTCTAGTGGCCCTACTATTCGTTTATTCGGACGTATTTATCCAGTGGTGTTTGATGGATTAGACAAAAAGACAAGACAACATGAGTACCACACAAAAAAAAACTATATTATGTTTTAAACGTTTCAATCTTGTTAATTAGCTATGTCATTGCTCACATGCACAGATAATTTAAATTTTGTATGATTATTTGGTTTTTCATATGCAAAAATAAAAACAAACTAGTCACACAAAAGCTTCAGGTTATGGTGTTATGCCGATTGCCATATATTGTGTCGTAATGAGTTTGGCTGGTTGGAAGCTTACAACCGTAAATCAGGATGGCATTTAAACTGTGCGTAGTTGCGTAGCGCCGATTGATCCGTATTAGTGGGACCGTTTGTTATGGATTCCTTTTTCTTTGTTGTCCCTTGTATATATTGATAAATTGTATGATCTTTAAATTTGCTAGAAATTTTTATGTAGTAGATGAACGTGTAACGTGTACTATTGCATTCCCTAGATTCTCAACAACTCCTTTCCGATCCTGATCAATGAAATTTAATGGGCCGACACGTGGCCCCATTCCTATTAAACATGGATTTAATCCATTTATGAAGAAGGTTTCGTGCAAAGATGAAAAGATGAAAGATACACCCTTTTTTTATGTCACTTATTTTGGAGTTTACCAAATTACTCTTCGCTTTCAAGTACATATACTAATCCGGAGATGAACAAACACTTCTTTATACAAAGGCCACAATCTTTAAAATAAAAATAAAACAAAATTTCATGCCAAAGTTAAGGACACAAAGTGGTTCACGTACAGCTCAATTATTAATAGGATTCAGAACCATCTCATTCTCTCTTCTATTTTCTTTTTATTTTATATTTATTTAAATGTACAAAAAACCTTTGTAGAAATCACTAATAATCATATTCTAACAAGTATATTGTACTACTACCAGACGCAGGTTTGGGAGATGCATGTTCTTTACGACAAAATCCAAATATGGGCTAAACGTTCCAAGTGGACGAAACCTCAGTAGTAATGATTGAATTTCAAATATGTTCATCATTTTGTTGAACCTCTAATCTCGAAATCATCAATTCCTTTCGGCCTATTCTGCAACTCATTCAAGGAGGATAAGACTTGTTGGCATTATACACGATTTGGACAAATACACAATGAAGATGGTTTTGGAATATTTGAAAATATCCTAAAACCAATGGACCACTTGGAGCTGTGAAACCAAGCAATAAAAAGCTATCCAATCCAAACCCATGCAATTATGGATTTGTCTTTGTAGGCACCTCAACCAACTTGCAAATTTTTTAGCAAAACCGAGCTAAGCTTGCGTCGACTCTACCATTATCCTTCTCTCAATTCCTAGGAAACTTTGCTCTCCACATGGTCCTTCCGGCATTTTCAACCGAGCATATGATTCTCAAGCGGCTTCTGTTTCTCAAAATTGTATTTGCCTTGTCTTAGTTACTTACTTACGTTAGGCTTTTTTTATTATTTAAATACATTACTAAAATGTTCTCTCTTGTGTTAAGTCAAAAGTTTGATCAAACAATTTTTTTAAAAGGTAGGCCTTTTTCGTTGGTTGAGAATATATTTATCCATTATCCAAAAACAAAACCAAATGTGTTGTACACACAGACAAACCCAATTACAAGCACGTTAACTTACAAGTTAGAACCACAAATATCAAAAACAAATCAAATTATAAACGCGTTAACTTACAGGCTACAACCAAACATACGATATGAAAGTATACAAAACTTCTCTTGTGGATTTCTTTATACTTAGTCTTAGTCTACCCGACGATACACATACAACTTGGAGATGAACAAGAACGCGATGAAAGAAATAGCCGTGAAAGCGGCGAGCAACCAGTAAAAGTAATCGACATGGGCTCGGTTCAAGTTAGTGTTGAACCAGCTTTCCCCACCGTCTCTTCCAGTAGCCCAATCAATCACAGTGATGAGCAAACCACTTAAGAAGCTAGAAAGACCCATTGCACTCAAAGAAAGCGAGAGACCAATGCTCCTTAGCTCAGTTGGGACTTGGTCATAGAAGAATTCTTGTGTTCCCACAAGAGAGAACACATCGATCATCCCGAGTAGTAAATACTGAGGAACAAACCACCATATGGACATTGGAACAGTCACATCTGGCTTGTCCAGGAGCCCGTGTTCCCTAGCGATCTGCAGCCGTTTAGTTTCTACCAATGCCGCTAGCATCATATTGAAACTCGAAAGTACCATTCCGACTCCTATTCTTTGGAGCATTGTGATCCCGAAAGGCTTTTTGGTAATCATTCTAGCTAATGGTAGAAACACATGCTCATAGACCGGGACAGATATGAGAATCGATACACCGATGAATGACAACAAAGAGGCCGCAGGGATTTCTAAACCCGGTAAGATTCTTCTGTCCACGGTAACACCTTGCTTAGTGAAGAAAGTCATGTATTGAGCGTACGGAATCGTACTCACCACCGATGTGATCCATATCGGAATAAGTCTTACTAAAGCCTTCGCATCTTCCACATCCCTACCATTACATGGCTCTGCACCTTCTTCTTCTCTTGCAATCATCGCCTTTGCTAGGAAACTTGTCACACAAGATAAAGAAATTCACACTAAAATTAAACCAAACACTAAACCAAAACTCAAAATTACTACAAAAACACTGAGACTTAAGCAACTTACTCGAGCCGACCGTTACGTTTCTCGGACGGACCATCCTCCAAAAGACCTTGACCCAAACCCGAATCTGCTAAACTCAGTTTCCTATTCTTAAACGCTGCGACGAAAACTCTACCGATTCTTGCAAAAGCGCTAGTGTTCTCCTCGGTGTTTCCTTTAGGGTATCTGTAAAATCTTGCCCCGAGCAAGAAGATAACAAGAGCACTAACCATGAACAAGCAAGGGATCCCAAACCCAAACGCCCAGTTAACATTATCTTGGACGTACGCAACCACTATAATCGACAAACTGATTCCAGCAGATAAACTCAAGAACCACCAGTTGAAAAAGGATCCTCTCGATATTACTTCCTTTGGATCTCCCGAGTCAAACTGGTCCGCACCAAAGGCTTGAACACACGGCTTGTGTCCTCCTTGCCCGATCGCAACCAAATACAGAGAGCAGAAGAAAAGTATATTCACCGAGAAAGACGGCTTAGCAGAAACATACTGCTCAGATATTCCCGTTAGGATTAAAGAAGCCGATAATGTTAATAGTCCTAGTCCCTGTATCATATAACTCAACTCAGTTCCGGTTTAAATCGTACCGGAACCAAACCCGGTTTACTAATTCTTGATTTTCAGAGGAGAAATGTACTGACCAGTATATAGATGAGGGAAGCTACAAGAATTGTACGGTAACGACCGAGGTAAGCGTCGGCTACAAAAGCTCCTAAAATAGGAAGCATTGAGGCTGTTCCCGACCAAGTGTTCACGTTCACGGCGGCGGTGGCCGTCGATTGTCCTAGAGGTCCGGTGAGGTAAGTTATCAAATTGCAAGCAATCCCAAAGTAAGCGAACCTCTCTGCAACTTCCACACCTGAAAAGAATAAATTCATTTAGGATTTAGGAAGCATATATACTTACCAAGAAAACAAGGTTAAGTGGGATTTAGAATCTTCACCTATGATGAACCAGGCGGATCTCCATCCGCCGGTGGAAGATTTTCTTGCGGGATGTCCAAGGTGGTCGACTGAATCGCTAACGTAATCTTCAAGAAGTCCAACTTCTTCCTCGGGTTTCTTCATTTTCTCGCCGAATGAGACTTATTTGGAAAATATCTGAGTATATTTGAACGCTTTTGGAGGGTTACTGGATTTTTGTTCAGCTATATTTTTATTTGTCCTGCGCAACTAATGGACACGACGAAATTACTTTATGATATTTTCTTAGTCAACTTATTGGATAGGAAGTGATGAAAGAACTACGTACGGTCATACTATTCTATAAGCATGCCATATAATTATTATTATTTTATTTTTAATTATGCATGTATTTTTTAGTGGACGCGCAGGTTACACGAGCTATGTATAATGTATTTTAGCATATATTTTTTCTGTGGCATTTAATTGAATCAAAAGTCAACTACTACTATGGGTTATTGCTGCACAGCCTGCACGACTTCATATTTCTAATCTTTCAAATCAAGAACCAGTTTCACTGGATTGGAGTACAATCTATGTTTGCTGTGCAAAAATTACTTGTAGGTACTTTTTACTAATTGTTGTTGGCTTGTTTGGTAATGTTACTGGTACTTTACAATTACAAGATATTTTCTTGATTGTGCTTAATTATATTTACGTCAGGACAATTTAACAATCGGCATTGGTACGATGAATGGATCTAAATTCTCTCTTTCGCTTTCCTCTGTTCATGAAACAAATTATTCTTATTTTTGATTAGCTGTCATATTATTTTTCTTTTCATTTACAAGGTTAGAAAATTTCCACGTGCATCTCAAAATTATATTTTCCACGTTCAAACAAAAAAAAATATCTAAGAGGAATTGGTTCAACTTTTCGCTTAGTCTGTGGGCCTACATTTTATTACTTTGGAACGTTGATGTTATCAGTCAAATAGTCAAAAAAAAAATATCGATGGTAGATTAGTGAAGCTTTTATTTTCATATCCCAGTTTTGAAATACTCAATTGATTCTTATTTTGTTTTCAAGTTAGAAAGCTTATCGGCTATGTTATTGCGCCAAACTCAGATATGGATTTTGACTGTTACTTTGTCTTTCATGTGTAAGATAAAACATACAAAAATTCTTCAAGTAAATGTCGTCGTAACGAATTTTTTAAAAAAGATGTTGAAAAAAAAATCTAAATACTTTGTAACTGATTCGTATTGTGTGATTACATTTGTTTCTTGATTGTATTTTTGTGACTTGAAGTTTTCTATGAGGTCAATTTTTGTTTTTTTGGATAAGCTTTGATGTTCGAAAAGATAATGTTATTGATGAACGTGCTACGTGAACAACTCACGTTCTCTAGTTTGTCAAAGTCTCAAGACTCTAGTGGGCCTTAAACATTTAGACTCTTATGGGCTATATAGAAATTAAATGGGACGAAGTTGGCCTAATTACCCTGATAAATAAATTTATGCAAAATGGCGAAAAAAAACCTCACCTTCGATGTGACCATATTTTTAAACCTGGCCTCACTTTTAAAAAAAAGAATCTTAAAACCCCATGCTTTCAAAACTTGGTTAAGAAAAAAGCCCAACCACTGAATAGCTTTGTAGTAATCGTATATACATGATGCTTCTAGCTCTTAAGGTTGCTCCAAGCACTGTGCATCAGGATGCATCTAAAATTATTGCAAAATTGGGAGCTGACCATATGCACGATCTTGTGTCTCTCCTTAGGTTACGATTTCCATTGTCATCACACACGCCAAACACAACTTATGACGACGCTTCAAACCATTTTCATCAATTCGTGTAAAAGTTATGGCACCGATGCCCTTAATTATATTAAAAAGAAAATTTGATTTAGGAGCAAGTGATCACGTTTGCTTCTAAACCAATCTTATAACACATTAACTCTACATAATGGAGGTACGATAAATACAGCTAGAGTTAGACTCAATTCTTCCACTCTTAATAATGTTCTTCTCGTTCGTACTTTTAAGTTCGATATGTTGAGTGTTACTTATATGTCAGTGAGCATCAACAAATTTAGACAGTCATTGAAATATATGTATAAAAATATGCTAAAAATATGTAATTACATAATTAATTAAGCGAGTTTGTATCATATATATCTGTTATATATAATTGTACTTAAGAATTAGTCTTGAATAGTTCGGTTTCGGTTCAGTATTTCGGTTTCAGTTTGATATGTTTAGTTTGCATATCTTGCCAAAATTAAATTTTGACTGACAGACTAACATGTCATTTACTTTGCTGGTCTAATAATAGTACTTGACTACTTCTATTTACACATGTATTGTGTTAATTTATGTAAATACAAGTTTTCAACTCATCATATCCCGTTCTATCTCGGTTACATTGTAAGAAAAATGTCCAAACTTCTTTCGCAAACCCACAATATAAGAAAATTGTCCAATTTCTTTCGCAGATCGAGGCTTTCAATAAGGCTGTATTAGCAAAACTCAGCTGGTGTTTCATTATTAACCTCAATAGTGTGGCAGGGCGAGTTATTCTGGGAAAATACTGTAAAGAAATATCCTTCCTGTCAGTTACTCAATCATCCAGTGTTTCCCATAGATGACATGGCATCCTTGTATGACGAGATTTATTGCTCCCACATCTATGGAAAATAATTGGAAACGGCAAGAATACATCGGTGTGGAATGAACCATGGCAATTCCTCGACCATCCCCTTCAGCCCACGGGTCCTGTTAACAAAGATACATCTGATCTTTTGGTCTCGGATTTAATAACAAATGATGGAGAATGGGACAAAAGGAAGGTATTGGATTTTTTTCTGAGTACAGCTTTCGTATTTTTAGTCTCCGACCAAGTCGATCAGCTTCTACAGACTACCTACTATGGCTACCTAATCGAAATGGCGTCTACTCTATGAAATCAGGGCACCACTCAACACTTCTCCTACAAGAGCAACCAGAAGTTCATCAACTATAAAACAACAACCCTCAATTCGATTGGCTAAAAGAAATATGGATTGGACCTATTTCGCCAAAACTTAAAACTATTTTTGTGGAATCCAGAGAACATGTGTTCTTTCACCGCCCAAGAGTGCAAAAAGTCTGGGATTTGGCTCATTTCTAGACACCAATCCAACCCACTTCCGTTACAAACATCAAGGAAACAATCAGACTGGGAAAGTTTTGGACCTGCCTGCCACCAATCGGGGTAACATCCACACCTTTATTCCCCTAGATCTGCTGGTCCATGTGGGTTGCGAGAAACAGAGCAGCTTTCGACGACTTCCATTGCAACCCAATCGAAAGCAGTAGCCGCAGCTCGAGAATGGGAAATGGCTCAATTAGATGACGATCTTAAGAACAAACCAAAATTCCCTCCCTGACGCCTCCTGATGCCATCGGATGCAGTGATCTGTAATATCGATGCTGTCTGGCATCATGCATCGACAAGAGCAAGATTAGGCTGGATCTTCAAGTGGTATGAAGACCATCTAGTTGGTGGAGAAGAAACATAAGAGTTTGTGGATTCCGCCATTATTTCTGAAGCTCTGGCAATTCGTTTAGCCCTTTCACGAGCTCTAGACGTTCTGGTATTGATCCGAGCCATTAACAACCGGGAATACTTCAAAGAAATCTCTAGGATTTTTTTTTATATTCAGTCTCTCGCTCTATCCATTTTTTATTTTCATCCCCCGAACAGAGCTAATGCTTGGGCTAAAAATGTTTTGTTAAACTTTGTAATCCCTTTGGGTCCAGACGCTTTGGGCTAAGATCCATTATCAATGTTACTTTTACCGTTCAATAAAAAAAACTTTTTTCGCAAAAAGAAACAAAAGTTCAAACTTGTTTATATAGTAAAACATTTATGGGGGCCATTAGTAGGCAAAGATTACCTCCCTATCTTGCAGATTCTCTTGACCAACCAATAAGACAAATAATAAAATGAAAAAGTTCTTGAGGTAGAAATCTTCTTTTTTAGAAAGATTTTATTGCTATTTTTCTTTAAACCTTTATATGTATTTTAATTTTCTCTTAAAACCTTTCTATAATTTGTTGAACACTCTTTGTGGACCAAGCCAAAGATTCAAACTTACAAACTCTATATAACATTTTACCCATCTGGTCAGTTGAAAACACACAACTCCTCATTTTGTTTTCATTGTTTTATTCACCATGGGTAGAAGAAAGGTAACACACCAATTGATTTCTGATAACTCCACTCGTCGAGTTACGTTCAGAAAACGCAAAGATGGTCTATTGAAAAAGCTCCATGAGTTAACCATTCTTTGCGGTTTACGTGCTTTAGCCATCATCTACAGCGACTACAAGGAAGGTCCTGAAGTCTGGCCAAACCGCAAGGAGGTCCGTATTCTTCTAAAAAAGTTAAGTGCACTCCCGGTAGAGAAACAAACCAAATACATGATGGACCAGAAAGATTTGATGAACAGGATGATACAAGACGGGGAGAAGAAGTTGGAGAAAGAGCAGATCCATTGCCGTACGATGGAACTTGGGATAGCTGCCGCGTCTCGTGAACTAACCGATCCTGATTGTACGGAGGATTTGATCAAAGCAGGCGATGTGGTTGACAAGAGGCTCAAAATCATAAGAGAAAGAATCGAGGCTGTAGAATCAGGAGCAGCCTTCGTCGAGAATGAATAGCCTTTCAAAAACAATTATCATGTTTAAGATTAATGTGTTGATTGTATCTGTTTTATGATTTATTTTGAATGAATAAAAGCATGATAGTGATATCTTTGGCCTTCTTTGTATTTCATCGCTCTTTAGCGCTGGTCAGGATTAATGTATTCGGTGTTATGACCAGATTGTTTTTTATTTATGAAGATTTTCTTCTTTATGTTTGCTATTTTTAGATTTTTTTTTCAATTTTCATAGAATTTTTTTTTACATTAAATTCAAATACTTTTACCGATTCGAAAATATATACTTTTACCGATTCGAAAATATATATTTTCAGTTTACAACTTGAAAAAGTAGGTCTGGGCATATTATCCGGATCCGAGAATCCGATCCAGTACCGATCCGAAAAATTTGAGTACGGATACATATCCGAAAACGAATATTATCTGTGTGGATATGCTATTAAAATTCAATCGAATATCGGGTATTATCTGTTTCGATCCATTATCCGATGGATATCCATCAAGATCCGAAATTTATTTTTTATCTTTGATACATAAATTTTCTTTAGTTTTGATATCAATTTTATTGTTGCTTTCAAGTTTCAAATAGTAGTAAATTTATTTCATTTTGCTTTCAAATTTCAAAATTTAAAATTTTATTTGCACTTTGTTGTTATTTCTATGTTGGTGGACTATATTAAAATTAAATGTTGGATTTGTTACTTCTTTCTTCTCTCTTTATATTTGTTCTCCACTTGTAACTTGTATTAGTGTAGTTATGGTTCTCAAATTTTTGTTCATAGTTTTGCACTTCCAAGTTGTAGTTATAAATTTATAATAGATGTTATTTTGATTTATAAATGATCGATTTATAATTTAAGAAATTAAATTGGTTTTCGGATAAATTGAACAATTTCGGTTTAATTTTCAATCTATGATTAACATTTGGATACAAAAATTATGGAACTAAACCGGATTCATAAGTATATCCGAATCCGAATCGGTGTTGATAAAATATCTAATCGGTACCAATTTATAAAAACCAAAATACTCGATTTACCCGATTCGGATTCGAATCGATATCCGAACTCCAAACCCTAAAAAAAATGCATGTAATTTTAAGCCTTTTTAACCCAAAAAGAAAAACATGTACATCTATTTTTGTTGGTATTGAGTATTGACTATTGACTATAGAATACTACCTTAGTCTAGATTTTGTTCCAACTGTACATATAGACATCAATAAATGTAAATATTTTACTTTAGATTTACATATAAATTTTCTTTGCTTCCATTATTAAATTCCGTGGCCCTTTCTTCTTTAATCCTTATGGTTTAAAAGGAATTAAATTTGAAATACATATGGCCAAATCTTATTATTCATCGTACATTATTACCGTAGTAATTATATACATACATACATATATCAAAATTAGAAAATTCAATATATTTCTTTATACTTTAAAAGAATAAAATATAAAATTTGAAGGATCAGATTCATGTATTGTAACTTTGTTTTATTGATTTCTTAGATGCTATATTCTTTTCAATTTTAGATGAATCTTGTATTACCACATCTTTAGCAAAAGTTTAACCCATATTTCTTAACTTGGTGGTTTGGGCCGATTCGAAGTGCTTGGTTCCAATTTTTGAATGGTTTGGAAACTCTATAGAAAGATTGTTCTTCTTAGGCTTAAAAATTAAGAATCACTCGGGAAAAGTCTCCGTTCAATCTCCTAAAGAGATATTCAAACCATGAAGATAGCTCTTTGACTCAACAACATATGATAATATCTTGCGATTTGCGAGAGATTAACATTGAAATACGATTATGCACACGAGATGTGCAACACAAACAGTTACCAAGACAAACACAACTATCCCTCAAAAACATTTAACAAGACAAAAACGACTATCCCTCAAAAACATTTAACAAGACAAAAACAACTATCCCTCAACAGGTGAGCTCAGTCGATGGCCGACATACACAAAGTGCCATGTGAGAGACATGAGAGTTAGTAAATTTAGCCGTGACGAGTACGCATTTAACCTACTCAACCTCTCGCTCAGCTTTGTCAGCCTTTGCTTCACCCCATCCTCATCCATCTTCTCTATAGTCTTCTCACCACCGGTTCGAGCCGCTGCTTCACTGAACTGTGACTCTGACGTATCTAGTCCTCTTCCTTCTTCTTTTTCCACTTTTATCCGCTCAAACATCGCCTGTTGAAAGAAGCACGAAATCAGTTTGTACCGAATAAACCTAGAATATCATTGACATGTAAGAAAACTTTTAACTTTGTCGAAATTTGATATGAGTGTTAATCGTAAATGTTTAGGCATTCCAATGTCAATTTTCAATTTTAACATGCGCATTTCAAACAATTAGTAGCCAATTTTCAAATTATTTTACTTCTTTTCCTTACTAAATATAAATGTAATAAAAGTTTTTTTCTCAACGGTACCCTAGCTTATATGATATTGATATGAAATACACATTTTATAAATAAATGATATGGGGTTGGCAAATAACCTTGGTGGCTCGTGGCTCAACAAATGACGCATTAGCTTCGACCATGAGGATCGAAGACAAGAGGTTGACGGCCTGCCACATCTCCACCGCATCGGTAAAAACCTTCCGTCGCCGGCTGATGACGTGTCCTAGCAACCCAACAAGAATCCCTACAGAGATTGCCTTGAAGTAAACCGCATATACCTTGCTCTGCACGACACCGAATTGTTGTCTCCCAAGCATCGAAGCCAACAAGTACTTCGACACCAGCGTCACCCACACGCACATCCCATACGCCACCGCGATCCCGATCAGACTCACCACGCTCCCTATCTTCGTCGGCTTTAGCGCCGCCTCAACCGCTGTCCCGAACCGCCTTACCGTCAACTTTGCCTGCTCCCTAACGGTTTGGGTCTTATGGGCCTCTTTTGTGTCCATCTCATTCGCCGTTTCCTTGGTTTCAGGCGCATTAACATATTGGGGCTCATGAGCCAGAGTTTCTTTAACGTCACGTGCCGCACTTGCAACCGTCTCCTTCGCATCGTGCGCCGTTCGATCATTAACTCTCCCAAACACACTCGTTATTCTGTGCTTACACTTACCGATGGCATCGCATATGAGCTCTCCTGGCGACGTGTGGAGTTCATGCTCCTCCTCTACTTGGCCGGTAATAGGAAGAGAAGACACCGTTTCTATCACTTTCTTTTTCACATTTCTAAACACTTCTCTTTGATCTTCTTCTGTCTTCTTTTGACCTTTTTCCGGCGGTGAAATCAGGACTCTAGTGTTGGTTTTTCCGTCTCCGTCGTACTCCACCACAACAACTCGGTGACCGTCTTTCACGATGACGTCACCTTCCGGCTCCGTGCAGTGGCCCACCGTGAATAACGAACTCAAGACAAGACACAACAAGGCCAATAGTTTCGTCATTTTTACTTCTTTCTTCGTGTCGCCTATTCGTTTGACACTTACTTTACTTCCTGCTCTTGTTATATTATCCTATAGGAGCTCATCATCATCAGAGTTAACAAACCTTCGTTTTTTAGCTTGTTGAAATAACACGTGTCGCCACGTAGGTATATACGTGTCGCCTTCGTCTCCTCCCTACGAGGAAAAGTAAACTCCTCCGACATCAGCAGATTCAGCACTATTTATTTCGTTAAATGGTGCGTAATCAAGAAAGAGGATAAGCTGAACGATGGGCCTAGTTTTTCACACATAGTAGGCCCAATATTATTATGGACTTGAAGGTTATGAATCATAAATTCTGCGAATCATGATGGAATATTCCCTTAAAATATATAAAGAAAAGACAGAAATAGAAAGGTTTCGAGGTTTGAACAGTAAGTAAAGGACTGTAGAGAAATGAAATGAAATGGAATGAATAATGAATAGAATCTGAAAGGCTTAAAGAGAGTTAGATGTAGAAATAGGAATATTCGTCGAGTGGCCGGCAAAAGTTGACACAGAAAGAGAAAGAAATTGCATGCAAGATAGCTTCAACTCTCCTTTCCAAAAGAATCACCAAATATCGCTTTTCTCTGTTGACTGTTTTGAACGAGGTTAAAACCAAATACAGTATCACTTTTTAGTACTAATTTTTTTCTATGGGTTTAACACAGATGTAGATTTACTTCCAGTTTTTGGCTTTTGAGGTTTTAAAGCTCGGACTATTAACAGTTTTTAGTTTATCAATTAAAATTTAATAAACCAAATTTGTAATGAGGTAAGTTTATAAGAAATTACAATGTAATGTACGTAGAACCGTTTTTTGAAGCGTGATACAATTAATTTTGTGAGATTTTTCTAGAGCAAATAGAGCTGTTCTTATAGTTTTTTTTTTCAAAAAAAACTATATACATAATAAAAATATTTTAATTAACGGCTACAGAGAAATTAAAACCAAACTTCTTAAAACTCTTGATTAAAGATATATGTTGGTTTTTTACGTAGATTTTAAAAAACTGAAAGTACATAAAACAATAACATATGTTCGACATCAATGCAGTGCTATAATATGCTTCATATAGTTTGCACTTAATTATTTCGTTGTAGCACTAAATTTAGAGATGATGGTTTATGTAGTAAAAGTGCATAAATATTATGGATTATTTTTAGTTGATTCAAACTAGAAAAGCTTTAAGCCTAATTTTTTTAAAAAATAAGATAGATGAGATATGCATTAAGAACCAAAAAAAGGAAGGTACGGGCCATGTGAGATTACATGTGGCTTGGCACTTTGACAAGAAAACAAAATGCAGAAAAAATAAAGCAGCCACCTTGTATCTTCCTTTGCAGATTCGCCCACAACAACACTCACACATATACATACACTAAACACTATATAACAATTAACACCCACACACACATATATATGTCTTTTCTTTTTCAGATTTCGTATATTCGCCTGTCGATCACACATACGTTAACTTTGTTATTCCAATCGACAGATGTTTGTTTTAGTATGAAAATTTTGTTTGCCTTGCAACCTTAGTGGCACTAATATATTATATGCTAACTAACACCATTGGGAGATTATTGAGAACTGATCAGTTTCCACACAGTCACCAACCACATTAATATAGATCCTGACAGATATTATGTTCTCTGACAACTTTATAGTTTATAATTCATTTTAACACAAACAGTTTGGATGAAGACATCGTCGTTTCGTTGATTATTTTCTACAATACTTCTGATATATATACTCTGCAATCTTAGTTGAAAGTTTACAATGCCTCGCAATTGCAAAATTTGCAATAAGTGGATTATAGACGTACGGTCTGCAAAAATGCTATCGCAAGCTCTATTTAAAAATCTAACGAGCAATATTCTCTCTCAATCTTTTATGAAAACGAAAGGACGAGTAAAAGGTATCAAAAAGAAGAAAAAGAAAGACGATCAGACCCACGATCGTTTATTTTAGTTATTTATGGAAACCCAAAAATTAAACTAAAAGGAGTAGTGTTTTATTTAAAGCATGAAAGGAGGCGAGAACCATACAAATCCAAGCGAGGGAAATCGGAGGAGATTAATTAGGCTATGAACAGCTAAAAACAACTCCTAGCGAGAACCCTACCTACTTGATACCTCTCCTTGGATCGTGAAACTATACGAAATAGCTTCTTCTTATTAAGTACTTTAAACATAACAATATTTATAGTTTTTTTTTTCATGTCAAATTTCTTTATTTTTGGAAATTTTAAATGATAGTGACTGTTTAGAAAGAAAAGAAAGAAAATAACCAAGTAATAGTCTATTCTTCTTTGATTCATTTTCCATCATTCCATATACCAAAGAAGAAAAAACAATTTATATATAGTGTACCAAAGAAAAAGAATCTTAAAGGAACTCGAACATCTTCGGATTCAACACAAAGAGAAATAAGTAAAAATCTTAGATTGAATCCAAATCCTCACCCCTGAACATCTTGGTGCTAGACGGATCACCTTCAAAACAAACCTAGTCTCAAGTTCAAAAAAAAAAAAAAAACAAACAAACCTAGTCTCATCCAATTCATTAAATATTTGTTGATATCTTGACATGGGGGAGTAGATTAAGGACGAAGGAGTTGGATACGCAGTTACTAAAATCAGAAGTATTTAACAATATTCTTTGCATTGGTTTTACTTTTCTCGGACGTTACCCTAACTACTAACAGTATTAATACAGACATCTCCGACCAATTTTTCCACACCACGTGTCTGATTTCACTCCAGAACATGACATGACAAACAAATTTCAGTGATTTTGTACCAAACTTGCTAACGAAATTTAATATCATCAACTCTCTCTTTTTTCTGTCAAGACTGACTTATTTATTACTCCATTTAGTTTTTATCTTCTCTTTCTTTAGGCCCATATATGAATGGGATATTAATCTCATATCACGAAAATATGGTCGAAGTTAGCGCCAATGGGAACCACTGTACTAAGGTGTTGGTTCATTACTTCTTTTAGTTTAATTTATTGTCTTGTAGTATTATTTTCTCAAGAAGCACAAACATTGTAAAATCTAAACTTGATCAGATATATTTGATTAAAAACGTTTGGAATACTAGCGAATGTTAACCCCAAATATACGGTGTAATGATACAAAGCTGAATCAGTTTTAAAGGTGTTCGGATACATAAATTATTTCATATCTAAACGATAACACATCAAAGTACATTTAAAAACAAAATAAAAAAATAACACTTCAAAGATCGGATGATTCTTAGAATTATATAGGAGAAGACTTCGGTGGCAAAAAAAGTTGTCCATGAAAATATAGTGAGTGAAACGAAAAATTAAAATTTTAAAATAATTGAACCTTAGCTCCGAAGTAGAACATTGTTGACTTTAAAAGCAAGGCTCCAAAATAAAATAGTGGGTAGCAGTCTTTATTTATTAGCAAACAAGTATCCTTTTCATTTAATAACTAGTTCATATATTCGTATATTTATCTTCGCTGCTATTTTTTCTTTATTTTTTTAATAAAAATTTCTGACCATTCTGTTCTTAATCATTTTAATACCTATAATCAATTTTAAAATTTTGAATTAAAAAATAATATTTTATACAAACGAAATAGAATACAAAACATAAAAAATAATCACTGCATTATCGTTAAACCACCGGTACTTTTTATTTTTGTACTTTAATAGAGCTTATATTAATTTACATAAAAATATTTTAAATTAATTTTTCTTATAAAAATAATTGAGAAATATATAATATTTTAGAAAAAATTTAACCAAAGTTCTTTTTTTGTGTGCATCAACACTTAAAATTCACTCGATCATATTCAAAAATTATAAAATAAAATTATTTTAGTCAAACATAAATGAATGTAAGAATAAACATATACACACATTTTTACAAATTGGTGACATCTATTAATGTACCAAAATATCTTTAGAATATATTTTGTACAAAAAA
>KE154887.1:68741-81288 GCA_000411075.1 Sisymbrium irio | reverse complement strand
GGAAGCCCGGGTTAAAATCTAGTTGTAATTAAATTTGGATGAATTTACATAAATATTTTACGTGATAGTTTTGCAAATTCCAAATTTTCAATGTGTAAAAGGGAAAACACATTCTAAACTGAAATTTTATATAATGTATATTTTAACGAAAAAAGAAAAGAAATTAAGCTGACTTCAATAGATCAGTATTTTCAATAAATCTTTTAAAATAAATATTATTTTAATCAGTATATTTTCAATAGAATATACATTTAGGATAAAAGATATATCATTTTAATACCATTAAAATCATATTATATATTAAAATGGTATTAAAATGATAAAATTAACAATTTAAAAATAAATTTTATAATTATTACTTATGTAAAAAATTATATTACCGTGCAAAAACATTAATGTTTCGTAATATTGATAGATATATAACAGATATTTCAAATTTTGATGATAATTATGATACATTATATAATATTTTACGTGTGTCCGTTTCAAAACTAATCTGATTTGATGATAATATTTTTTATCAGGTATATAATTTTTTATAAAATTTAAAAATAAAATTTAAAAAATATTTATTAAATTTAAAATTATTTATTAAAAATTTATCATTAATTATTTTAATACAATTTAATCAATTTAATGAGTAAAAAATCCATAAAATATATATATATATATTAACTAGAAAAATAATATATGTGATTATATTTATATACATATACCAGAGTAGAATATATCTCCATCTTAATAAATTTAGTATTTGTGATTTTTTATTTTAATGGATATCAATTTTATTTTACTTTAATTTATAGTTATTGGATAGCAATTCAAATCAAATAGAAAACATCAAAATAAATTGAACTAAATTTAACAAGCTTTACCCTGATGCATATGAAAAAAAAATCAGTTTTTGTACTGAAGTAATCAATCAGTTGAAACAATTTTCTATGCTATCTAATTATTTATCATCACGAAGTCCTTTTCAATTGTTTATTAACAAGTTAATCCTCATCAACATATTCCCCCACATGATCCGTTATGATATCCACAAACCACAGCCAAGCAAAATCTTTTGTTTTCTCCTGCTATCCTTATTCACTAATGAAATGTGTTCATAAATTAGATATATATTCATATACATGTTATGTTATTACTTCTTTGTTCTTACAGTTTGAGTTAATTACAAAATGATGAAATTCCCAGTTTGTTGTGGTGAGCTTTCTTTGGAATCGAAAATTCCAGCTTTTGCTGCTTCGCTTATTTCTATCTCGCAGACCAACAAACAGGTTGTTTTGGAACGAGGTGGTTCCATCAAAGTTTCTGCAGCAAAATCCGGAAATTTCTCTTTTGGTTCGGTAGGCTTTCACAGCTCAATAATATACAAACACATATCTCTTTATACGATTATGATGTTACCATTGTCAATGGATAGTTTTTGTTAATTCTTTAAAGTTATGAGAGTTTGTGATGAAATAAACAGATATTCAAAAGCTGTGAGACTTGTGGAGCCAAAGGAGCAATTGAGTGTCCTGGTTGCAAGGTACCAATTCAATCATCTTTAACTAGAAAAAGGGTAGTAATATAATCTTAATTTTCAGATGTTATCATACTTATTATATATAATTGAGTCTATCTCTTCCAGCATTCTATGTGCAATCCTTTTTTTTTTCTTAAACCATACTTTGTCTTTCTTAATCTATATGTATGAATAAACGTTTTTCGTATCTATTAAGAAATTATCTTCTGTTACCTCCAGGGTACAGGTAAAAACAAGAAGAACGGAAATATATTTGAGAGGTGGAAGTAAGTGAAAGCTGAAAGAAAGGTTAAAAATAAATAAAAAAATTTCAGCTTAATGAGTTAATAATTGGGAAAATGAAAAATGTGCAGATGTTTTGATTGTCAAGGATTCGGTATGAAGAGTTGTCCTAAATGTGGCAAGGGAGGGTTGACGCCAGAACAGAGAGGGGAAAGATAGAACCATACTGTGTTGTTTCTGATAAACATACATCTATCGCTATAAAGTTTTAGTTGTATAACTTGGGAGTATATATTAAAAAGCTATTGATAATTTATCATTTGGGCATAACATAAATGCAAACTTCTGTTGCGCCTCCACTATAACAGTTTTCTGAATTACTCATTCGCGAGGCTTCCTTACGATTCCAAAAAAATTTCATCCTTGCAACCTACCAAATTATCCACATGCGAGACGAGACACGTAATTCATGTTAGTCAATAACTAGAAGATACAAATATTTGGCAACATTTGGCGTATTTTTTGGTGACATTTAGCGTAGTATGACTTATGACCGTATGAGGAAATTAAGCTTGTTTGCAACTAGCCCAGGTTGGGCCTGACAAATGATGGCCTCATAGTACAGAATACGGATTGAGAAAGAAAAGATAAATTCGGCGACATATACGGAATATCCGGTTTAGAACCTAGGGTTGAACAAAAAGCCCATAATTTTTATGATCGTATTAAATTATTCTTAGCCTATGCCTTCCATAAAAGTACTATATTGAATAGTGGATGGCAAAATGTTTTAATTGAATAGTGGTTAAACTGGAAACACTGAACAGGTTGGATTGTAGAACAATTCAGAAAAAAACTGTATTGTTGAAGAAATTTATTAGAAAAAAAAAAGAAAAGAAAATTAAGATATTTCAAAAGAATTTAAATAGCAGACTTTTTAGTTCTATTTGGTGGAATGATGAAAGTGTGTTGTTGAAGAAATTTATAAACTCATTTTTATTGGTGCGATGACCAAAATTGATGTCCAAAGTATAAAAAAAAAACAGAATTTAAAACAAATGAAAAAATAGGGTTGTTAGTAGACTTTTTGTAAGTTAATGTTTTTTTGTGTGTGTGTGTATTAGTATTACATCACGTTGTAAAACTCAACTCTATTTTATACTGACAACAATCTTGATAAATGAGTATAACCGTGTAGGAAAGAATATTAACATTTGTATGGTTCTATGAAAATATAATAAATAATAGATGCGTAACAGTAGTTCTTTAAATAATTGGACCGTCATTGTTAGAACTGCGGTGTGAAACTGGAAAATGGCTGAATGGACACAACACAACAGGAGAAGACCAAGAAGAGACAGAAATACACATGCCCAACCCAAATAATTCAGTTATCCAACCAATCTACAAGTAATAAATTAAATATTTTTTTATAATTAAAGCAGACAAGAAGGAGAGAGAGAGAGTGATAATAAAATCATAAGAGAGGAGAGGACACGTGGGAGTACGTGAGAGAAGTAGCGTGTGGAGAGAGTGATTGGAGGAAGAGAGAGGTTGAGTATTGAGATAAAAAAAGACAGCTACCTACTCATCTTCCCAATCTATCTACCTACTTTCTTCCAGATCTACTCTCTTTTTCTTTCCTTTTATCCTGTTTTTTTTCTTACAGATAATTAAGAAAACATTGCTGGTATATCTCATGCTAAGATTATCACTTTTTTAAAATGATGGTTTAAACTGTTAAATGATTTGCAATGCCAATTATATTCTCTAAAGAAGAAGAAAAATCCTTGTTATGTGCCAAAAAAGATGCAATAAAGAATGGTTAAACTGGTTAAAAATAGTGCTGTCGTAACTAAATTGTAATTATAGTTTTTTGTTTGTTTTCTGATTGATCAATCATATGATTGGTAAAGAAATTGTGGAATTGTAAAATTATTATTATGATGATTTCTCAGATCACCTAAAAGAGCAGAAAAGTCAATAACTAAACCGTACGATCTGCATCTGAATACGATTAATAATAAGAAAGAAAAAAAAAAGTAAGCAAACCCCCACGTTCCTCCTGTGAGTGTACAATCGATTTAATTTTTGTTTTCCTGGTTGTTACAATATTTTTAATTTTTGTTTTTCCATTTCATCTGTAGATCATTTTTATAAGAACTTTGTATTAAAATATAGTTTGGTAGTTATTATAAATAACATTCAAAACGAAACATCCTACAGGAACTCTCTCTTCCTTCAAACACCAATTACATACATACACATAAATATCTACGAAAGGAGAGACCATTAAAGAGAGAGAGAGAGATGGGAAGGTCACCTTGCTGCGAGAAAGCTCACATGAACAAAGGAGCTTGGACTAAAGAAGAAGACCAGCTTCTCGTTGATTACATCCGCAAACATGGCGAAGGTTGCTGGCGATCTCTCCCTCGAGCCGCTGGTACTATATACATATACTATGTATTCCTATATGTATAATACATAGAAAGAGCGTGAGAGGTTGATTTGATTAAATACAAAAATCTTGACAGGGTTACAAAGATGTGGCAAGAGTTGTAGGTTGAGATGGATGAATTATCTAAGACCAGATCTCAAGAGAGGCAATTTCACTGATGAAGAAGACGAACTCATCATCAAACTCCATAGCTTACTCGGTAACAAGTTAGTCTCCTCTCTCTGTCAGTCCCTCTTTATCTTTCAAGATTCATATAAATGATCTTTGGAAGAAACATAAAAAACTAAAAATCATTTGTGAATGTTTTTCTTTCTTTCTTTGTTAATTTTTATTTATTTATAATAATCTTTGGTGAATTTTCATTTGTAGATGGTCGTTGATAGCTGGGAGATTACCAGGAAGAACAGACAACGAGATCAAGAACTACTGGAACACTCACATCAAGAGGAAGCTTCTCAGCCGTGGGATCGACCCAAACACCCACCGTCCGATCACAGAATTAACTATCCCTCCTTCTAAAACGACGTCGCCGTCACTTCAAAACGACGAGCCTTTAAGATTCGATTTACCCGGACCGGATCAACAACGAACGGTTAAACCGGAACCGATGGTGCTAGACCGGGAAGAGGCTAATAATAATATTAACAACAATAACTGCACGAGCAGTGGAACGACGTCGGAGAAGGATATTCAAACGGACGACGATTGGGTACTCAATTTGGAACTCTCTGTTGGACCAGCGACGAGTTATCGGTACGAGTCGACTCGCAAAGCGAATCTTGACTCGGCTGAGTCGACTCCTCGACGGTGGGGATCCGAGTTATTCGGCCATCAGGCTGAAGTATGTTTGTGTTGTCGGATAGGGTTTCATAATGAGTCTTGTCGGAATTGTCGCATCTCCGATGTAAGAACCATTTGGGAATCGAAAATTCTTTAAAGAATCTTTTTTATATTAGTTAATTTGTTTTTTTTTTGGTTTCTTCTTGTAATAATGGATCACAAGTAACACAAAAAATAGGATAATTATCTGATCGGAAAGAGATTTATTTCTAATGTAACATTATTGATATCTCTATAGACAGACATATTTCCATGTCAATCTTCAAGTAAAGGCTATGCATAATAACTATTTCAACTAAATTATTGAAATTGCTCGTAATTTAACATTATTTAGGTTTATCTTTAACCTACGTGACTGAGTCATAAAAGCAGATGATGTGCAGAGACAATTACGCAGCCTTTCTGATACAGACGCAAAACCATACCTAAATGTTTGGTTCGGTGACATCGCTTTTCGTATGTTTTCTTATTTTGGTGCTATTCGCATTTTCCCTCCTCGGTTTTATGATGTTTAACAGACTATACAACTACTTTACTTTCCGTGATTTAAACGTTTTTTTAAAACAAATTTAAACACAATATTGAACGTGACAGAAAAAAATATCAAGTAGTGACGCCCATAATGATATTGAATGTGGACACTTCTCGCTTCGAGATGAACTGTGTTTGGCAGGCATGTTCGAACATAAATTAAATTTAGGTTCCTTTCATTCAATGAATTTCCAGAGAATAGTTTAGTACAATTAATACCATGGTATAAATATATATAGGTCATATGTGGTTTTGTGTTCTACTATCATTTACAAATCGATTGCACTTGCGAAGGGGCACGCAAACATGTGATTTTAGTTTGGAGGGAACTCAAAAACACACAATATCTCTCTGGAGACTGACACATGTCTGTTTATAATCGAGCATTTCCGCTATCATTAAATATTCAATTATGTTGTAAGCCAGCCTTGTGATTACAAGTTATATCCTTTTTACTTTCCTATATAAAACAAAGGAAGTTTAAAGTCAACGTGGCTTTCACTTCGTCTCCGGTTTCATTTTTTTGTTAATCGAGGAATGACGAGTGTAGCCATACTACATGACGACAAATTTCATATTTGCAATTGATAGCCAGGTATAAACAAAATATTAATATTTGCGAGGCTATTTCTTTACAAACTATAACTAAGAGTCTAAGATCTTCGTTTGCGTAATGGATATCAACACATTAATGGATCCTTAGTCAGCAATAAAAAAATCGATAACTTACACATTATGCTTTTAGGAGAAAGCACGTTATCGTTTTAACAAAATAAAAAAAAATAAAGTTATTGTATAGTTTTTTTTGGGTCTAAAGTTATTGTATAGTTGTTATGATTTAACTAATAGTATATGTATATATTTAACAAATAACCATCGCCATTATCTTAAGCTTTTAGAGTGGACTGTGGACATCAGGTAACGTGCCAGCTCCAATCTGGTTCCAGCATGTGGTTTCCTTAAAACATAGTATTTTTTTTTTTAAATGATATATGATGAAATCGAAGTTTAGGTTCTTTTAGGTAGAATCTCACCTAAAAGCTGGTTCAATAACAATAAGTATGTGCGGGTTCGTTTTACAGATAAAATACCGAATTATATATCATGTGCATCTAGAGACAAAATCTTATTTCATTTGAACCGTATAATCCCTTTTATTTGCAACATGTAAGGCTTTTTTTCTGTATTGGTGGCATTAAACCTTTTCATACACAGTTATATGAAATAGAAAAATTAAAGTAGCTTTTTTGGAAAAGAAATAAAAACAATCTAAATTCCAGTGAGTATCTTAAATACTTAAAAGCTACACTTACTTTAAGAAGACTAATCGGGTTTTGACGTGAAAACTTATAATTATCCAAAAAACATATAGTACAAATTAAACAATTCAACAATATAGTTGCAGTTCGTGACCAAAACTATACATGTGATATTATTTACCTACGAAAGTAAAAACGAAACAAAAACGGGTAAGTACATGTAATATTGTTTTTAAACACGTATGATCATATGTATTGACGGTATATAATTGCGTATAAATACCATTCAAAACTCATTCACAGTCAATACATTTTTCTATGTAGCATTTTAACATAGTTGCGTTACCGACTGGTTACCGATACTGGATAATTATTCTCGGATTCTTAACTTAAAATTTCGAACGTAGTATATATATACTACCTTCTTAGCTTTCTTTAAAAGAAATTATTATTCGAAGAGAGGCCAAAGTCTAGAATATAAGCAGGTGAGAGATGGGGTAGAAAATAGGTAAAAACAACATGTGAGATGTTGGGTGGTAGGTAACCGAATCTATGATCAATGAATAATGGAAACGGGATAATTATAATAAAATGTTTTTTATAACAAGAAAATAATAAAAATATGGAATATTAATGATCGTACGAGTTAAGAAAAGAAAGTGATGATGTTGCACATGCAGTTAGCTAGATTGAATCGCATCATCTTTTAGCCAGCCATGCACTGGTCTCTCTCTCCCTCTTTATTTTATTGTATCATCAATTCATACGTAAACTTCTCACATCAATCTATACGTATATAGAATGTACAAAATGTCATCCTTAATTCTTTATCGATTTTGTAATTCTATTGAAGGTTCCAGTTAATATCACAGTACCGAACCCCCTCCTTTTTCCCCTTACTCAGTACTCATCGATTTTAACCGGAGCTTTCAACATAGTAAATTAGTAAGTCCTAAGATAATTTTTTTCTTTTTGTAAACCTTGTGTATTACACCAGACTATACATACTTTATATTTATATATACGCAAATATATATGTAAATCTACCAGCTAATATATTTTTCGTTAGTTAAGGTTGTTGAATAAATTATAAATACTATCGGTCATCGTAATACTCTGTTTAATGGAATTTTCTCTTTGTGGAAGACACTACCACTAATAAGGGAAAAGCAGAAAAAGATAAATACTAACTTACGCAATCAACCGGACGATTTTGTTTCACTATTTCAATATTATTCACAATTTGATATTATCCAAAACAACTTTAAAATTTATAACAGTTGAAAACCTTATGATCTTTTGGTTGAATTGAGATTTGTGAACCTACTTGATTTGGATTTAAAAGTATATCGAAGTACGTTTGGATAAAGTTGGGTCACGAGACTCAAGACTCGCGAAAACCAAACGCAAACTAAATTTTAAATAAGGCGGGGCCATTACCTGACAAAATTAACCGATTTCTATTGCATGGCTGAGAATCTCTCTTCTTCAATTTCATATCCGAATGGTCCATGCCTCCGTGTTATTTTCAATTATTACATCAACTTTTTTTGGAATTTTGTTTCGACTTAGCATATATATGGAGATTTACATTTGAAAGTAATACCAGAATGGATCCATTCTAACATGAAGACATGTTACTCTGAGAATCTATCATCAATAATTCAATATTAACAAACTTTGCATTAAAATGTCACTTTTTCCAAAAGTTTTGAGAACAGACCTGCAAACAAACCTAGACTGATACGCATAATTATGCGCTTTCAAGAAGTTGCTGAATGTCAATGGACACATGTGAAAGAATGCAAATTGATGCTTCAAACTTGTAGATAAAGCTGTGTAGCCATGCTTTCACTAACATATGCAATGCAACCAAAAACCATTTCCTCTACAAAGCAAATGAGCAAATAAATTCTAGTGACTTTCATGGTAGCTAGACAATGAAAGGAAACAGCACCACAAGATATTTACCTTCTATGCGTACAAACCCAAGAAAAAAATTGGGAAGTTCTCTCTATCCACCTGTCTATCCCTATAGAAGAACAAAAGCAGAGGTAATGTTGTTGATTCCTAGTATAAACAACTCTGAGTGGTGGATCTCCATCGAATCACTCTTAAGCTTATCTGTTACTGCTCTAGCTACCACCTTAACTTTGACCGTTTAAGACGATCCTACATCTCGTAAATCTTAGTTTGTTTTTTTTCGTTTTGTCTTCCAATGAATTAAGGTAATGATTTCTCTAGACAGAAACACTTCATAAATCCTCATCCTTTCTCATTTTAATATTGTTGCATACCTCATAATTCAAGAGCTAATCACTTATTTATAAGTTTCCTTTTACAGCCATGACAAAATCATAGAATAAAATCATCTATGTTTTTTATTATTTCCTACAAGTTTATAGAGTATCACTTTTTATTCTACAAACTATATTGGCCGAAAAACGTAATGTACCATTACTAATCGAGTAACCCTCGATTTAATTAGTGATGTGTATAGAGAATGTAGGGAAAAAAATATATAAGTTAAATTAAACAGAGACTAAAGAAAGAAGATAAATTATGTGGTAAGAAAATCGTCTACAAAATTGGTTATCCAATAATCAAATTATCATATCCCCCTACACACTAAGAGAAAAGAAAAAAAAAACAATAATACAAAATGCGTTAACCTGTAATTTTTTTTTTTTAAACTAACAAATCTTAGCCGAATTATCTCAAAGGTTGTGAATGTTTAACAAGTCCAAGAATAAGATCTCTTAATGACAGGTTTGGTCTGCTTGTCTTCTTCCAATGAGATCATTCCAAGATGAGAAGGATCTTCCAACAACATTTTGGCGACCAAGTAACCGGCGATGGACCATGTCTGAAACTTCCTCGCCTGTTTCCCGATGAACCTTCCCGATTTTCCGTCGTAGTACTCGGGCCAACCGTCTTTCAACAGCCGTGACTCCGCCAGGTCGATGGCCCGTCTCGCTATCTGTGGTCGTCCCGTCTTTATGCACGCTGCTGTCAATAGCCACAAAAGCACTGCTTGCCCGAAAATAAACAATCAGGCACCAAAAGAACAAAAATGATCATCCTTACATAAAGCAAATAAGCAAATAGTATTACCAACGATACACTTTATTTACCAAAAACTATTCTTACTCCATTGGAAGTAAATCAAATATTTTATACATTATGATGAATTTTGACTAGTGGAAACACTTTCGGTAAAGAAGATTTACATTTATGCATTTTTACCTCAATGATATTGTTTCCAACTTTTTAAGCCTAAAAGTAATCTATAGCTGTCTTAACACATTCCTTTTACGACAAAGCAAAGCCATTAGATACGTACCAATATTGACTTTCACAAAGTAAAAAAAAAAAGAACAATATTCTTTCTGTCGGTAAAAATGCTAAATTCTCATCATAATCTAAAACCAGCTTTGATAAACAGAGAATAATTTCAAGAAAGAAAAGAGAAAAGTCACCTGGCCAAGAACCTCCATTATGGTAACTCCACCGAGTATTCTTAGGGTCACAACCAGTAACGATCCTCCACTCATGGCTCTCAATAGCCGGATGACAAATCTTAACCGGCATCTCTCCGACCAGCTCTTCCCAACGTTCCTCGATCAAGTCCATGATCGCCGCAGACTGCTCAGGGGTGGCTAAAGAAGCAAGGATGGCTACACAGTTGCCAAGAGCGAACCACCTGAAATCCATACGAGCTGGACTAACGTTTCCTATGAAGTAACCACCACGGAGAGGCATGAAGTCGAAGACCCACTCAGGGATCGAGTCAGGGATGACGTTGAACTTGTTGACCGCCGTGTGCGAGTACTCCTCCGTCTTGTAACGGTAAATGTCGTTGAGCTGCTGAAAATCCAGCCAAAAATAGCTTCTCATGTGGAAGCTAAGCGCGTGTAGCCGCTTCGCTATCCTCTCCATGAACTCTTTCCCTTCCGCGTCGTGCTTTAGCATCGACATTGCTGATCGGAGAGCCATGAAGAAGAGAGCTTGGATCTCTATCGGGTACCCATAAACCCCCTGCGCGCGCAAAATTCCTTCCCGTTAAGACATACAAACCGAACCGAAATTTAGTTTTAAAAAGCCCAAATAAACCAAACACAAAACCGAAATAGCCAATAGAAATATAGAATACATTAAAACTTATGTTTTGAGCTAAAGCATATAGAAATGTGTAGTACTTAAAACTGATTTAAAAAAAAAATTATTATTATGTTTCATCCAAAACCGAATAATCTGAACCAAACTAAACCGGAATATTTTAAAGGAACTAAACCGGAAATATTTAATTTAATTCAGAATTCGGAATACTAAACCGAACCGATATTTGGATGATAGAGAGAAGAAACAGAGGGAGAGAACTTTTACCATTCTTCGATCGACCATGGAGCAACCATCAGCGCAAAGCAAAGTCGGGAAAGTATCAAAACCTTCGGAGAGACAAAGAGCTAGGATGAGTCTCATACCCTTTTGACATTCAGGTGTTTCAGCAAGAGAAAGGTCTCCGGTGGATTTGGTGTAGGCTCTGAGGAGAATGATCCACCAGAAACCTGAGTCAACCGGAGCCACTCTTCCAATGGCGCTCTCTCCAAAGTCAGCAATGACAGTGTCTACTTTCTTTATTGGGTCGTGAAGGACCTTGAAGCTAGCAGGCATCGCTCCTTCTCCAAGCTTGAACCTGTCGATTCTTTTCTCCCTTCCTTGGATTTGAATTGTCTTGAGGAGGAAGTTCTTGACTATCTCTGGCTCTCCGTTCATTAGGAAAGCTAGTGCGCTTGGAACAAAATCTCTTACGAAAACCTAACGTAGTAATATTATCATATTTGAAACAGAGCATGGTTGGTTACGTGACACACGAATAGGTATATAAAAGAATATACTAGAAAATGAACGATACCTGGTCATAGTTCAAGACTTCCTCAGAAGCATGGTCGTAGGCAGCGATAGTACCAACAGGTTGGCCACGGAAGTAAACCAAAGATCGTCGTAGAGCATCCCAAGCCTCGGCGACCATAGGGTGAGGCTCGAATGAGTTTCTAGCCGAAGACGCTGGAGTTTCCCAACCTGACCGTCCACCAGGAGAATTAATGCCGCTGTCGAAGATTCCCATTTCGCTGAACGACCTCTCGTCGAAAGACCTTTTGCGTTCGATGTTTAGCCTCGGCCGGTCTAGTAACCGAGCAAGATCGTCCACCTCCGATATCGAGCTTTGCGAGTTTACTCGTAGATCGTCCATGGGGAATCACTAGCTTTGTTCTTAGGATAGATCTGGAAGACAAAAAGAAAAACAGGTTAAGATTATTAGAACGTTTCTTGGGAAATGATTTGTTTTAAATAAGGATCTTGGAACATAACGAAAAATGTAACGAACATATTTAAAGATTAGTCTTATCTGGTTATTATTAATAGTCATTAGTACTGTTCTTACGGATGTAAAAGTTAATAAGATCATCACAATATCGACACAACGAATAGAGAGGACAAGAAAAATATTTGAAAGACGAGAGAATATCCTCGAAGTACAGATCTGAGAAGGAAAGGATATAATAAAACAGACCTTTAAAGACGGAGAAGAAACCGGCCGGCGAAGAAGAAGAAGAGGAAAAAAAAGAAAACGAAATGAAGAAGTGAAATATATATAGAGGAAGAGAAACGACGAACGTGGAAAGTCTCTCGTTTTCTCTCTCT
>KE154887.1:20541-68609 GCA_000411075.1 Sisymbrium irio | reverse complement strand
AGAGAGAGAGAGAGAGAGAGAGAGAGAGAGAGAGAGAGAGACAAGGCTAGTGGCTTTTGTCGTAGAGAGGAGGTGATTGGAGCGTGATGTTCACGTGATGGAAACGACATCATTTTGTTCTGACAATCTACCCTGGCCGAATATGTATCGATTGGGCCACTGGACTTTTCGCCGGTTCGATCGGCGTTATCGACTTTTTTTTTTTTCCTTTCTTTTCTAATGTTATTATTAGTCTTTTAAATCTGGCTTTAATTATTGTTAGAACCAACCACAAAATAACCAATGGGCATAGCTTGTCGGAACTCAATCCTAATCCTACTTCCCTACTCGAATCTTACTCATTTTCGAGCAAGTTGCATGCTGAAATTACCACTTTGTATCTTAACTTAAAATGCCATTGTGTTTTCTTTCTTGCGGTTTAACTTATAATTGTTGATATTATGTTATCTTTTGCTTGGTATTTTATTCACAAATGCACAAAGTGTATATACGCATTAAATAAATTTTCGGGGCAACTGGTTTATACGCAACAAATGTGTGTGTATATATATAGCCATATAGGACCTGTTAGTAAAGAAGTATCTGCGGAGAATAAACTTTGGTCACGTCGAATTCGTGTTTTCCAAATTTAGGCTAGATACTCTTTAGGAAGCACACATGTACGGTTTGATTGAGAATTTGAGATAACGATTGCTAGCTGGCATTTACTTGTTCGTCAAATAAAATGATATGTTTCTTGATAACTATTTACGGCCTAAAATTATTCGATCGGTTTGGAGTACTATCATTTGTACCGGTTGTACAAAAAGAAGTTAACTATCTTGGGAATCAATCATAAGCAGGAAAGTTGATTATTGCGTAAATAACTGATAAAACTTTTTCATTGCAAGTTGATATATAACTTTTTCCATCAAATAAAACGCGGATTTGGCGAAATATAATTGTCAGTGGAGTTTGGCGGTGCATGCGATTCACGTGGACGGTGTTAACTCTCGGATCTTCGTTTGTTGCTTTCAAGTCAGGTCCTGTGGTTGATGGGAGCTGACACCTGAGAGGTATTCACATTTTCTACTATTTCACCCGTGTGACTATATATATAAATCGACATAATTTATATATATCTATATGCGAAACCTTATTTGTTTCGTGCCTTTAATATAGTAGTATATATTAAGGCCCTCAAATTTGTATTTTGTACTTTGTAGTACGAAAAACTAATAGTACAAATTATCGTCAAAAGCCGCGCAATTACATAAAACGGAAAATTATGTGTGTTTGTACTTGATTTGGTTTTGTTAAGTACGTGGGGGATCAGCATTTTTTCTTGGTTTTCAAGATTTTTAATGCATTATGCATGCGTGTAAATCTAAAGACATACTCGAATGGTATATATATATACGTAATTCTTCAATGGTATTATGGTAGATTAAAATAGTGTTGCTAAATATACAGTACCTATTATAACGATAAACATACACAGTACTAGTATAGTTTTTTCAGATTTTCCGCTGTAAATATATTTAAAAAGCCGTTATATAAAGGTAAATGGTAAACCAAACCGTTCCGATCATAAGATACGGTTCGAATATTGGTTCGTAGGATACTACAACATACATTCTCTTGGGCTTAAAATTGTAAATACTTGGTTACTTCTTTCACCCAAAAAAATATGTCTCATAATAAGATACGCTCCAAAAATAATACGTTCATTTCCCAAATCATAATCCAAATCTGTTACTGAAATTTTCAATGGGCCTTATTGGGCCTAATAATAGCACTGACTTATACGGATCCAACGTAGCCCATAACACACCTCTGGTTTCTGACGCTGGCCGTAAACCGCCGCAGAAGAAAAACGCGCCATTAGCCGAAAAACGATGAGATTGTCTCTTCCAATCAACACTATAATAAAGCTGCCCACACCCTTTCTCCTCCTCATCCCTCCTTCTCCCTCCCGTAAACCTAACCGTTACTCTACCGCCGCGTTTCGCGCTTCATCGCGTCTTCCAATTCCCCGTGCCGTCTCCCCTATTCTGTGCCGTTGCTGGTGGTTCTCGGCGGCGATGACGACGACGACTGTAGGAGGAGGAGGAGAGGAGGAGAAGCAATCGACGACGATCTCACTGGAGTTGAAGGAGAACATTGATATCACTGTGAAAGAGCGGGAGATTTTCGACCGGCTTCTCGGTACTCTCCGGTTTTGCAACCTCGACACTCAGCTTCGTGTGGCCGGTGGCTGGGTTCGCGATAAGGTTGGGAAAAAAGTTTCCGCTTTTAGAATGACTTTCCTTAAATAGAAAGGAAATCAAGAATGTGTTTTGTTATTCAGCTTCTAGGGAGAGGAAGTGATGATATTGACATAGCGATTGATAATATGTCTGGAAGTGAGTTTCTTTTTAAGCTTAAGGACTATTTGTCTTCTAGAGGCGAACAAGTACAAGGCGACACTGTTATTGAAAGGTCTTTACTTTTTCTTCATTTAAGCCTTTGTGTGATTTCAAGCTTTTTCCTCATCACTTCTTGATTTAACTGGTTTTTTTCTTTGTTGGCATCTTATTCAGGAATCCTGACCAATCCAAACATTTGGAGACTGCAAAGATGCGCATTTATGATCAGTGGATAGATTTTGTTAATTTGAGAAGTGAAGAGTACACAGAGAATAGTCGTATCCCTACAATGGTACTGCTCCTTGTTTATCTGCTACTAATGCATTACACAACCTATTCCGAACATCGAAATCTGGTGCTGTTTAGTTATCGAGGGTTGCAGTGGAAAGGTTCTTGTGCTGCTTAGTTTTGAGCTTTTGTTTTCTTTGTTTTATTACAGACATTTGGCACCCCAGAAGAGGATGCTTACAGGAGAGACTTAACCATAAATAGGTATTCTCATTTTCGTCAAGAATTAGAAGTGGAATAACTATGATCTTCGTATCACTGTATGCAAACTGTGAATTTTTTTCCATGATTTCTTAAATTTGACAGCTTGTTTTACAACCTTAACACTGGCTCAGTAGAAGATCATACAGAAAGAGGTTAGTGTTGCCAGCATTGATTTCCTGTGATGTTCTATATATATAATTTACAAGGAACTGATAAAATAACAGGCATCGATGACCTTAAGTGCGGACGAATTGTTACACCATTGCCTGCAAAAGCTACATTCCTGGATGATCCTTTGCGAGTTCTCCGAGCTATTCGCTTTGGTACTTCTTTTTTTAATATATATTTGAAATTTTATATCGTTACAGTGCTCATGTCAGACTTCATTTTAGTTCCGTGGTTGTCGTTTTATCAATCCTGGCTAATCTACTGCCATAACAGGTGCAAGATTTGGCTTTACGCTGGATGAAGAACTAAAACAAGCTGCTTCGAGTGAGGAAGTAAGGATAGCTCTTGGAGAAAAAATCAGCAGAGAACGGATTGGGAATGAAGTATGTATCCGATGTTCCTGCTTGCTGGATATAGCTGATTTCGCTCGCAACCTCTCTTTTTAATCGTTACACAACTTTATTTCCTGGTGCAGATCGATTTGATGATATCTGGGAATGGACCAGTTTCAGCAGTAACGTATCTTTCTGATCTGAAACTATTTGGGGTTGTCTTTGCCTGGCCCTCTTCATCCGAGCCTGCACCAGCAGAGAATTGTGGCAGGTTTATCTCATTTCTACTCTCAGTACTCGGGAACTATAGCAATTCTGGTTCTGTGACAGTTCATATTTTGCAAAAAATCACTAACATGTCTCGCTATTCTAGCGTCTGCCAAGCGTACTTGGAAGCTATGTGGAGCCTCATTCAAACACCTGGACTTGGAAAGTTCAGTGTGAGTTATTATTCTGTGGCTATTGCTTCTTGTTTAACTGCTAAAGACGGTGTTCCCCTATCTTTTTATGCCCAATTAGATTTTTATTGGTTTCTTATTCTGGTTTTAGGGTGAACAAAGAAGGCTTGCTCTATATGCTGCTCTTTTTCTCCCCTTTAGGAAAACCGTTTACAAAGACAACAAGGGCAAATTGGTACTGTTGCTCCTTACGTATTTGAACTCTTGTCATCTTTTCTTGGGTTAATAAACTTGAGTTTGAATATTCATATCTAACAAAGCTTGAGTCCTTTTTCCAGATCCCTGTTGTCAACCACATATTCAAATTCTCCATGAAG
The DNA here is from genome assembly GCA_000411075.1 of Sisymbrium irio. Classification (NCBI taxonomy): domain Eukaryota; kingdom Viridiplantae; phylum Streptophyta; class Magnoliopsida; order Brassicales; family Brassicaceae; genus Sisymbrium; species Sisymbrium irio. The sequence goes on along the minus strand of KE154887.1, from coordinate 64,455 downwards.
CGGAAGACCAGTGATGCTGAAACGGTAAGCACTGATCATTATTACTCAATATCTTAAGTAACTGCATAGCGATACACGTGTTGTTTGGTAATAACGGAAAAAACAATTAACATGGTAAAATCAAAGCCTTAAACTATGTTTTGCTTTAGATTGTTGATGTGGTTCTGTTCAAGAGCAGTGTATCTCGTTTCATCATGGCATGGCTTTATAAGTTTGAGTACTTTACGACTTTACAGATTTTTTTACTATCATAATTACGGAATCCATCTTCTTCAGGTTATCAACATACATCGTACGACGGAGAAATTCCTATCATTAATTCCTTCCCTTCAGTTGAAGGATGACGTTCAGCTGGACAAGCTTGATTGGGCCACTAATATTCTTGAGCACTGGAAGTCTATCTCCCTTGGTGATCCAGAGGTCTCAGCAACTTCGAAAATAAGAGTACTCACAGGTACTACTCTATAGCATTTATGGTATTGGACAATTACACCGACCTAAAAAAACTCGAGAAAATAATTTAGAAACAAAAAACTCGCCAATTTTATTATAGTGAATAGATACCATAAATTATCTTAGTGGTGTCTTTCCGTTTCTCGTACAATACGCTGAGTATCACAAGAGTCGTAATCCTATAGGTTTTATCATTTAGTTGATATAGCTCACATAACATTTGATAATCTCCTGTAATCCTCTAAACTAAAGACTATCATAAAACTTGTGATTTAGTGAACATATTAGATCCGACCATATGTATATAACTAAAATGATTTCCTCTGTTACTACTATTCCAGGGTTTCTTCTTAGAGATATCAAAGACTTCTGGCGTGTTGCACTCTTAACATCTCTGTTGTTGAGTACGGATAACGGCATGAAGGAAGATCAAGAAACTGGGCGCCTGGACTTTCAACTGGACAAGATGCGAGAAAGCTATTTAACAATCGAGGAAACCATTCGTGAACTGGGTAAGCCTTAGTCTGGCTAAATAAATTGTAGCATGAAAGACAGATATTCAAGGCAGTGACTAATCAAGGTTACACATACGTAATGATGTTTCTTGCTTTCAACATTACAGGTCTTGATAACATCTGGGATGTGAAGCCTCTAGTAAATGGGAGGGAGATCATGCAAATTGCAGAGCTTAGTGGGGGATCCCTCATCCGTGAATGGGTACAAAAGGCTTCATTTCATTTATTGTGAATCTTACAGTTGAATTTTTGCTTCTCCTCTTATACATGATGTGCCATTTCGGCATTTCCTCTTTTCTGCAGCAAGAGAAACTTCTCACATGGCAGCTAGCTTATCCTAATGGCTCCGCAGAGGAATGCAAAGATTGGATGAGAGAAGTAAAAGCAAAAAGACAACGGACACAGTGACTGACTTTAGAATCTGGTGCCTCTCTGTGCTCTCTCTCTAGTCTTAAAAAAAGTGACATTGTAGTTTAGTAAAAAATTTCAGATATCTCTAAGTTTTGATGAGAAATAGTGCGCACAGATTAAACTCTGTGTCTCATGTGACATTTCTTCGGTATCTAATTGTCTTTGACGGTTGACCTATATATTCTTGTCGTTGCAAAACTGATTCGATTGAACGTAACAAAAAAAATATGAAACCAACACAAACAGTGAGGTAATAATATACATACAGTAATTACACATCATCGATCCTTATTGATGTGTAGCCTGACATCAAAAACAGACGAATCCTAGATGAAGAATACAGGACTTAGAGAGGCTATGGTGTCTGCTGGAAGCTTCGATCTAACATTCTCCAAGCGAGGAGTGTGCAGAGGCGAACGGAGATAATGAACCTTCTGATTCCCTGCAAAGCAGAGAATTGAACCGGTGTTTTGTTAATTGGACTGACTCAGGCGACGCATTGCTTGGGCTAGCTAGATATGGTAGCATGTCAATCGCGTTGAGAGGTGATATGTCCGAGTAACCGGATGAGTGCGTAGAGCCTACACAGGTGATGTATGATCTTCGCGATGACAACTGCAACGGGGAGGCTTGGTTCCCGAAATCAGCAGATACGGCTGACAGTTGTTGGCGAAAGCCAGCTGTGATGAGTGGAAGACCTGAAAGATTGTTGACTGTAAGACGAGCTCGTGTGCGATGGAGATGACAAATGTGAGGATCTCACAGGAGGAGGGTCTATAAGTACTAGAGATGATCCTGCAATGGAAGACCTGAGGAGCGGTGTGCTCTCTGAATCTGATGGCCCATCTGTTCTTTTACTCGCATCCCGTTTACACACTGGACAAAACGTTCTCCACAATGTAAGCCACGAGTCTACGCAAGCGGCATGAAACTCTGAAAAACACCAAAACGATCATAGCCGTAAGCCCGTAAGTTTTGTAGCTAGAGAGACGTTTAAAATCTCATTTACTTAACTGTGACGGCAAGGTAAGACCCTGAGCTTGTCCCCAACAATGTAGTCTTCGAGGCAGATAGCGCAAGAGAAAGCAGTTGTGCTGTATCCGCGTATAGAAGTGAATGTAACACTTGGCATTGCTTTCACCATTCTATGGCTCATCCCATGGAACTGGGATGTAGCATTTGTACGTGATGTGCAATGCCTATAGAGTAAAACACAAGTTACTAGAACAGCAAACATGCATAGTGACGCGATCAATGCTATGGTCGCGAACAAGGACAACCCCGAGTCCTCTAAACTAGGAACCAGCATGACTCTCGTTTCCGTCAAACTAGCGTAGTTCTTGAGGGTTTCTCCTGCTGCTTTCGTCACAAAAACCGCTTGAATGTTTATAACGTACTCGTGTCCTTTCACTGAAAGAAAGATCCCAAAATCAAGATTTGTAGCATCGATCGTGGTTAAGATACTTTGTTTACTATAGAATTTACTTGCTAATAAGATGTCACGGTCCACATTGTCATAGACAATGGCAGCCTTGAAACCGATTCTCTGCGCGTTTCTGACTTTGTGATCAAAAGCGCAGCCTCCTCTGACGATTAAGGCGAAAGGGAAAGTACCGTTACTGCTCTGCTTCGGTTTATTCTTCAAAATTTGGCAAGCGTCGAGAGGATCAGCCACGTAAAGGACTCCGGTTTCTACCGTATCCTTCTCTGATGGAACTGGAACACAGCATCAGCATACTTTAACAAGTTATATTTTAAATATTATAAACAATCAAATATCTTTCTCTTTTCAAGTCCTCTCTTATTGGAAAACAAGTATAAACAATTCCAACCTTAAGAAAAACTAGATAACAATAGTATGAAACCAGTGTACAGATGTTCATAGAAGTGGAGACAAAGTTATGAAAAAGACGTGTTGCTGGTTATAGTAGTGTTGTCAACGTAATAACACGGGTTGAAATCGCATATATGTGTGTGTGTGTGTGTAAGTGGTACGTAGAACTGAGAAAACTCACAGAAATCAGCTTCCATGTCGTCGAAAGTGATGTTAGAAGCCATTACAACGATTTTGCCTGCATCTACACATGAAACATTGAAAAAGTGTAATATTAGGAGGATCAGAGCAACAAGATTCATCGTCTTCCTGTTCACAAATCCAAGCAATAACAACACGGTTTGAGAGGCTATTGGATTTAATATTTACGTTGGTTATGAAATATAATCATACTCTTATGTTCTTCTCAATAATAATCTCATAGTTTTACTTGTAATCACGAATTTTTCAATGGTATTCTACTTGAAGAGTTCAATTAAAAACTATTTTATAATAACAATCTTTTTATGATTCGTAGAGTAAAAAAATATTAAAAGTACGTTTAAACGACATCTTTTAATAAATCTAGTTCCTTTTAATTTCTGAACATTCACATAAATTTAAAAACTGTTGAGACATTTAATAACAGCAAATCTGCTTATATTTGAGAATTAATTAAAGATATGTCATCAATCCAACTTTACATTTGGCCACAAAAGAAAATGAAGAAAATCCACTTTCATTTATATCAAAGATTTAAATAGTGACCACTGACCATAACTTTCTTTTCCTTTCTCATCAAACATCCATTATATCCAGGCCCGGCCCAATAATATGGACGTTAAGAAAAATGCAACTTGAGCCATGTAGCGTTTAGAAAATAAAGTCTTTTACCAAAAAAATGATAGATTTTCATTCTAATTAAAGTATTGGAAGAAAAAAATATAATTTTTTTTAAATGCAAGATATGCAATATAATTCGTGTGGTTATACAACAATGACATTTTCACAATCGAATAGCTACATCTCAATGTGAGTATACATAACATTCCATTATAATATCTATAAATTTTTTAGTTATTCATTTTCAAACAGAAAAAATCTTTTGCTAAACGATATTTTTTATCCAAGAACAGACAGATTTTCATTCTAATTAAAGGATTGTAGTGGAAGAAAAAATGTTTAAAAGTGTTTAAACTAGTGCAATATGCAATTATAGTTCGTGTGGTTATACAACAATGACATTGTCACAATCGAAATAGCTACATGTCGAGGAACATATATAAAACGTTTGATTTGTATAGCAAAGTATTTATTACTATGGGTCCTCCAAAATAATTTCACCTTAACTGTGTATCAATTCACATGAGAGATTATGAAGGGTGCATGATGAAATGTCAATAAATTAGAATCACATCATTTGTGAACATTGTCTGTCGTTGGCATGAAAGTTATCATTTATGTATATCCATCAGTTTTATCATAGTGTTTTAATATATATACTTCATATAACTAAGTACTATTTTCTTTAACTCATTTAATACAGTATAAAACAATAAAATAGAAATTTAGCTACTTTGCTATAGGTTAGAAATGAAAGTTGAGAAATCTACCTTTATTTTTTCTTTTAGTAAGACCCCAGTAGTATTCAAAGCAAATTAATAAACTCGCGTTCCCTATCTTAAAACGGTAATAATAGAATTATTGCCTGAAATGAATAATTCACAACAAAATTACAAAAGTCGATTGAGTACAACCATTGTCTATATTTAATCTTTTGTTGTTGTTAACTTAAATTTTAATTATATCGTCTGGAAGATTTGGTACACATACATTGTTTTGTTACATAACGCGACCATGCACCAATGATGAAAAATCCAAGTTTTTTCAAAGACTAATAAATACTACACTATATATGATTTTAACTTAATTAAGTCCTATGCATATTATGCTATTTTTTCCGAAATGGTTACAGCTAAAAGTGAATAAAACCTCACTCAAAATCGTTTGTGTTTTTCTATATCCAATTGCCTTTTATAGTCTGTTGGTTTTCGATATCTTAATTTTGTTCTCTCTTTCTAGATAACAAATTAATACGCACAAATGGAAATTACGCTATAATAATTCTACTTACTTTTTTTTTGGGTGCACGTTACTGTCTAGGTTAGAAAATGATCAGTGTTTGTGGTAAATATAAGTATATATAGTTGAATTTTTGGCGTAGCTAAATGGCAGAGATATCAGAACCGACTCTGGTTGTATCCCAACTAATATTTACACGTAATTTTTAGGATTTATCGTCCCTGTTGGATAAATCATAACCAGTACGTAATATATATGTCACGCTCAGAAGAAGAGAATATATATGGAAGTGGACAATACGTAGTAAACAAGAATCGTACTATATATTGATAGTATATAATTATTGATTTATATATAAAGAAAAAACAGATTCTAGACAAAAGTAATGGAATACATACTAATTGATTTGAACTACATGGGAGTCGTAAATAATACTGTAATTTGTACTTTGCTAGTCTCCGTCTAAGGAGGTGTACGTAACGTAGCACAACTTCTTCATAAACATATTAATTCATATAGTTATTATATTATATTCAAATCTTTATAAACTTATTGAAATGATCGATAAATCATCCGCGACGATGACGAGTGCTAAGAAGAAGATGATTGTAGGAAGCAACTCCGTGGACGGACCTCGGGAGATAAACAATGGATTGTGAAACTTGACAAGCATTTCTACAAGAAGCATAAAGATTCACTAACCCGATGCTGCTCTTCCGCAAGGCCTTCCTTGATTCGCCGCCTGTATGTTCTCCGTCAACGGAGGCACCGTCTTCAGAACATTTTATCAGCGCCGCCGTGAAGGGATCTCTCATGACCGTCGCGGACATATGCTTCTTACGGGTGCTGTTGGGGCTAGAGTGTGTCCTCGCGGGTAGGACATTGTTCTTCCGGTGAGGAGGGAGAGGCAAGGTGTTTTTTGCTGATTCGGTTTTCCTGTGATAGGGTAGCTCTTTGGGTTCACCGGGAAGTTTTTCCCAAGAAAATGGGACGCCGAGGATATGGAGAGAAGTTACCGACGAGTCGCCAGAGAACAGGACGGAACTGGAGGAAGGGGAGGAGGATGAGAATGATTTTCTCCGGGAATATATGTTACCTGTCGACGAGAATTTTACACGGTCTTGTCGTCTCGGTACAGTTCTGGTCTTCGAAGAATCATCCATTTGGTGGTTTGACTGGTTGTTCTCTTCTTCGACCTCTATTAAAAACTATGAAAGGAGACTGGACAAAGTTGTCCAAATATATTTTGTGCTTGATGTCTGTTAGGTGTTAAGTATTGTTATACGATCATTAGAAAAATGAAATATTTATTCAATGAATTTTTTTCTTATAAAGGTTATTCAATGAAATATTACTTCATCAATTTTGTTGAATTGAATTTGTACTGTCGTACATGATGATTTTTAGTAGTATTTTTTCATAAACTCAAAGTAATGGGTAAACTAGATTTGATTCGATGCATTGCATTGAGATGACATAGGATCTTGGGAGAGGAAAATAAATAATGGACGATATCGGAATTCCTAAATATTTACGTATGCATGTTTTAGTTATTTCATCAACAACGCATGCGGATCAAAATATGGAGGAGACACTATAACAATAATAGACTTATCAGTGTAAACCAATAGGTTACACACTTCCACAAATACCGTGCATTGTTTACTGGAAAATGACCAATTAGAGAAAATTAATAATTATTGAAAAAGGCTATCAGAAACTATTTTGTTAAATTTAATATCATTTGTGCACCTCTAGAAAAATTGGCATTGAGCTTATGGGTCCTTCCTCTCAGTTCTCCTCAAAATCTGCCCTATCTCATAATGATGATTTTGTTCAATCACCGCGTATATAAATAGATACTGTAGACATAAACTTTATTTCATTTGGTTAGAAGTCAGAACAATTCATTATATTAGGTGAAGAAATAATTGATTTGAACTTCGATTGGATGCCAATTGAAAGAAATCAAAACGAAGAAAAGCATAATTTTTGATATACAACGTTAACGAGTTCAGACTGAAATTGAAAATTCTATATAACAGTCATACTACTACACTAACAAGCTTCTACAACAACCATCCAAGCTCAAGAAGGACATGAAGAAGATCTTTGGGGGAAAAAAAAACACTGACGACTCCAACAACCTTCTACAGCTAACTAATTATAATTTCATGCCTATACCAAATGGGCCGGACGATTTTCGATTAACAAATAGTCCAAAAACCCTCTTAAGCATTTCTTCTTTTTTTTTTGGTACTCGCATTTCTTCTTCTTGATGTGAAACAAGCTTGACCGCAAATTTTTTTACTCCCATTTTGTTTTGAACTTCTATTTGAAAGTATACGTTCCTAACTAGTTGTGTTCTAACTTTAAAGACTAGTTTTATCAACAACAACAACAAAAAAACTAAAGATTGGTTAGGTTGGTAAATTTAGTCCTAACAGAAAGATTATAAACCATATCACATTATTTCTGAGAGATCAGTGAATAATGTATTCGATAGCCAATAGGATCGACGCGAGCAGGCTAGACCGGAGGCAATGGAAGAAGCCACCATTGAAGAAGTTACACGGCCTAAAAGGCTGTTCAAAGTAAAGATAATTAGGAGCTAATTAATCAATTATAACATGTCCTAATTCTAGACGGGCCGAATGAAGGATATCAATTTTGGGCCTGGCCCATTTTTCGGACAATTTCGTTGGGCATACGTCGGTCCTTGGATAAAGTATTTATGATTGTCTCTCCCCTCGAGTCGTTTTCCTATCTCCCCACAATTAATGTATAACTAGCAATTTGCACCCTGTGTTTCTTCCTTTATATTTTAGTAAAACAAATACAGTGTACATTGACTTTTCTTTTAGATATTTTTTTCTGCATGAAACTACTATTCTCATTCTTTTTCTATCAAGTATGAAAAACTATAAAATTTCCTTATATGTTTTAAATGAGAGACAAGCTAACAAAGACGAGAGTACGATAACGAATAGACGCAAATAAACAATCATGGCCTAAGTAGTTATTTCGGTCTCGTTCTCCGTTTAAAGTTTCATGCGCGTAGTGAAATTTTGAATGCATTTTATAGAAAAACTGTAATATTGCGTTTTCACCTAAATGCCAAACACTTTCATCTACTTTTTCGAACAACATAGCGTCTGCGTTTCCTTCATCTATCTCTCTCAGTAGTTCTATGTCTGAACTAAGAGACAGCTGTTAACACTCTTATGGCAAAGAAATCATTAAGACATTAACTTTCAAAGTACCTAATTGCCTCTTTCTTTATACACTTGTCTCCATACGTGTGTCGATTATCAGTGAAGTCACACACATTACATTATTATTAAAATCATCCCAATATAATTTTTTACTGTAAATTTACTCTCATTTTCATGTCACAAATTTGATTTAGCTTTAGATTTTAGTGAACTAGGTTTGAATTTTCTTCCTATCGCCTGGCATACTACTAAATTATATATATCCTCCAAAACCAATCAAAACTGTTGCATCAAACTCCAACACTTTACAGCAAAACTCAATCTAAAATCTGTGATTTATGTTTAGTCCAGCGATGAAAGCTTATTGCATGTGATATCTATCCAACAGGAGTTTTTTTCACACAACAACAAAACAAAAAGAGAAAGAAGACAAAATAGCCTATAGTGCGTCTATATAAAGAACCATTTACACCAACTATTTTCACAAACTACTTCAAAATCTCTGAGAACACTAACCGAGAAGATGACGAAGATGAAAGGGGTGGCTTTTGTTATGCTGATCTCTCTTCTTATGCTTTCTCAGGTAAAACAATGATCAAACAGTTTTCAAGATTCGTTTTCTTTGTTTCAAACATACTAACTAAAATCACTGAAACGTTCATGTCTGATTCTTCACAGGTACTTGCAGATCTTTCTTCATCCAGCAACGCTGAAACCTCCTCTGTTTCTCAGGTAAAACTGATACACACATGACACATGTTAAAACAAACTTTCCATAGAGTACATAACTTGGTTTCTTTTTGCTGCTAATAGATTCAGACGAACGACGAGAACCAAATGGAGGCGTTTAAGAGATCATACCATCGTCCACGATTTAGTTAGTAACACTCTAGTCTACTGTTTTCAGCTACTTCTTGTTTTTCTGGCCGACAACTTATATATTAATGCATGAGCCAAATTGCAGATTGTGGGTATGCGTGCGCGAGGAGATGCAGAGAGGCGTCGAGGAAGAAAATATGTTATAGAGCGTGTGGAAGTTGCTGTGCCAAGTGTCAGTGTGTGCCGCCAGGAACCTCCGGCAACACAGCTGCATGTCCTTGCTATGCCAATCTCCGTACACATGGCAATAGGCTCAAGTGTCCTTGAGACTTCCAAAAACCTCTATATGGGATGCTGTGATCATCTTCTAATATACTATGTTTCTTCTTTAGTATCTTGTGTGAGCTTGATTCCCATTATGTTGTCATTGTCCAAAACTTTGTATCGATTCCGAATAATAAACTGAGTGAATTTATTGGTTACCGAGTTATAGAGTATGTTATGCGGTTAAATGGGTTCATAGAAATTGAAGCCATGAAGGTATGTATCTATGCAAGAAAATAGATTTCAATGCATGCATATAATATGTAACATCAGTTAAGTACAGTTGATCATATATTTTAGGCAGTACACTTCCACTAACACGAAACAAAACAAAACAAAAACAAGTTTCATTCTCATATTAACATAAAATCTCCTTACAAATGACCAACGAAATGAAAAGCAAGGAGAGGACAGAGGCGAACGGTTCTTGGTTCGAGTCCGCGTCTTAGCTTTCCTCGTCACCGTTTCTTAGACTTAACCGCCACAACGCCTTTATAGAGCTTAACGCGATCCTTCAACGCATCTCGTCGAGGCCGAGCCACCTTATTGTTTGGATCAAACAGCAGAACCTCTTCAAATGCTTTCAACGCCAAAGGCAGCTCTTTTTTCTTCTCATACGCATCTCCAAGGTTGTTCCAAGCCGTTACATAACCAGGCTGCAGCTTCACCGCCATTTCAAACTGAGCGATTCCTTTGTCCAGTTTCTCCTCTCGGACATAACTCACTCCAAGAGCGTTATAAACCTGTCTCAAGAATTGTACTTTACAGTGTCAATTGGCACATTTTTACTTGCTGGATACGGTGTCTGTGTGTGAGTTACTGAATTTTTGTTACCTGAGCAAGATCTTGATCGTCGCCGTCCCATTTCTGGATGGCTTGAGTCAAGAACTTGTTGGCTGCAGGATAAAATTTCCGTCTCAGCATCACTGCACCGAGCTCAAAGAGCTCTGTTGCACTCGCATCGCCGCTCCTAACTTGCTCCTTCAGATTATTCAGACAAAAATAAAAACCATATTACACAAATTTGATCAAACTGACAAACTGTTGAAGAAGCATGGCTACTTGAGTCAGTCTAATAATGTTCATACCATCCAAGACTTAGCAGATTTCAATGTCGAAAATCAAACCATGAGATAAAAAGACAGAAAAAGGAAAACCCATAAATATGAGAGGCATCAATATTGTTTCTTCATTTCTCTTCTACCCTCTCTACTGGCCTTTCATCTCAGTTTCTTATTCTACTGTTATCTACCACAAAGGTTAATACTTGGATCACAAATATTTAGTCCGTTCCGAATTATATACACCCAAAAGTTTTGTGCATGTGTTGTGAATTAAATCAATACCTGTAACTCTTTGGCGGAGAGGTCAAGTTCTCTGCGCACAAGCACTTGACGGATGACATAGAAAGTACCGACTCCGAGCAAACCCAATAGTAACAGCAAGTAAGAAAGCTGAATACCTAGTTCAAACAACTCTCCAACTTCGTAAATCGGTTCTGGTTTCATGATTTCTGCTGCTGCTGCCAACTGTGGATTAGCAGAAACCATCAACAAGCTCTGACCCAGCAGAAAGGTAGACCCTTTGCTTGGTAGCTTCTTGAAAGAAGCTTTGTTCAAAACCGGTAAACCTTTAGTAGCAAACTCTGCAAGCAGCATTTCGAAAGAAGTAAGAACCACAACGTGAAGCAAAGGAAGAAGAGAGAGAGAGAGGTGAAGTAATTACCATGAAAAGATCGAATAGCCAACGTCCTTCCATGTATCTGCCTTCATCCACAAGTTTTCAAAAACATGGGAGGAAGATTAGCAAATTTCCATCAACAGTCATAGAGACATACATGTATATATAAGCCAATGAAGTCTTCAGTATATAACGAATTTGCACTAAAGTCAGCTTCTTTGATTCGCACTAAACAAGAAATCGACATCAGGAATCAAGAATCGAAAATCCTAGACGTTACTGAGGTTATATTAACTAAAGAGAGAAACTTTGGAGTGTTTACCTGAAGAGAAACCGTTTTGGGATGGAACTTGAGAGACCCAGAAGAAGAAGGGAGAATCTGAGAATGATGGAGATAGAGACGGTGAATGGGAGGAGAAGATGAAGATAGCGTATGGAGTAGCATGTTCGATTCGATCATAAGGTCTGCAAATCGCACTGCGAATTCCCGATGAGATTACTGTCTGAATGTCTGAAATCGAACCGAGTGTGTGTGTGTGTGAGCTCAAAGATAGAAGAAGAAAGGTAGAACAGGATAAGGCCCACGCTGCTCTTCGGGTTTCCGGTTTTAGCCCGCCCGGATTCTCTCGTTTTATAAACTTATTCTTTACTACGTATTAATCTTTTTTTTTAAGTATATTCATCATTTGGTGGTTTTTATACCTGGCTGATATCTATGAATTCTGCAGATCAGGAGCTAATGAATTAAAGTATTAGAATGATTCAACATATATATTTTGTATGATTCAACATTTTGTAGTAGACTTTTGCGTATTTGATCTGTTGTAGACTTGTAGTAGGCTATTTCTTCACCAGGATTTTATTAAGGTTTGAAGCATCACACTCTATACACCACCCATCAGAGATATTATCTGCCTAGCTCATCCTAACTTACAATTTCAGCTTTGTATTTGTTAGGAGAAGTGTACTTGAAGCCGGTGTGTTAGCTAAAGAAGCTATAACTAAAGGTAACATAAATTTTGGTTAATTTTCAAAAAAAAAAATATTATATATATATATATATATGTAACTTTTGGTTGATGCAAAAATTAGGAGTAAGGTAACACAAGGTATTTTGGAGTAAAACATCTATTATTCATGTATATCTCCTTTACATTACACTTAACAACATGACTCAGAAAATTATATAAATATTTTTCTAGATTATTACATTTTATGTTTCGTCTTTTTTTCAAAAAAGAAAAACAATTTTCTACTTTGCTTTAAACAGAGTACATGTTGTACTCCAAATTTAATCACAAAAATTTTGAGAATTCATTCATCTTACAATTTGAATTCTACAGAAGTATTTTGGAACCTTAAAAAATAATTTAGAAATTCTTCCAAATTTTTCAATATACTTTGAGTTATCTTAATTATAAGATATATCTAGGGATCAAACTAAAAGTGTTCTTAACTCATCTTTTTATATCCATCCACATTCATCTTAAATGTTCTTAGATTAAAAATATTTAATATTAAATGTAAACATCAATTAGAAAAATCTATCTTAAACAATACACTTTTGAATAAGTTTTCAAATTGATTATTTTAAAAATCCTTAAAGGTTATATATATACTTTGTAGATTATGAGGTATTACCGAAAGGCACCAAACAATAAAGTCGTACTAATGAAGCCTTGGAAGGTGACAAAAAGTAAAATATACTCCAAATGAAAATTTTCAGTTACAAAAAAAGGAACATAATGGGTTTAGGTAAAATACAAACCAACCCAAGGAAATTAAGTTCCTTTTTTTTGCTCTTTATGTAGGATTTGCACAATAACACTAATGTTTTATGAGAGAAACAGAGCCAATCAAACACTGTTAAAATTTAATGAAATCCCATAGCCCCACTTTTGAAAGCTGGAGCGTCCGGTGGCGGCGAAGGTAGCACCGTCAACGCCAATACGCCACTCGCCGCGGCAGCAATTGCTCCTAGCACAAACGCTGGAATGTTTCCTCCACCAAAGATTTCATCGAATGGTCCACCTCCAACAGATATCACCATCTACGTTTTAATGAAACAAAAATACATATCAGGATGACATCATCATTTATAATTAAACATAAACAAAAAAAAACTGATTTCAAACGGTTTTACCTGTGGGACGACAATAGCCAGATTCAGAACACCTAGAGAAAGACCTGTTGGAATGAAACATACAAATCTTTAGTTTAAAATTATTAATTCATGATTACATTTTTTCTTAGGTGTCGTAAAATTGTGTTTTCGTAGATATGGTATATTCTGAATATGAACCCCCCATCGGTGACTTGTAGAATCATCTCAATAAGTTATTAAATTACGAATCTGTACGTATTAAATGCTTATAGCTTTTTTAAGGTCCCAACACTTTAAGAAGATTGTAGGCTTACATTATCCAAAACAAATTGGGTAATTATATTAAATAAATAAAAGACTCAACATAGAAAAAATTTACCTTGGCCGGCACCGGAATTGGTTGAAAATATGGAAGCTAATGCAAAAGGAATACTGAACGTAATCTGCAATTAATTAAAAATTGTAAAATCTGGTCAAATTACGTTACTAATTACTTAATATTATTTTCTGACAAATAATAATTAACCAACGGACACAAAACTTTCTTTCTGTAAAATAACCAAAAACAAAAACAGAGAGACTTACCGCTTGAGGAATACCGAGAATAGCAAAGAGAGTTAAAGCACCAGCGGTGACGTTACCGGGCGGTCCTGTTTTAGCGCCGCCGTGATCTCGTCGGTGATTCTCCGCCTGTTTGGTCACCAGTACCGTCATGGCCAAGCAAATAGCGAGGATGAAGTTAACAACTCCCCAAAGCCGTTTTGCTCCTCCCATTTTTCGACCGATCCATTCAACACCAAGAGACATGAAACCAAGAACAATAGCGTTAAGCATGAGCCCCAACGCACCAGCTCTGACTCCGTCGTTGTAAAGCTTTTTAGCGCTTTGGCTTGCGGTCGCGTCAGAGTTTCCTCCGTACACCTCACGGCCCATCCAATCAGTGTCGAAGAGGAGGAAAGGGAACCAAGCGATCCAGTTCAGTGCAGTTACTATAAGAAGCATCCACATCGGTCTTTTCAACTCCTTGAACGCTCCGAAAATCTCTCCGAAGAACGGAACGTTCGCGGCTTTCCCATCAGCGGTTGGCTCAGGCGTCCATGGCTTCTCCGTCACGTAACATAGAGAGACGAAGGTGACCAAGAGGAGAAGCGTTATGGAGAGGAAAAAACACGTTTTGAGGTTTGCGCAGTAAAGATCACAAGACTCGGTCATCGTGAAAGGGACAATTTTGTAGAGGTTCCTGTAAGAACCCGCTGCGTAACCCAAAACGTTTCCTACCGCCATGAAAAACGAGAAAAACGCGTTTGCGGTTCGCGTTTTCTTTGCGTTCCCGGCTGATAGATCAGCCAAGAAAGCTCGGCATGGTCCTTGGAGGGTGTTGTTTGCCACGTCGAGAATCCAGAACCCGAGAGCAAATATCGCTATAGCTCGAGTTCTTGGCGGTTTGTCAAGCTGATCACCCATGCTGTGACCTATATCAGCTGCGTAACCGATAAGGAAAACGGCTACGGTGACTAAACCGGCTCCGGCGACGATGAAAGGACGACGACGGCCGAATCTTGAGGTGCAACGGTCACTGTGGTAACCGACGATGGGCTGAACAAGCATGCCGGAGATTGGGCCACAGAGCCAAATCAGAGAAGCCCATTTATGTGGGATTCCGAGTAGTTGCACGTAAGGAGTCAGTAGAGATAGTTGTAAAGCCCAGCCGAACTGTACACCGGCGGCAATGGAAGACACCGATATGATTTTTCGAAGTGCCGCCGGCTGATCAAGCTCAGACGTCTGTGTCTCCAGCGCCGCGGAACCGTTGGAAGCTTTCTCCATACCGACCATGGTTCTGATCAGAAGTCAGCAAATAAGAAACTAAAAGCTTTAAAAGGGTTTTCTGTTTATGTTTTTCCGGTGGTTGTTTCCGATGGTTGTGGTGGTGGAGTAATAGGGAGAGTGAAGAGGTATTTATAGGAGAAGAGGGATAGGATTATCCGAAGAGGAGACAAGTTAAGGGAGTTGAAGCATAGAAAGAAAAAAAGAAGAGCTGTCTCTTTAATGTAGGGTACAGGAGTGACACGTGTCTTACTTACATTAAATTTTCTGTTTTATTTTATTACATTGTTTTTCTTCTTTTTTAGCGTCATATTTATTTCTGTTTATGGAACTTAAATTCTTTCTTATCGTGATTTCACTTTCTTCACCCTTACTATCTACTGATATGGACCTTCGATTCTCTCTGACACTTTTATTTTCTTTTCACCTTTTTAATTACTTATAATAAACCACAAAATTAAATTAAATACAGATATATTTTAAAAAAAACATAAACCGAGAAATTCGGATAGAGAAAAGTCAGAAATAATATGTAAGGGCATATACTATGTTGATAGATTTATTCGGATTGAATTTATTTTGTGATTTTTAAATTAGGTAAAGAGAAAAAAAAGAATATAACTTTCGAATTTCGATCCGAGCGAGTGGCACTGGAATAATTTTTCGGTGTTACAGTACTATTAATATTATTTTATTTTCATACGTAAGCTTAACTATAGGATATTATATATATATATATCTATATATGTATATATTCAAATATTTTAAAACAATCAAAAACAATAAATCTAAACACCTCTTTTTAAGGTAGATAATATAGATGAGCTGATTATATTTTTGGACGGTTATATAACTGTTTATTTATACCTCATCATACAATTAGTTGTTTATAAATGCATTTTATGTGATTAATAAAAAAGTAAGAGGGGTTACTTTTGATACAGTGATGTTAGTAATCATACTTATGAATATATTAAATACCTTGAAATATATTTTTAGATGGTGTTATTATATGTACCCTTTTATGATATTATCACATTCTTTTTTAAATCATTATATGCTTTCGATTTTATTTTTTTAAATATGTAGTGTGCAGAGAATAAAGTCAGAGGATAATACCATTTGGCAATCACATAAACAAAACAGTAACAAAAAAACTTTTTACATAAATTCAATATGGTTTAGTTGGAAAAATAATAAAGGATGTTGTCTTAAAATTTGAAGACAGTTTGACTATATATTCTGTGATCCACGTTTAAATGAAAATAAGTAGGCATATCTGGGTCTTATTAAGATATTAGGATCACATGTTTGTCGATTTGTTCCGCGATCTCCGAAGCCACGCACCTATAAGCGATTTGTTCTTTGATGTGGTACATATCAGTATATATACATATGTCTGTGTTCCTTAGTTTTACAAGAAGTGTAAAATAATTATGAACTTCTAAAATTAACTATTCAAATATTTCCCCAAGTATTAAACTATATATATATGATCATCTCTACTAATTTATCTCTTAAGATCATCCTCTTTGAAAATGTCATAACTAATAATTGTTTTAATTACTCTCATGCATCTCTTTGTTTAATAAAGTGTATAAAGTGTGGATTAAGTATTCTGATATACATATTTGGATACATATTTCGACCCAAAAATGTATCTACTATACATATAGATTGTAACTTTGTTGAAAAATAATATATATACATATAAATTGAAGTTTAGAAAACACAAATAAACGCTACAGTGACAAACATAACACTTCAATAATAATTGAGATGTGGATGTGTAACAAAATTATAGCATAAATAGTTCTCTTTTTTACATGATTTTAAAATACAG
This sequence comes from Sisymbrium irio, assembly GCA_000411075.1. NCBI lineage: Eukaryota > Viridiplantae > Streptophyta > Magnoliopsida > Brassicales > Brassicaceae > Sisymbrium > Sisymbrium irio. The sequence goes on along the minus strand of KE154887.1, from coordinate 47,369 downwards.
TAAAGCTTTTATCAAGTAATCCTGAAAATTTCAAATTATTAATTTTATAAAGATGTTAAATAATTTTAAAATTTATGATATTTATTTTATAGAAATTTTTAAAAAATTATTTCAATTTTTAAATAATGTAAAACTATTATTTATAATATTTACCAATTTATCAAATATTAATTTATTAATACTTTGTGCATAATTTTTTTATAAAGCGTGGATTAAGTATTTCATGTATAAATGTAAAACTAAAATAAACACATCATAGGTTGTGGTGCTAGAAAATAGAGCAAACCAGATAAAGGTCAGTCAGTTAAAAAGAAATAACTAGGTGGAAAATTTGTTATTTGGGTTACAAGAAGAAGGTTTAGATAATCGAAATAAGCTAGGTTGTTGTGAATGTAAGATTTTAGAGTGATTAAAATCAATAACAATAATATATCAAGATGAATTGCAGCGTGAATTTGTTTGTTTTCATGGTCTCAAATGATGTAGACTGAGATTTGGAAAAATATATCTATCCTGTAGATTACTGAAACATTGTGATGGAATTATTATTGTTAGTGGGTGAAGTCATTCCCATAGTCTTGTGATGAAATCATATATAATTTGTCTACATACAAGCTATTTTCAAATACAACGGCTTTTATGTTTGTCAGTTCACAAAGAATAACATGATTTTTTTTTTAATAAAATGAGAAGAAAATATGAAGTTCAAAAATAAATAAAGAAAATTGAACCCACTAACAATAACCCAACTCATAAAAGAGGAAAAACCAATTTAACAAAATCTGGTAAATGTCTCCCACAGAACACAGTGGACATTGTATCATTGCAGTTCATATGCAAATGATTTCGTGGTCCATTATAATAATCATACAAAGTATTAATTAATGTGTGTGAAATTAATATGAAACCACATGTGTTCATTTCTTTAAAAAGTTCAGATGAGAAATTATAATGGCCTTGTACTTTTATTTTTGGCGAATGCTTGTAGTTTTATTAATTCCAAAACATTAGGATCGGGGGATTGGGACCCGTAAGAAGGTTGTAATTAGTTTGCGTTAAAAGATTTGTGCTTTGTTTCATCATTATGCACCCGTAGTTGGTAATGACTGGGCAACATGGGTTTTGCCTCAATTTTCTCTTCTATTTTCTTCATTCTTTAAACTTTATTATATGAGAAGAGTCAATATATACATCACGAGACCATAATAATCTTTGCTTAATCATCTGAATATAGAAAATGAAAAGAAAGTCAACAAAATAAAATGAATTAATTGATTAAGATGAAGTGTCCTGCCGTGAGGTTGGTGGCTAGGATGGACACAGACTTTTAAGGTACGTATACCTGAAAACAAAAACATTCATTTAGTATTTGCACTTGATTTAACCATACAAAATTATAAAATTAGATATTTATAAAAAAATTAGATACCCAAATTATAGTAATTTAATTTTAATAAATATTGTAAGATCTATGTTTATATATAATATTAAAAAGAAATTATATATTAAAAATCTATATTGAAATTTTAATTTGAAAAGTATAATATTATTTTTAATAATATAAGTATATATAAAGGTTGAACATGGGCACTAAAAGTACTCATATCCACAAAAACAGATTTTATTATGTAATTATATATTTTCATATCTAAAATTTTAGAAACCCACATTTTACAAAGTTATATATTACTAACAGATGGGATTGGAGATATTGGATAATATACTCATTTTATTGGCGGTGATAATAAACTTACTTATAAACATTATTTCACTGTAAAATTTTACAAATACATTGCCATTCATTTTGAAAAACAGATCTTTATACACGATAACAATATGACTTGTTTTGAAATATTTGAAAAAAAAAAATAAACGTAGATTTATGTACTTTTGTAATATGATGATAGTATAGTATTAATATCTATATATAAATATATATATATATGTATCTTTTCACTAAAAACTGATGACAGTTTGGTGGGACAATCATGAGATTTTTCTAATCATGCATCACGAACTGGAATTACATATATGGAGGATTTTTTTTTTTGAGTTTATGAGAACCAAACTGAAAGGAAAACTATAGGGCCAAAAAATGAACTCCGAAGTAGGGCAAACCTAAAGATTAAATTATACTCTAAAGATGTCTGCATTTTTTAAACTTGAAATCAATTTGACCGAAAGACGAAAATCTAAATATTTTGCGGAAAAAGTTGTAGATAATTCAATAAATTATGTATCAGAGATTTCATATGACGTGGTGTTGATCAGTTCTAGGGATTGACAACCTTGTGGCAACAATAAAGGAATAAAGGGGAAAGAGAAGTTGTTCACTTGACTCATGTCTCATTGACTTCTATAAACTATCCATTAACTATTTAATTGTCACTCCACCTCTTTTCAGTTTTCAACATTTAATTATATATATAAATATATATATATCCAGTAGAAAGGATATATTTTCTAGTACAACCTTCGTAGAAATAAAAATATTCGGAAAATAACTGGAGTTGGGTATGTATTTGATTTACACATATATATATATATGCATTTAATTAAGATGTACTTACTTAGTTGACTAATTAAAGCCTCGTCGTTTAGCTATTATGTATTTTCTCCATCTGTTTTCCAACTCTTGGTCCGATATTTCCAATGCTGTGTGTTTTTTACTTAGCTTGAATGACTTCTTCAAGCTTTTGAAAACTATCCATCCATAAAATAAGGCTTTTATTATGTATGTGACAAATTTACTTGTGAAATTTTGAGCTAATTAATTTATGGGGATGAAATCGATGATGAGTTAAAGTCACTTTAGTTTTAAATGCCTGTTTATGTTTATTTTTAAAGTAAAGAGAAGTTAACACCAAACTCTACAATGATAACAAAAGGGAATATCACAGCTACAAAAATCAAGAAATAAAAGAGAAATCAAATACAAACTCGGATAATTAAAATGAAAAATTAAGATAAAGGTTTGGAATGGTCGGTAGAAAAAGAATAATTAACAAAAAACAAAGAATACTTAACAAATTTTGGAAAAAGAAAAAGAGAAAGACACGTCACAAATTAGAAGAGTGACGTTCACGCGCCTCGAACAACGTAGGAGGTTGGTTACGTGCACTAGCAGATAAAAAAACGAAAGGAAAAAACGGTTAAACTCAGTTAATGACACATTAGTCAAAGAAAAGAGTGGGGTCACCGGAGACTTCATTGACTTTGAACAAAATTAAAAGACAAATGAGTCTCTTCATTTGACTGTTCTGTCCTTATAAGTAACGGCTAACGCACAAAATCTCTTCTTCGTGGAAAAAAGAGACAAAAGTGTTCGTATATACATACATTACCGTGACTAAGGACGTATTCCTCTTCGTTTACGTCTAGTTTTGTTTTTTGAGGGTCTTTATCTAAGTCATAAGCTCAAGTTAAAATAATTGAGTGGTTGAATATTTAGAGTTATATAGTTTAAAAGCATACATGGAACCTCCTTTTATTTTGTTAATTAAAATGCATATCGGAAACCAGATAATTTACATAATCCTATCATAAATTCTTTAAAACAGATTAAACTAATCCTTCATTTAGGTTTTTATTGAGTTTAACTGGTGACATTGTAAAAGTAACGAGGTAATTAGTGAATTTGCAAACATAGTAGAGTCGGTAAAACTAGAAACAGTAATACAGAAATGAAGACTTGTGATGCCTCAAATTAATTAGTCATATTGTAGCGGTTTAACAAAAATGATTTAAAAAATATATAGATGAACTGGAAATTTGTACTTGAGTTAATTACGTTGACCAATCACATTTCTCATGTTCAAAAAAGAAGAATTAGTCTTGAATATGCGGTACAAGTTTTACCACGATAATTTTAATTTCTGCCGTACGTGTTTTTCTTCTTAAATGTCATTTGTACAACATTCTATTTTTGTACCACCTATTATTAAAGTTGCATAAGATAATTGGAGGCGGCCAAAAAGACGGTGCATATTTTACCATTTTACAACACACTATTTTGTACAACCGATTCTTATAGTTGGATAGGATGGTGGCCAAAAAGACGGTACATTATCTACCACATTAATGGAATTGAACACCAATCATATATTATATTTACTTTATAGATATACATTGGTACGATCTAAATGATCAAGTGAAAGGAAAACAGTGAAATATATGATATACTAAAAAGAAAATACTAAAAATGAATCTATGTTTAAAGATTAAGGTAGTTAATGAAAGCAATCTTAATTGTCTATAGAGAGTTAAAAAAATATAAGCACAGAAAAAAATTCAAGAACTTGCCTTGCTCTGGAGAATTACATTGACCTCAAATTTTTCATTGAGAGGCATATCATTCAACTTGTCTCAAGGGCATGTGCATCAGCCAGTGTGCATAGGTTATTTGTACAAATTGACCTTAGCACGTCGAATGTATCGTCGCAAACTAATTAATCATAGTACTATATATATGGTTATATTTATATCCAATTATATATATTTACGTTGGATAAAACCGACAAGTGAATGTGAATCTGAATCTAGTAAAAAACAATCTTGTTAGATATACCTCTATAAGAATAATAATAATTAATGTATTATAACAAAGGATTCGTCATGAAATTGATTCACTTATTTTCATCGTATACGCGCAAATCACCCATTTGGCCATTAGAAAATGATCACTAATTACTATTCAAAATTCGAATCCTTTGTAAGAAAAAAGGAAGTTAGGCAATAAAATTTGCCAAGCTGAAATACGAACTATATGCTAGACTTTAACCACTTCTTGATACTACAACGTTGCTATTAATATTCTTCAAAAAAATTTGGTACCAACTAAATCTCTTTCAAATCATCAGTTCAAAAGGTATTAATATCTAGCTAAGTAAAGAATCTCGCCTTTTTCCCGGTTGAGCAATTTCTAGATCCATCGAACCATCACATAAGATAGTCGAATCAAGCATCTCGATCGCTTTATTTTCCTCTTCAAATCCTTTACGGATTTTATAAATCATGCGCATCTAATCGTCACTCAACTTTTCTATACTATAGTAAAAAATTCGGACAAGTTTTCTAAAGTAAAAACGTATGCATAACCAAATTCTCCTGTGACTATATATCCATAACAACCAACATCGGTTCACTAATTTTATATACTAATCGACGAGCTGGTAACTAAGTGAACTCGAACAATATCCTAAGCATGTTATACAATGAAACCTTAAGCTTACATAATAAATTAAGATATTAATTTGGAAACTTAATCCAGTGATAACTACATCTTATAGCTGTCAACAGATGTAAATAGTTTAATACTAATATTTTATATGGTGCTACATATATTTTCAGATATTTATGCATAAGTTGATATATTTAAGTTGGCTTCATACATTAAGATTTCTCATGGGCTTATTAGTCAATATTCATTTTATAACTATATGGATTAACCTATAAAGTTCGTGCAATTATGTAACACATCAAGATGATTTGTGTGGGTTTCGAGGACCCATATATTTTTCATATTTCTAGTTATAATTGTCGAGTAAGGATATTTATCATGTTTTCTTATATGTCAACAGATATTTATTATGTTTGTAAGGGTTTTCAATGTAACGTATTAATTTGATGAAATCGAGAATATGACACTACGACATAAAAAAACCCAGAAGGGGAAAAAAACAAATTAAGTATTTAAGGCTGTGTATCCTAACTAGTATCCAAATAATTTTTTATTGATCAACATGTTGGGCAACTTGGTCTTCTAGATGACAGAATCACACCATGCATGCATAGCTCAAAAGAATATTAACGCAAGATAAAAAGTAGATAATATTAAACCATTAAAAAAAGGAATAAACAAATTGGGTACTCGGTAATTTATTTTTTGAATACACAAACTTTAATCATCCTAAGCTAGCCAAAAAAGATTTGTTAAAATGGCAAAAAAAAAAACAAGTGTTTTAAGCTAAAAAAAAAGCATTAATAACAAAATCTGAAAATTGCAGAATCGAGTGACATTTGGGATAAAATCATATAAACATATTTTAATCCTGAAGAGATGTATGAACTTTGGACCAAAATCTCTGTCATCCATAAATAAAACATAGAAAAAAGAAAAAAGAAAAGTAGAAAGACATTTTTTTAATAATTTTGGGTATACATCATATGTGTTGCCACGTGTATAGACCATCGATGAGCTGCTTCGCACCGAAAGATACAGTAGCGAGCTTTTTGGTTAGAGGTGGTCCGGCATGGCTGTTTCATGTCTGGACCGAGCCGAAGAAGCCCACAACTCGTGGGGTCCCTCCATTTAATACCAACTGCTCCTTAACTAACTCCGTGTTCCTTAAACTTCTTTATCATTACGCGTGTTAACTTTTTTTTGTTTAACATTTAATTAACTTTTAACCTCTCACGCGGGTCAACCTGGTCAAAATCTGGTCGAAGCAATCTCCGACGTTGATTTTGGCCGGCCGTCAATAGGCGATTGACCCCTTGGACTTTTCTTACTCTTTCTTCTTTACATACACACCCTGGTTACTATGTTGCCGACACACATCTTCTAATCTTTTAAAGATTTATCAAAACTGTCGATACGTTATCATGATGGTGTAATAATTACTCTAATTGTTTTTCACATTATCTATTCGCGAATTTTTATTTTTATTTCTTTTTTGTTTTGCGTATGACAATCGACGAAACTTCCTCATGCATGCTTACAAATTCAATCCTTACGTGTTATATCTATCTATATATCCTATTGTAGTACCTAACATAAACTTAAACTGAACTTTCGACCGACCATAACGTTTAGTTTAGTTTACAAATCGAGTATAAATAATACCAATAATGTATAATTATCAGATCGTCAATTCCTATTACAACATACCGGAGTTTATAAATCTATTTAAACCTAACATAATGATGGAATATTCCCGTGGCCAGGAAAATGGCATATATGTTTGGTCCCCGTTTCTACATAATTTTACAAATTTCTCACCCAAAAACTTAAATTACAAATCTAGATGGGCTTCTTATTTCTTAATCTTTACTCTTTACACTATTTTGTTTAATTTACAAGTCTTTTACTCGGAGGTCACTAGAAAAAAAAAAGTTACATATATATGAGGTTGACACACACTTTCTCAGCGCCACAATGTAATCCCCTAGGGTCTTATTCCTCAAAATCAAAAACTATTTGTCTTTCCAAATATTTTTGTTTGTTCTTTTCCTGAAAAGGCATAATTTCGGATCGACCCTATATATTTGATGATGATGTAGATCACCTACCCACACTTTTGTTTTCTCCAAAAAGGTATCCACCCAACCCATTTCTTATACGATTCAATCACACGCCGACGTCAGTAAAGTAGTAAACTTGTAAATACAGGTTAGTTGAGTTTATTCTCGTCAATAATTTCAGTTGAATACTGAAAAGAATTGCTAGCAAAGATTTAGTATTATTCATTGACAAAGAAAATGTAAATGAGCTAAAAGTCCACCCGAATTTGGTCAGGTTTGCGCAACAAGTCAACAAGATCTCGAGACATAACGTAATTCGCTCTCTTCTGAATTTGCGTCCTCGTCAAAATAAATTCAGTTGTGTGTTTGGAAAGTAAAAAATGAGTTTAGGCTAAATTAAATACATGTTGGCCTAAAATTTTCCGGTTAGACTAGTTCATCTATGAGATTAGTCGGGAGACGTAAACTTGGTTTGTAACACAAGATTTTTGTATCTGATGCTATATCCCTTAACAAAAATGAGCTAAAACTAAGAAAATTTAAGCAAAATTATGAAATTCCAAAAACCGTATTGAAATCTACCATAAATTGTTCTTAATGCAAAAATAACTAATTTGATTTTACACATTACAAAAAATTTAGATTGCATTAAATAGCTATATATTTTAAATAGTTCCATAGTTTTTGTGGTTTTTGTTGCGTACTTTAATATTAGCAGTTCTATTTTTGTTGCATACTTTAACCTTTGAATTATTGATTTTATAAGAATTTAATATATAGCTTTCAGAATATTTTTTTGGAGTATTTTTGGCATATAAAATATGGTACCAACTATTCCCGATCGAAGAGAATATAAAAAGTATTCAAAGTCTAGTCTAAAATCTCAAAGAAGAAGAAAACAAGAAAATTAACAAACAAGAGAAAGAGTATCATCTCTTCCCGGTTCATGGACCAAGTGGGATTGCGGTCTCCACCACTTGCTAATATACGGTCCATGTTTAAACCGATCTAGCCGGGTGTTACATGTAGAAAAAAGTGTTGTATACCGTATACTTAATTGAGTTCACAAGAATCCTATAATTAACAAGTGAACGTAGTTCCACTTGTATATTTTTTAAAACAGGTAAACGATAGTTCCACATTTCTCGTCTATCCTAAATTTTATGAATAATTCATGGAATGGATTAAACTATATTATATCAAATTACGCACATGATGCACATATAATTACTCGCTTTTGGACAATCCTGGGAGTGGCTAAATATCTAGCTAGATAAGATATCTATACAAACGAATTTTTCATTATGGGCATCGAATTTATATACAATGTCATACATTAGAACAACAAAAAGATAACCTTTTTCAGCCACTAAATTAACTAATTATAAGAAACTCAGCATGCTTAAATAGTTACTTCATCGTGATAGTAGGCTAACCAATATTCCTAATCTAGAGATAAATGGTTCTACGTAGAATTCTAACTGAATTAGTTTATATAAAGAGCACGGTACAACTAATCTGAGAACTACTATTTTAGAACTATATTTCATTTGATAAAATTAAGACACTAAACAATACTCTCACAGTTAATTATTTAACGATTTTATAGTTCACACAGATAAGAAAAACTCATAATTATTTAAAATTCAACATTTATTCATACTAAACATTTGTATACCTACGAGGTATAACATTTATTCATACCTATCTATTTAAAACCAATAATATTTGAATAAATCACATATTTACAATTATTATTTCTTAAAATTACAATGTGTTAACCTAGTTAATAAAAAATGCATAAAAACCTAACAGATAATTTTCATGGAACAAGAAAATAAACTAAAAACTTAATCTACTATAGAAAAAAGGAAGTAACATAGAACTTCAAGACTAAAAATCCATTCTCAAAAGTCAAAACCAATACTTAAGACACTTAATAATACTATCTATTATATAATCTTAAAAAATAGATCACAAGTTTGTATGACGAAAAAAAAAATTACTATTATATAAAAATAAATGACACGTCGTATCACATCCCACGATTGATATAGAAAATTTTACATGTCTTGCAAGAGTTAAATTACATGAGCATATCCATCCAAAATCTCTATTGATAAATTGAACTATATCTACGAACAAAACTAAAACTAATACGGTTCGCAAAAAAATAAAAACTATAACTAATATATACATATCAACAGTGAAATGATAGGAATACAACCATCTTTACAGTGTTTAAACCCATTTTGTTTTCTTGGACAATGAAACCCATTACCATTTTATTAATGATCATCGTCTCTATAACTCTATTGTCGTCTAGTGTAAATAGTTATCAAGAATGACTGAATGAGTTATTTGGATAAAAAAAATCTATAAGAATCATATGGTACATATGAATCTAAGTGCTCTTTTTACTAAATCATATTGATCATATTCGCAAGGGTAAGTGCGCGTACGAGTGACTGTGTGAAAAAGAAGCACACATAGACAGACCTTCACGACAAAAGATGCCGTGAGGAATTTGGCCCAAGGATTGTGAGAATAATCAACCCTCGTTTGGTATAGTGCCTTACATGCATCTGCATCTACAAACCACACACACACACCTATAGAAAACCATCTTTATTTTAATAAATCCATAACAAATTGATGAGAACCCTCGCAAAAAGATGATAACAAACGTCCTGTTTACTAGTGTCTTAATATGGCTGTATCTGTATGTGTACGTGATGAATCTCACACACAAAGACACGCAAATATATGCATATATATATATATATCATATATGTAATTAATAATTATGCATGCGTACATAGAGTGTGTGGTTGAAGTTGAGCATATATGATCATGCATACATGATCATAATAATGTCAAAGGTATGGGACAGTGGGCAGCGGCGATACTTGGGAATGGCATGTTTTGATTCGAACCCACCCTTACAAGCACAACAACGACAATAATAATTTATATTTAATAAAAAGAGTTTTGTAATAATGTCCGTTGTGGAATTCTAATTCCAATATTCTCAATTATTGGCCACATAAAAGAATAAAGAATACAGAAAAATGCCCATTTTCTAAATTCCCGAATTCAATAACAACGACGATGTTCGATTTTATATGGCGATAAGAATAAGTTTCGTTTCACCATCTTTTCAGTAATTACTATTTCGGATCATACTGTCGTGATTTGATTTGTTACTGTAAATTCTTTTGTCTTTTCCTGATTATTCCTCGTTATGTTGCTCTCTTTTTTTCCATAGTTAATATACATTCTCACCCAATCCTTAATGTTTTTTTTGATTTGATCATAGTGAAGTTCGAATATATGCTTATGTATACATCAATTTAAGTATGACATATATATCAACTTGCTGATTTTGGATTCTTGTTGGTCCAGCTCTAAGTGAAGGAAGCATAATCTACAACTGTTGTGTCGTTTTGTTGGTTAAGACGAATATCTATTCTTATTTGATACATACTGTAGTAAATAGTTATCACTCCAAACTATATATGAAAACTTGAAAAGTTAAATGTCTTGGATTCAGGATTTGGTCTTGTTCAAACTAATCAAATCGGTGATATTAAGAAAAATCATATAAATGCGTTTGACAAGATAAACTAATATGATTTACGAAAGGCTTCTAAACTAGATAAAACAAAGTCATAAGCTAACACTGAACAATGTGAAAAAAGTAATTGAATTGCATGGCATCGTTACTTACTGTTGTCCAAGTAGTCAAAGCAAATTGAAAACATATCCAAATACTTTGTGAAAAGTAATCGTCCGATCAAAGATTTAAATCGGACAAGACCAAACAAAGCCTTATGTATTCTCTTTTTAAAAAATTAAGTATAAAATGGTTTTCATAAATTAAATAGTAAATTATGGAAAATAATTGATTTCCCATGTCCATCTACTAATTAACATCATGGCGTTATGGAGATCTATGCTAGGATTAAAACGTTGTTAAAATAATTAATAAACATAAAACAGTTTTGATTCCGATACAAATAACTTGAAAATAGATCCCATGAGTTTAATCTGCGGTTGGTTTTAGCAGCCGCATGCTTGCGTCAACAAGACACCACTAAATTAAACGAAGTGGAAGCGGCTCGTACTTTAAACAACTCACAAAATGTCAATTTGTTTCCTATAAAAAGTTTCCGCACATGCATATTGATTATGTTTGGTTTTGTCGCGATCAAAAACTCTATTTGATAAAAAAACACGTATTGTCTTATTCTTTAGGGTTTCTCATCTCCATCCATGACATGTTCATGAATATTAGCAAGGAAGAAGATATATCTAGTTTAGATTTTTTTCTTCTCAACTTTTAAACTTTGTTCTTTTATAATCTTTTGGATAACCGGGAGATTTCAAAACCAAATCCACACTAATGTTCGTATATATATGGACACTGAATGGCGTAACAATTATGCTTAGTGTATTAGAACTCATCCATGATTGTCGTGCCTGTTTGATAATTAACGATTTATAGTATATTTTTTTTAAGGAGGATGAATGATTGATTACCATCTGAAATTTGTAAAACGGTTAATGAACTATAATGACTGCCACAATAGGAAAGAACAAAAAAACACACTATTGAGAACAACTTATTGCTTCCAATAGAATCTTTACATCATTCACAATTTCACCCAAAAAAGAAAAGAAATTGTCGCGGTCAAAAAGGACCTAACCGCCCTAAGATTCCACCCAACCCAACACTGCAGAGACCACTTATACGTGAACGTGAACTTACTAACATGTCGTGTGGCTCTTCTCTTTCCATGTTGCATCCTCTAAATCATCACGCTGAAGATCTGTTTATACCTTCTGCAGCTTTCTTCTCTTTCCCAAAGTGCCCTTACCAGAAACCCATCTCTTTCAACTTTTCCCTTTTATTTTTTTCAATTTTGGGTGTCTTATCAATCAATTGTGTACACTAATAAAGACTTTTCTATTTTCCAATATTTGTTGAATTGCAACCATAATTTGATATGAGTTTACACCCTTCTACACTGAACTAGAAGAAGATTTTATCCAATTTTACATAATATCAAATTTAAGAGTAGTTCAAATTTGTTGAATTTTAAGAAGAAATATAAGATATATTACAGAAATTAAAAAAAAGTATGATACTTAAATTGATATGTTTTAAAATACACCCGTTCATAAATTTTTTTCTATCAGCCTTTCTTAACTTGATATCTATCCTTCTGATCATATTTCTTTTAATCGTTTTAAAGGGCCCATTGTTGTAGTAGAAAATCAGATCACATGTTAGATGGGCTCACTCAACAAAACTTATTGGTTGGGACTTGGGACTATGAATTTACCCAACAAAACTTATTCCTCTGGTGGTCCAGTTACAGGAGGACTTGGGCTACACCTAGCAAGGAGCCGTGCAGTGAAAAAAGGAAATTGTCAGACACTAGTAAGTACTTCAACGACAATGAGATAGGGACTTGAAATTTTCTAAGGTAGGAGATCACTTTCTTCTAGTAGTATTAGTAGGTTGTGTTGGGTCTCATGCCTGGACTCTCAAGTAAGGCTTACATAGTGTATATCTGAAAGAGTCAGTGAATTGGTAGAAAATGTAAACATATGAAAATGCGATCAAAATGATCTTTGATTAGTTCAAATTTGTATATTTGCTGCTCTTAACTCACAAAATGTCAATTCCCCCAACAATAGTATCATCATTTCCTCTTTATAAAAAGACATTCATCGGAAGTCTGATGTCTGGTAAACACGAGCAGTGCTGTCTAAAGAGACAGACACAAGGAAGTCACCATCTGCAGAGGCTGAGATGGATTGTACTGCGTCTTGATGTCCGTGGAAAGTATGGACACGGTTTCCTGATAAGCAGTCCCATATGCAAACGGTACCATTGGCACATCCCGTCGCTAAGTACTTTGATGAACCTATCCAACTCAGGCTTGTCACACCCTCCTGTATAGACACCCACAAGAGCTTGCTTTATAGAACGAAAAATAAAGAATGTGACCACATAGAGAGACTTATATCACAGATATACCTCGTGTTCACAAATGAACCTGGGAGTTGAATATTGCAGATCCCAAACTATAAGCTTCTTGTCCATTCCACCTGTTGCAGCCATTGGAATGCTAATCGAGCTGGAGATGGTAAAGTAAAGTTGAACAAGTCACTATTAGTAATGTACTTTTTATACATGAATTATCTCAAAGGATTAGAATATTGAAAAGTATGCATGACCTGAATGGGGAGAGATAGACGAGGCTTACCTTGGTGAAAACTTAACGCATTCAACTGAATCTGTATGAGAAGACAGAGAGCTCACAACCTGTTGCATTTACATATCAGGAAAGAATGATATGCACGAGAAATATGGTCAGCCTATTTACAAAAACCCCGAAACAAGCTTTCTGCAAAACAAAGGACACAATACGAGAAAAGTGAAGACGACTAATCATGTGGGATGCACATAATAAGAACCAGGGTAGAGTGAATTAGGGAATAGGAAAAACCTTTCCGGTAACTATATTCACAATGTGAACAGAACCGTCTTTTGAGCCACTGATGACAAGATTGGAGTTCGAATTTATGTCCAGGCATGTCAATCCTTCTGTATGATACGGATGACCTGATAAACTAGAGGTTAGCGTCTCACACCACTCATAATATACGAAACCTTCTCTATTCTTTGCAACCTATCTGATGTCATTGGAAGATAACATCTAGCTCGAGAAAAGGAAAGAGAGACCCGAGAAAGAGAATGAGATTAAAATACCTCTAACCACATGAACGCTTTCACATGTTTTTGGATTCCATATAATCAAACTTGCATCATCAGAGCCACTGCAGATTAATTTACCTATAATATCCAGACACAAGTGAGGAGTTTTATTAAACTGATAGGACTTAATCCGACCCATAAAGCATTTCAGGGACAAGTTTTTTTCTTGCAAGTACAGTACCATCTGGAGTGAAGTCACCGCAAGAGACACCTTGGTTGTGTCCCGAGAACATATTGAGATAGACACCTTTATCAGCATTCCACATCCAGAGGGAACAATCTTCTGACCCAGCCAAGACAATGTGTCCTCTCGGATGCCATCTGATCCACTATAAATAAATAAAACCACACACACACACAATAATAAGCATTCTTACTCTTTAAACTTGCTAAAATGATCACAAATCAGGACAAGCTTATCACCTCAATACCACCACCAGGACCATCAAGAACACATTTCAAATTTCCTGATGATGCATCACATATCTGAACGACACCATCGAGTCCTCCGCAAGCGAGTAACTGCCCATCATAGCTAAAAGCTAAAGAAGACACAGAGTCCTTATGACCTGCAAAAGAAATTCATCTTAAGAACAAAGCATGGAGATAAATAGATATAAAAGAAGCTCAAGAACAAAATTATATGCAGACCTGGAAGCTCAGCAGCCCAATCTCCTTGCCCAATCCTCCATATAAAGCCTTTATCATCTCCTCCTCCAGTTGCAACAAGTGTAGGGTCTGTTGGGCTACAAGCTAACGTATAAAGCTCACCTGTACCAACACAAAGAAGCCAAACAGTTCCTCAGACATGTTTGAGCACTAGTATATCATATTGCCTTTAGTTACATATAAATAGAAAAGGAAGTACGTAACAACAATAAGGCATTACCAGTGTGACCAGTGAATGTGTGTACGGAATCATCGTTTTCATCTGCCAAAGTAACATGGGAACACATTATTCTTATACCATCTCTCAGAAGAATCAAACAAAAGAGTTATATCAATCTTGAAATATCCTCAAACAGATGAAAATAATCTCAAACAAAGAGAAAGAACCTGCCGTACCAAATTCTTCATCATCATCATCATCACCATCAACATCACCACCATCTACATCAGGAAGATCTGCATCCATACATATAAAATGAGTGTGAAAGATTGTGATTGAAGAAGCTGAACAGAGAGAGAGAAGAAAAGAAGACTTGTTACTACCTTCTTCATCAACATCAACTTCATGGATAACATCAGATTCATCTAAGAAAAACTCTCCTTGATACTCTTCGTCCATTGCTTGATTACTCATCTCTGAATCACTCATCTCGTCTTTCAATCACTTTAAATTAAAATTCAACGAAAACTAATTAGTACAAACACAAAATCAGACAAAGCTACCAAAGTAGAAACATCAAAACAGAGCGAAGATACCTGCTTGTCGGCGAGTGGAACAGTAAAGAAGACTTTGCCGGTAACTGAAGGCGGAAAAACAGAAATCATATTTAGCCGATCGTTAGGGTTTAACCGAAAATACGACGCCGTATCTCACTAGTCATTATCAGCCGTCAGTTGAAAAACCCTTGAATCAGTCTCGACCGTTAGATGGCGTCTCCAGTCACACCATCATTCAATACCACCATTGCTGAAGCATCCGTTGACCGATGATGGCAATGGCTTCTCTCCAGCAAAACTCAATCTTTCTCCGACAGAAGCTCCATCTAAAGTTTTACGCAACCGCACGAAGTACCTTCCCTCTTCATGTCCGTTTCCCTCTCCGTGGCGGCAGGGTGAGAATGTCTTCGCCTGTCTCTGAAACTTACGCGACGGCGTTGGCTGACGTGGCGAAGGCGAACGACACTCTGGAATCAACTTGCTACGACGCCGAGAAGCTGGAGAAGATGTTCTCAGACCCGAAAGTTCTGGCCTTTTTCGTGAACCCGACGGTGGAGCTACTGAAGAAGCGAGAGGTGGTGGACTTGATCACCGAGTCTTTGACGCTGCTTCCACACACGGCCAACTTCTTGAACGTATTGATAGATTCGAATAGGATAGAGCTAGTGAAGGAGATCATGAAGGAGTACGAAGCTGTGTACAACAAGATGACCCAGACGGAGCTCGTTGTTGTGAAATCGGTAGTGAAGCTTGATTCTCAGCATCTAGCTCAGATCGCGAAGCATGTTCAGAGACTCACGAGAGCTAAGAACGTTAGGATCAGAACGGTTATTGACTCGAGCTTGATCGCTGGGTTCACTATCCGGTATGGTAGTTCAGGTTCCAAGGTGATCGATATGAGTGTGAAGAAGCAGCTTGAGGATATAACCGCTCAGTTACAGCTCGAGAGTTGAAGGTTTTTCTTTTCTTCAGACATAATAAGACAACAGTTTCTTTTCGAGAATCTTATGTTTGGTTTCAATATAAGTCTGTTTTGTAAGAACCGAAACAACAAAGAAGCTTAGCAGAAAAGAAATCATAAATGTGATTAGGAAGCAATAATCAAAAGCTTTGTTCTGCAGAAAGCTTGAAAACTCGCGAAACAAAACAGTTACTAAACAGTTTCTGAATTTAAAAGATTACGAAAATAATTTACAAAGATTTCGACTTGGTTTTAGCTCACACAAAACCGGCTTTTAACACTGAGTCTGGTCTTGGGACTCTTCTCAGGTTCTCAACACAATAAAGACCTTCTTGAAATTCCCATTGTTCCTACCATTACCCAAAATAAAGCGCACAGAGCACCAATAATCGATAAGCAGAACAAACCCTTGTGGTTGTTCCTCTTGTTTCCTCCGGACTTGTTCCTCTTTATTGATGAATCGTTGCTAACCGCAACAATAACATTGTTGCCTGTGCTTTTAGAGCCTAACCTGTAGCGACCACTAAGGTTTGATATCCTGACTAGGTTCAGGTTAACTAATGGATTCTCTGAAGCATATGCTGGATTTGCAGGAATCGACTCCAGGATAGACCATATGCTAGAAGCAAACTGACTTGACTCGCCTTTTGTCGCTTCTTCTCCATTAGTTATACTTACACCAGAAGTAAGAGGGTCTACGAACTCAGATGCATCACCTGCCAAATGAATATGATTAGGGACATTGGTGTCATCAATAGAATGAAGAATCTAAACAAAAAGACTTTTCCATCATTATTTAGGTCATCATGTAAATGTCTATGTCTATATGAACTACTTGGGATCATGAGAAGAAGAGCTCAAACTGACAATCAACACACCAGACATTTAGTGGAAAAGATGATATTGTTTACCTGTACCAGGTGCCTCGTCAAACCGGGAAGCGGTAAGTTCATCATTGTTTAACTCATGCATCAACGATTCTCCACTGCTTATCTTTCTGGTATAGCTGTTACGGAGTGGCCAGTTGCTACCTTGGTTCTTCCATGTTTGCTGCTGGAACTGGCTATCATTAGGTTGATCAGTCACTGGAAAAGTATTCACTGGAAGACTTTCTACAAACCCATTTTCCAAACCAACACCGATAGGCTCTGATTGAGGATTTGTAGCATCATAATCACCAATATATGAATCAAAATCAAAGAAATCATTATCATTCAACACACTAGACTCATCTTGGTCCCAGTTCTTCTGCACAGCTTCCCCATAACTAGGTTCAGGTTCAGGGAGCAAAAGATCGTCTATTTCCAAATACGAATCTCTTTCCGGGTTCACCGGATTATACGTACCCACATGAGAGTTCACTCCGGAAAGCGGCTGCACTGTTGGATCAGCCACAGACAATCTGACATGTCCAGGCTCATCTCTAACTTGTCTCATCAGTTCTTCAATATCCTCATCATTCAGTTCAGATTGGTTAACCCCATTCGCCCATATATTAGTATTATCATTATTATCCATACCAGATGAAACCATGAGCTGTTGATTTACAGGAACATCGACTACATTTGCCTCATCAACATCATCATCATCATCCTCTGCCCACTCTTCTTCTATAAACGGAGCTCCATATTGCTCACCATTCTTAGGACCAGACCCGCTTTTCTTATAAATCTTGTACAGAACATAATTATCCTTAACATCTCCGCACCTCTTGAGTTCCTCTTCGTGCAATGTGTACTCATGCATGACCCAGTTAGTCCTCTCGCCATTAGGAGCCCTGCCTCTATGGAAAACAAGTGTCTTCTTCTCTCCAACGGGGCGAGAATTGCACTTGACGACTCTGTCTTTCCCTGTTGCTTTCCAATATCCACGACCAGTCGCTCTACTTGACCTGCCTCCATGTTTCCTATCCCTCGGGCTGAAAAAGAACCACTGACGATCTCTAGTCTTATACAACGCTTTGCCTACACAAACAACACATAGAGATCCCAAATCGCATTGCAGGTTATAATAAGTAACTTAAAAATCGATACTTTGAACTATATAAATTCACCAAAAACAGAGGAAAACAGAGCAGTTTCAGGCAACCGTTAAAGGAAATGAAAATGAGGGGAAAGTTGCAAAAAATTGATGGAAGGAGAAGATCCATGCAGGTACCAGGCAGCTCCTCCGGATCAAATTTGTAGACATCAGTCTCGCCGATTGCAGCGACTCTAAGCTTCTTCCGGAGAATCTTTCTCTTCAGATAATAAACCACCAGTTCCTCGTCGGTTGGATGAAACCTAAAACCTGGAGCTAAACCTCCATTTTCATGCGGACATGAACTCGTTAAAGACTCCATCACTTGTCGGGGAAAGAAAAAACAAAACTTAAATTTTTTAACTGCAAATCAGAATCTGAAAAGAGACCAAAGTATAGGAAAGTGTGAGTTTGTTCCAATTGGATCGCATACTTTACATCCGTATTTACCTCTGTTTCTGTAAATTTTTTTAATTTGTTATTTTATTTAATTCAATTATCTTTGGGGGGTTTTTGCTTGGGGAGGAAGGTTTGGCTTGGTGAAGCGACAGGTAGGACCTGCGTGGTGGAAGCTTCCTAGTTGACTGCGTGGGAATCACGCACATAGGCCCATTAGGTGTTGATTAATTAGCGGGCTTGGTCTAAGGAGAAAAGCCTACAAAGCTTTCGCAAATGGACTAGAACACAACCGAAGTATCTAGAGAACAGAACTTGGTCCGTATATACGTAGCCACTTGTCACTGTTTTCTCATAAATCCTCTGTTTCTGCCTTAGATTCTTGAACATTCTCGAAAATCAATCGTTCGAAAATGAGGTATACATTCTCTCTCTCTTTCGTTTTTGTTTTGACTTTTGTAGTGAGTTTAGAGACTATTGGTTCCTAATATGCTTCAACATTCCAGTCGACATCCTACTGTGAAGTGGGCGCAAAGGTCTGATAAGGTTTACATAACAGTGGAACTTCCAGATGCTGAAGATGTGAAGCTTAAGCTTGAGCCTGAAGGCAAATTCTTTTTCTCTGCTACTAGTGGAGGTAGCAAGACACAGTACGAGGTGGACCTTGATCTGTTCGACAGTGTTGATGTGAATGTAGGTGCATAGATGGATCTTGTTTTTTAGAAAACTGTACTCGTCAACCTTTTTTGTATTTTGTGGAAATGGTGATTTTGAGGGTCTTCTCTGGTGATTGCAGGAGAGAAAAGCGAGTGTGAGCTCGAGGTGTGTGTGTTACCTGGTGAAGAAAGCTGAGAACAAGTGGTGGAACAGATTGATTAAACAGGAAGGGAAACCTCCTGTGTACTTGAAAGTTGATTGGGATAAATGGGTTGATGAGGACGAAGACAAAGGTAAAAGAGTGATTAGCGCAAGCTTGTAGTTGTACAGTGTTTATTAAACTATAACCTATCGCTGACTTGTCTTTCATCTATTACCTGTAGGAAGAGAAGCGGATATGGACTTTGGAGATTTTGATTTCAATGTAAGGCCAATGAATCCTCTTGAAAGGAAAACTGTTTTAACCAAGTATTTCAATATTTTTCTTTTGGATTGGAAAGTGGAAACTAATGTTTTGCTGTTGCTTTCTGTTTTTAGAGTCTTAATATGGGAGACAATGACGACATTGGAGACGAAGGTAATGTTTTGGATCACAGATAGGATCTTTGACTTGCTATTGCTTTCAAGCAGTTAGATTTGGTGGTGGTGTTGAGGTGTTTTCTTGCAGTTGCAGAAGAGGATAGTGATATGGAGGAGGAAACTGTTGCAGAGACAAAGGAAACGAAGAAGATTGTAGAAGAAGGAAACGGAGAGAAAGATGAAGAAGCAATAGATGTGAAGAAGGATTGAGTTTTTATGTTATGCTAAAGATTCCTTTAATGCGTGTGGGCAATTATGTTTTAGCTTGAAATGGCTTTTAGGATATGCTCTTGTTTTATGTTAAAAGGACCTTGTTTCACTGAACCTCTCTATGTTACATTGTGAAATTTTACAAATTCTAATCTACCTATGGCAAAAAAGTCTCAAGGAATAAATATTCCAAGCATAAGCCTCAACTAACTTAACATCATAGTTAATGTTTATCAAAGAACTCAAAACAACATTACTCAATATTATTTTTTAAGTGTCACGTATTGCATCAATTAACCGACTTTTTCTCACTATCTATCTGTTTAATGAGCTGAAGATAAAATATGCATCGGAAGTCTAAACGATATATTACTAAATAAATGTCTTATAAACCGGGTAGTAATATTTTACTGTAAAAAAAAATTAGTGCGTCACGTTACCTAAGAAATCGTCACAATTTTAAAAACTAAAAATATAAAAAAGGAAAATTCAAAAAATTAAATAGTGTGAATGAGCGTAAATGACTCGTGGGCGACGTGGTTGGGGGAAAGAAGTAACAAATGTCAAGAGCATAGTGGTTTAGACAGAAGCAAATTACGGACCAAAAGGGAACTTGTTGTTACTTAATGCCCGATTCCGGAAAAAAAAAAAAAAAACGTAAAATAAAAATTCCCCAAAAAAGAAAAAGTAAATAAATAAAAAAGATTTCAGTTACAGAAAAGCCACAATCGTGTATCGACTCGAAGAGAGAGAGAGGAGAAACCAAAAAATAAGAAGAAAAGTAAAAGCGAGCGACAGAGAGACGCCCGCTTTGATCGCCGGCGTGCTGTGTCACTCCGGCCGAGTCTTTCACCTTGTTTTTGTATTCTCGAGTACGCTTCTCAATCTCTTATTACCGATGTCTTTTGTCTTTTTGTTTGGTTCAATTCGGATTTATTATGTGTTTGATTCGACACCATCGTGCTATTTTTGATTTGATTCGAATGTATTGATGTTCATCTCTTTACTCTCTGCTTATGGATCGATGAAGTAACTATATTTGACCTAAATACGTTATTGGTTTAGTGTTTTTAATCCCATCTTGTTGAATCCGTTTGCAAGTCTTCTCCTTTTGCTCTTTACATTCGTTGGTGTGATCTGTGATTAACCTTTAGAGGTGTCTGCTTGGTGATTGTTTGAATATATATTCGATGAACACTGCAAAATTTTAAACTTTGGCTATCGGGTATTGTAGACTTAAAGCCTAGCGAGTGTGTGTGTGTGTGTGTCATAGAGGAAAAGTTTTAGGCTTTCGTGCGGTTTACTAGTTATATTTGTTTTTGCTTTGTTTTGTTTGGTACTGACTCTTTGTTATGTTTAGTCAGGAGAATGCAAAACTAATCGTGAGACAATCGAAAGTTGAGGAATTGGAGGGATTCGAAAGTGGATGGAATTCAACAAGCAGCAACATCTTTTAGAGTCTTCTTCCATGGAAAAAACGGATCCTCTCTCCATTTCTCAATTGAAAATATCTTCTTCTCCTTCTTCCCCTGAGGCTTCGGGAGCGCCATTGCCACAGGCCAAGATGGCTGAGGAACTGTTAAAGAGTCGTAGACATTCTGTTTGTCCAACAGACGGTCTTTCCTCAGAAGGTATGGCCTTTGCCAGTTCTAGTTCCTCTGGATATTCATCTACTTATGTTGCGTCTGAGATGGTTTTAAGTTTTTTATCACTATGCAGAAACTTGGGGAGAGTCACTTGACGTTGAAGATGATGACTCTACTGACCCAAATTATGACACCATCGAGGTACCACTCTCATTGACTGAACTCCTTACGGCTCTATGTGATGTTTAACAATATGAAAATCTTATTGCACATTAGAAAAAGCTCATTGTAAAAGCGATGTATCTAATTTGATTCCTTTATCAATATTTATATCTAAATTTGATAACTTTTCCTGGAACCAGGGCAATGGGCATTCAGATCCAACAAGCTTCGATGCAGATTTAAGTGACTACAAGAAAAAGGCTACGATAATTGTCGAGGAGTACTTTAGCACCAATGATGTTTTATCAGTTGCTAATGAGCTAAAGGAGCTTGGAATGGCTGAATACCGTTACTATTTTGTCAAGAAACTAGTCTCCATGGCTATGGATAGGCATGACAAGGAGAAAGAAATGGCTGCTTTTCTCTTGTCTACGCTTTATGCAGATGTCATTGATCCCCCAGAAGTTTACAGAGGTTTCAACAAACTGGTTGCTTCTGCTGATGATCTATCTGTAGATATTCCAGATGCGGTTGATGTTCTTGCTGTGTTTGTGGCTCGTGCTATCGTTGATGACATTCTTCCACCTGCTTTTCTGAAGAAACAAATGAAATTGTTGCCCGATGACTCGAAAGGTGCGGAGGTATTGAGAAAGGCTGAGAAGAGCTATCTAGCGACTCCGCTTCATGCAGAAATTGTTGAGAAGAGATGGGGTGGGGCTGATAATTGGACAGCTGAGGATGTGAAAGGAAGGATAAACGAGTTGTTGAAAGAGTATGTGATGAGTGGAGACAAGAAAGAAGCTTTTAGATGCATCAAAGGATTGAAAGTTCCTTTCTTTCATCACGAGATTGTCAAAAGAGCGCTGATTATGGCAATGGAAAGGCGAAAGGCGCAAGGAAGGCTGCTAGATTTGTTGAAAGAAGCAATTGAGGTTGGTCTCATAAACTCCACTCAAGTGACAAAAGGGTTTAGCAGAATCATCGATTCGATTGAAGATTTGTCGCTTGACATACCAGACGCACGCTGCATATTACAGTCTTTCATCTCAAAAGCGGCTTCTGAAGGATGGTTATGTGCTTCTTCTCTGAAATCGCTCTCCGCTGATCCAGGTGAAAAGTTACTTGAAAACTCCAGCGCTAATGTGTTTAAAGACAAAGCTAAGTCGATCGTCCGAGAGTATTTCCTGTCAGGTGACACTTTAGAGGTCGTACATTGTCTAGAAACCGAGCTGAGTGCATCTTCGAGTCAGCTACGTTCAATCTTTGTCAAGTATCTGATAACTCTAGCAATGGATAGAAAGAAAAGAGAGAAAGAGATGGCTTGTGTTCTTGTCTCGTCTCTTGGTTTCCCTGCCAAAGATGTCAGAAATGCATTCTCGATGCTCATAGAATCTGCAGACGACACTGCTTTAGACAACCCAGTGGTCGTTGAAGACCTTGCAATGTTCTTAGCCAGAGCCGTGGTTGACGAGGTGTTAGCTCCACGGGATTTGGATGAACTGTTGAGCCAGACTCCCGAGCCAGGCTCAACTGTGGGGGAAAAAGTGATTCAAACTGCGAAAACATTGCTGAAAGCACGTCTTTCCGGTGAAAGGATCTTACGTTGCTGGGGAGGAGGAGGAATCGAAACAAACTCGCCGGGATGCACTGTGAGCGAAGTGAAGGAGAAGATTCAGGTACTTCTTGAGGAGTACGTCTCTGGTGGAGACCTGAGAGAAGCTTGCAGGTGCGTGAAGGAACTTGGAATGCCGTTTTTTCACCACGAAGTAGTCAAGAAGTCAGTGGTGAGGATCATAGAAGAGAAAGAGACGAAGGAGCGACTATGGAAGCTACTCAAAGTGTGTTTTGACTCGGGACTGGTGACGATTTATCAAATGACAAAAGGGTTTAAAAGAGTCAACGAGTCGCTTGAGGATCTGTCTCTGGATGTCCCTGACGCTTCGGACAAGTTTACAAGTTGCGTGGAAACAGCCAAACTCGAAGGGTTCTTGGACGAATCATTTGCTTTTGAGGAAACACAAGTTGAGAAAGAGAACGGATCGTCTTCGCATGCTTCAGCAACCTGAAAACCTCTTTTGACTCGAGAGACGTTACGCAAAATTACCTTTTGATTCCCTTTTTTTTGTTTTGTTTACTTTATAAACATATACTAAAAGTTTTGGTACTTTGATGATGATGATCTTACAGAAAGCGTCTCATCTTAGTGACGTTTGGTTATAACTTATTTACTTCTTCTTTTCATATTTCCTCTTTAATTCAAAAATATGACCTGTTTTTTTTGTTTCTTGTATGAGTCATCATCATGACAAGTTTATAGCTTTTGTTTCTTGTAGTAATATTTACTTTGTACAACAAAACTTCATAGTATAAAGAAAATGTTGTCGGCCAAGAAAATGTGTCAATAACAGACTTAATACCCCACAAAAACGAAGAAAAGAATTATTATCCTCTTTTAAAAGCTGGACAAGCCCCACGAGTCTACCTAAAGAAAAAAGAAATATTTTAAAAAGAAAAGACTGTTTTGATCCTCTAAAAAGATCGTAGATCGAACTTGGCGCTACTTTTTATTCTCTCCCCTGCTTTTTCAGGAATCCGAAGAACAAAGGCGAGCTTTCGTTTACTGTGAACATGTCGATGAGAAGACGAACTTTGCTCAAGGTTATTGTCCTTGGAGACAGCGGGTTAGCTAAATTCCAGACTTACCTAACTTTTCTTTAATTGATAAAAATACCAACTTTTTTTTTTTTTGCATGATTTGATCATTTTCCTTTACTAATTATTTGTTTTCAGGGTTGGCAAAACATCATTGATGAATCAGTATCCTGACTAGATTTATAGGATTAATTGTAGGTTTCTTTTTTATTTTTCTAATTTTGATACAAAAACAAAATTTGGACTTTGTGCTTGTGAGAAGACCTTAGCAGGTTTTCTGTGTAGATATGTGAATAACAAGTTTAGTCAACAGTACAAAGCTACGATCGGAGCTGATTTTGTCACCAAGGAGCTTCAAATCGATGACAGGCTCGTCACACTGCAAGTCTGTGTTTCTTTATCTGCTTGTTTTTGGAGATTTTCTTGATTTTTTCTATCTCTTACTCTGTGTGTGTGTGTGTGCTTTAGATTTGGGACACTGCTGGGCAAGAGAGGTTCCAGAGTCTTGGTGTTGCTTTCTACAGAGGTGCAGATTGTTGTGTGCTTGTTTATGATGTTAATTACCTAAAGTCGTTTGATTCTCTCGACAATTGGCACCAAGAGTTTCTTAAGCAGGTTTCTTGCTTCTTCTTTTTTTAGCTTTCTTCCCCCAAATGATTCAGTTTTTAGTTTTTTAGATGGCTTTTGTTATGTGACTGAATTGTTTGTTTGAATATTGGTTTCTTTGTTTTTTCACCAGGCTAGCCCACGGGATCCAACGGCGTTCCCGTTCATATTGCTTGGTAACAAGGTTGATATTGATGGAGGAAACAGCCGAGTGGTAAGTAAGCCTTTAACTGTGAAGATGAGGAAGTAGTCAAAGTCATTTTTGTTTGTTCAAAAGGGATATAAGATTTGGTATGACTGACTGATAATATGATACTATAAGTGCTATATATAGTGCTTGTGTTTTATGTAGCTAACAATGTCGCAGGTATCAGAGAAGAAAGCAAGAGAATGGTGTGCTCAAAAGGGAAACATACTCTATTACGAGACATCGGCTAAAGAAGATTACAATGTAGATGACTCGTTCTTGTCCATCACAAAACTTGCCCTCGCGAATGAGCGCGACCAAGATATGTTAGTAAACCTCTTATTCTCCTTAATTAAACTCAATTTATCTGAGTAAACCTCTTAAAACTATTCCATTGAAACATTTGTTTGTTTGGCAATATGGCAGATATTTCCAAGGGATACCAGAGTCTGGCACAGAGCCAGAGCAAAGAGGAGGATGTGCTTGCTGAAGAGACAAACTTGTCAGCTCTGTTTGATTTGTCCATTTTAGTTTTTTTTCTTTCATCTTTTGATATTTTGGTGATTGATTCACACTACTATCTCCAGAGATTTGTTTGCAAAACCAGTTTGAAGTCTTGTAATTGTAATTGTGAAACCTCTTCTTTTTATATTACCTTATTACCCTCCTTATCTGATCATTTATTAAAAAAAAAACGAACTTTAACTGTCCGGTTGAACCGACTTAAACCGAATCCGGTTTAATCTACATAAAAATCAGCACACCGGTTCACACTCAAAGACGTGGCGCTTCCTTTCCCACTTGTTTCGCTTCTTTGGCATTCAATTCAGTTGAAATCTCGAATTCTCTCTCTCGATCATCATTCATCATCATCATCATCAATCTGTGTGTGTTTGTGGTTTAACAAAAGAGAAAAATGGCGACGACAAGTTTAGTGATCGGACTAAAAGTGTTTTTACCGGTGATGTTCTGCGTCATGCTCGCGACTCTTATCTACACAACCATAACCGATGGACTTCCCTTACCGGACCGTAAAGATGTCTACACACCGTAAAAACTCTCTCCTCTTCATGTTTTTCAGACACATGTAATTGTACTTTGTGTCTTTTTTTAAGTATTTAATATATTTACTCAATGTTTGGTTTTTTTCGTTACGGTTTACAGATGGTTCGCTACGACTATTGTGGATTTCTACATTAATATTGTTCCTATTGCGGTATGTGTTTTTTTTGAATATTCCACGAGTCTCGGCTAAGTTTTATAGAATCTGAAGAATGGTTTTGATGTTTTATAAATCTCAGGTATGGATTGTATACAAGGAGTCGACTTGGTTTGGTTCTATACTCTGGGCCATTTTGCTCATCATATTTGGAAGGTATATTTCATATACACACG
>KE154887.1:0-17076 GCA_000411075.1 Sisymbrium irio | reverse complement strand
GAGTCCAACCATCCGACGGGAATCTGGATGTATTCAACAGGCATCTCGTAGCATTGTCCCAATATGAATTCGTAATCAAACCCATCCAACAGCAATCCTTCAATCGACCTCCCCGTCATCCTCTGCAGCGCTTCATGGTGGATCGAAGTCGCTCTCTTGCATTCTCCGAGACGAGATTAGAACGAGTAGGAAAGGATGACGCCGTCGAGAGCGGACTTCACAATCTTCTCGTCTTCCTCAGGGAGCGACTCGGAGATGATAGGCTCCAAGTTCGGGAGCTTGGCGACGGAAACGATGGGTTGAGAAAGAGGAGAACATGTGAAGAGAAATGAGTTTGTCGATTAAATATTAAATACAATTAATTTTCTTATGTTTACAAGAGTTGGTCATCGGTGCAGTGGTTTTAGTCTTGGCATGCAGTCTCACATGTAACGAGTTCGACCCGAGGTGTAAACAAATTTTATCAAAAATATTATCTTCAAAACGGCGTCGTATCAGCTGGTGTTAATGGTGTTTAATTATTCCGTTAATTTTAATAACGGCATGCTATTTTGGCAAATATATGAAAGTTCCTTATTTTTTGAAAAAATAAAGAAAATTCAGTGTTTTCTTGGCCAAAAATAAATTTAGGTTTTTTTTGGCCAGTTTTGCAAAATCTGAGTTTTTCCCGGCCAATTTCCCATAAAAGAATTGGTTAAAGCATAAGCGATAAAATAATAAACATAAATTAAAAAATATTATAAATTTTCATTATCCAAACTCCAAACATGTAGGAAGCGCACCATTGTTGTTTACATAAGTTTTCTTTTTCATGTTAAAAAACAAAAAAAATTCTCATTTTTTCATCTATAAATATCCTAGATACACTTTTTACATCGATTTGATTTTTCCCTCATACATTCTTGATAAAGAGGAAATTGAAAAGGAAAAAAAAAATCAAAATAACAACAAAAGTCCCTAAAAATAAAGAAAATACAAATTTAAAAGAAAATATACAAAACACAATACCTTTCTCACTTAAAGTCTTTATAGAAGAGGATCATTCCATCTTTTTTAGGATCTACAGTGACAAAAATTACTAAGCCTTTGTAAAAAAAGAAACCACTATATGGCTGCAGCTGTTGCTACAGGAGTTGCACCCACGACAATGGTTGATCAAGTTCCTCCTACAGCTGCTCAGACTTCAGTTTCGGTTCCGATTTCAACACCGGTTCAAGCTCCTATGGTGGTGGTGGCGGATCAAATGCACCCGAACTCATCACTCTACGTGGGAGATTTGGACCAAAGAGTGGCCGAAGCACATCTGTTCGATCTATTCAAGCATATCGCTAGTGTTGTCTCGGTCCGAGTCTGTCGAGATCTGAACCGACGATCTTTGGGATATGCCTACATCAATTTCAATAATCCTAATGATGGTAAAATACAATTCCTCTATCGCTTGAGTTGCAGGTTAGGGTTTCATGTCTGATGGAAAAAAAAATATCACCATGAATTGCATTACAAATTTACAATAAAGAGAACTACTGCGGTGACAATGAGTAGTATCCTGTTTTTTCAGTTTCCACTATTTTTTTTACTATCAAATTTTCACAATTTTTTATGATTATCCTGCGAAAACTGTATTTATTCTTTCACTATGATTCCTGCTATACATAATTCCTTATTTTCTTTTCGTTTTTGCTTTGTTTCAATTTGGCATTTTGCTAGATCTGGTGGTTAATTATAATCAGTATATTGTAACACTGATGCGTCATGTTTATGCCAATTTTATTATGAAATTCGATTTGTCAATTAGTAAGAGTTTATCTCTATTACACCGGTGCTATAGATTGATATGTAAGGTTTGGATCCGGAACCCACCCGTGCAGAACTTAATGCTACATGTATGCGTTCATAGATGTTTTTGAAGAAAATTTTCTACAATATTTATACACCCTCTTTTTCAGTAATATGCTTAACTAAAAATGTGATTAGTTTGTTTGAAAATTCTGTTGGAATACCCACCCAATCGTAGCTACATACTAGTGCATTCCAATATATTGTGTCATAGATGCTAGCTACTCTTCTACTTCTATAGTTTGGATCCTATATATTTTTTTTTTAATTATGTTTGATTAAAAATTGTGATTTACTTTTGCAGCTATCCGCGCAATGGAGGCCTTGAACTATACTCCCCTCTTCGACAGGCCCATCCGGATCATGCTCTCGAACCGTGACCCGAGCACGCGAAAGAGCGGTAAAGGAAACATTTTTATCAAAAACCTTGACGCCTCAATTGACAACAAAGCCTTGTTCGAGACGTTTTCGACTTTCGGAACCATACTCTCTTGCAAAGTTGCAACTGACGTGACCGGACAGTCCAAGGGATACGGATTCGTTCAATTTGAGAAGGAGGAATCGGCTGAAGCAGCAATCGACAAGCTAAACGGTATGTTAATGAACGACAAGCAAGTCTACGTAGGATACTTCATCAGACGCCAAGAACGTTCTCGCGATGAAAGCTCCCCTACACCACGTTTCACTAACGTGTACGTCAAGAATCTTCCTAAAGAGATTGGTGAGGATGAGCTAAGGAAAACGTTTGGTAAATTTGGATCGATATCAAGCGCGGTTGTGATGAGGGACCAGAGTGGAAACTCGAGGTGTTTCGGGTTTGTGAACTTTGAATGTGCGGAAGCAGCAGCCTCCGCGGTCGAGAAGATGAATGGGATTAGCTTAGGGGATGATGTGTTGTACGTTGGGAGGGCTCAGAAGAAGTCTGAGAGAGAGCAAGAGCTGAGAAGGAAGTTTGAGCAGGAGAGGATAAATCGGTTTGAGAAATCTCAAGGAGCGAATCTGTATTTGAAGAATCTCGATGATAGCGTCGATGATGAGAAACTGAAGGAGATGTTCTCTGAGTTTGGGGATGTAACCTCTTCCAAGGTCATTACTAAAAATCCATGCATATTTGCATATATGTTGTTGTTGACGTTACGTTTTTCTTTGAACACAAATCCCCTAATCATATGTGTAGGTTATGGTTAATGCACAAGGAATGAGCAGAGGATTTGGTTTTGTTGCTTATTCCAGTCCTGAAGAAGCATCGAGAGCCGTGAGTTGTTTAAGATTTTTTATTCTTCTGGTATCGGTCTTCTCTTTTGATATACTGAGATATGAAACTTATAATATTGATAACAATGCAGCTGAGTGAAATGAATGGGAAGATGATAGGAAGGAAACCACTTTACATAGCTCTTGCGCAGCGCAAAGAAGATAGACAAGCACAGTTACAGGTTTTCAGTTGAACTCACTTTAGTTACGTACATATATAAGAAAATGAGAGTTGGTAAAGCTGTTTTGTATGACTTATCACGTTTTGCTGTTTTCAGGCGCTGTTTTCACAGATTAGAGCACCAGGGTCAATGCCATCTCAAATGACGGGGTTCCATCACCCGACAGGTGGACCAATGCCTGGTCCACCTCAGCACATGTACATAGGCCAGAGCGGACCAAGCCTTGTCCCGTCCCAACCCATTGGATACGGATTTCAGCCTCAGTTCATGCCAGGGATGCGTCCAGGTTCTGGCCCGGGAAACTTCATCATGCCTTATCCTCTTCAGAGACAACCTCAGGCCGGTCCTCGAATGGGATTCAGGCGCGGTTCTACTAACATGCCGCATCACATCCAACAACAACAAGTACGTTAAAATAACAGATACTGATTTATAGGTCCTCTTTATATAGTTTTTAGTTTTTGGTTTTTGACTTTTATTTTTTGTTTTTTATATTTTGCTATAGATTTTTTTTAAAAAAAAACTGAATGGTATTTTATTTAATTTTAGGTTTTTACTATATTTCTTATCACTAAAAAAATATTTTTAATGTATAAAAATATTTTAAATAATTAATAAAAATACAAAATAATATATATATGTATATATATATATTTAATTCTATAATAATTCAAAAAACTTAACTTATAACTTTTAAATTTTAAAAAATCAAGTTAAGTTTATTAATAAGTATAAGAACTATTAATATTAGAAATTAGATTCTATTAAACTATAATAATTTGGATTGGTAATTACTTTATCAGTTTTTACTAAATTAACATACAAATAAAATATTTTTTTGAAAATAAGAAAAAAAAATCGGCTGAAGATTGATTTGGATTGACAAATAGATTTTTTTTTATATAAAAACAAAAAACTGGATTCCCCAGAGTTTTTAAGTCAAAAAAATTTTGATTGGTAAATAAAATGGTTTTTGGATAAACAAAAACCAAAAACCAGCTTTAAAAACTATAAACAATCAAAGCCATAGTTTTTTTAGCAAATCATGAAATCGAATTTGGATTGGATATTGGCAGCTTATGCACCGTAACCCGAGTCCAGGAATGAGATATATGAATGGTGCGGGTAATGGGAGGAACGGAATGGAGTCGAGTGTTTCGCAAGGAATCTTGCCTCCCATCATGCCTTTGCCAATTGATGCTTCTTCAATAGGTCTTGATGCTCCTCACCATCAACAGAAAGCTCCTCTACTTCCAATCTCTAAGCTCACTTCTCTCCTAGCTTCCGCTAGTCCAGCTGATCGCACACGGGTTTGCCCCTCCTTTTTCTCTCTCCGTCTCACCTAAGTCAGATGAGACCTAGCTACGTTTCGGTTGTTTGTTTTTGCGTTTGCTTTTGGTGTATATTTCTAAACAAATCCATGACTTTGAAAGTTTCTTTTAAAGAACACGTTAAAGTGAGTTTATAAAGAGTGGCATGTTAATTTAATGTGTATACTGATTTGGTTGGACACAGATGCTTGGAGAGCGACTCTACCCACTTGTGGAAAGGCAGGAACCACTTCACGTGGCAAAAGTTACAGGGATGCTGTTAGAGATGGATCAAGCCGAGATCTTGCACCTGATGGAGTCACCAGAGGCACTCAAGTCTAAAGTTTCTGAGGCTTTGGATGTTCTCAGGCTATCTGTCGATGCACCTGATCATGATCTCGGTTTCTCTACCACCGACTGAAATTTATAGCCTCTCTTCTTTTTCTAGTTTAATTTACTTTGGAGTCTTTATTTAGTCTTTTTAGCTACTTTTTATTCATTAAACTTTAGTTTACGGATTTTGAGTCTTTAACTTAATGTGGTTGGTCCATTTTATTGAGAGTTTTGTTCCGGACGGTGGTGATTTTCTTAATAATCTGTGATTAAGCGGTGCTAGTCTATTTAGAAATGCTCATTTCTCTGAAATTGCGGAAAATGAAACTGGATTTCTGAATTTTCAAATTTATTCTACTTGAATTTCAGTTGTTAATTTGTTAATTTGGTAGTCGTTGTCAGCAACAGCAGCAAGTCATTCAATTATGGTAACAGTAGAGTGATATACTGATGCGAATCCAAATGTGGGTGTAGTACTGAATTTATTCGAGTGTCCTACTTGAATTTGTGGTTTGCATTTAACATGCTTGATTTCAATAATGTCTGCAGACAGACCTTTTTTTAGGTTTTAAAACTGGAATTGAGCAACTCAATGATTATAACATTTTCACTTCATAACAATTGTTTTGATATGACGTTAATTAGAATGGTATGTTGATCGAATATTCTCTGATCATAGCAAGAATCTAATTCAATTAGTTTATTAGGAAAACTCATGTTGGCATATAGTAGTATATATATATTGGCTGAGACCTCTTATCAGATTTTTGTTTTTATATATTAAAATGGGAGATGGTACATTCAATGAATGAATGAGCAATCTCTGGTCATGTTGAAAGATATTATAAAAAGTCAATATCAGTGCTCTAATTTCAAATTGACTATACTATGGCAAATAAAGAAGATTGTTAAAATATGATTGAATAAAGAAGAGAGTGAGTGGGGTTGATACGTGTCACCGGCCAAAATGTGGCTGACCCTTCTCATTGGAGCTTCACTAGCCGACCTTTGCCTCATCATTTGTTGACTTCACTTACCTTTTTACATATTTTAATGAAAACTCATTTTTTCGGTTCTAGATTGTTCCATCCACTTTCGTTCACTCTTTGTCACTTAATTCAATCATATCAACGTAGTGAATGAATAGTACATGTTTTTGTGTGTGTTTGTATTCAAATCGAATTTAGATCCTTTCATTTATTTGTTGTTGAAATCGAAATGGGCTCTAATACGTCGGAAACTATTTTATGTAAATATCATTAAAACTTTAGGTATAGCCTAATGAAGTATTCGAGTTTGAGTTTAGTTTTGTTGAAGTTGCGTAACTTGCATTCTCATATTCTGCGTTGGCTCCGTTGCAAAAATGTTCGATTCTCTTATATTAAATTGATTACTGTCACGGTTCTCCTGTGGAAAAGTATATCGTATGATATAATAATAGAGTAACACTTGAAGACAAATAATAAAAGACTGTTGAGAATGTATGGTGTAATGAATATCTCGCTCACTAAACCACAATAGAATCGATTCATTGGACTATAACTTAAATAAATCTGTAAAGAAGTGTCTACCGTCTGAGAGAATACGACTTTTCAAAAACTTTTTGATTTTTTTTTTTTTGAAAAAACATCCCACCATAGTATCACTTTTAATAAAAGATTGTTAAAAAATTATATAATAACAAAGAAAGTAGAGAAGCTAGCTTTATTAAAATTGAACACTCTTTCGATTAATTTATTTTTCTTTCACGAAAGGTGAATCGTAAACCAAAACTGAAGCTAACTCCAATATTTATAAGTAAAATTTGCCAGTTTTTGTATTGCTACTCTTAAAACTTGCAATGACCTTCACAAAAACACAATCAAAGAAACCAAATCAAATATTACCCTAAAAAGAAAAGAAACTTAATCAGATAATTAGCAAAAATGAATATTTATGCACAATTTCAGATATTACAACAATCATACACCTGCTGTTTTGAGTCGTTGGAAGTCAACTGGTAGAAAATGGATAAACGTGCAAAAACAGATAGAATACTGGTGTTATATAGAACATGGATGTGTGGTGTCTTTCTAAAATCGTACAACTCTCAAACGAGTGATCGAGTGAAAAGAGAAAATAAGGGTAATATTTATAGAATTGACGTTAGACGAATTTGGATAATTTGACGATTTGTAAAACCAATATGTCTGTCCAATTATCGCAGAGTGGAAGTTCGACACATCTAGCATTCTTATAACACATCAGGATCACATTTTTTTTAATTACAGATCATGTTCACATATAAGTACTTCTAGGTTGAAACAGTGATAGCTTCGATAAATTATTGGAGGAGCAAATGATGTATTCAATCGTTCACCGTCCTCCCGGGAGATAGTGATGTTGGTCTGTTTATTTTGTGATTTTTGTTTTTTTTGGAGCTTTTTAGTTTATTTTGTGCTCCAAATGTTTACAAAGTTCATTTACACCAACCAGCCGACCATTGAACTCTTAAGTATATAAACAAAGTAAATAACCATACATAATGTTTCAAGGTCTATGCCAAATTATCAATGTAATGCTTTTCTTAGGAGATACAATCAACAATCATAAATTTGAAATGTAAGAAAATACACATAATATGTATCTATTTTTTCTAATATTCAGTATACCTAAAAAAATAAGATTTAAGTTTTTTTCTTTAAAATCTCTATAATAGTATTTACTTTAAAAGTAGTTAACAGTGCTGAATAATCGAGAAAAAAATGATTGTTTTGATTTCTATATTAAAAATGGCAAATATTTTCAGCCCAGTTACAGATCTCCACGTATGGTTTTGAGCCCATCCCATGCATGCAAGGGAGCATGACCATGAAAAGCCCACAGTGATGTTCCATCTTTAGAACCAGCGAGCGAGCCAGCCATCCACAGAGTGTGGACCCCACACGCACGAATCGTATGGAGATTATTACAATATATTGCTCGCATCGTATTGCGCCACGTCTGTGTTAGGAGGAAGATCAACGTCCATATATCTCTTGCTCCTCTCTGATTGGTACACATCATCGCATTATGTTCTACTTGTTTATGTGGTAGAGTAGACAAGTGGGAAGAAGAGAAATATCTACAAAAAAGAGCGTGGGACACATTTACTTTGAGATATTTTCTCAACGGGCTGTCTCCACAAAAAGCTGCCCGGTTAAATCCCATAAGGCATAGCCATCATCAGACGGCTCAAAATTCTTCCGGTCAAGCTGCCCGACAACTTTGTTAAGGAATTTGTGTGTGGGACTCACTCACCACTGAACTCAACGGTTGAAAGTCACGCAGGTGTACGTAACACCTCGTCGCATCTGAATCTCCCTCCTCGGAAAATATCTCCAGACACATGTCACTTGGTTTTGTAATAAATGTAGTTAACTAATCAGGCAATCACATGAGAGAGAGTTTATAGTTTAAAGTAATAAAAAGGAAAATAATACAATCATGACCCAACAAAACCTTTAAATAATCTGAATAATTAAGGGGGCAGATTTTATTTTTACTGGTGAAATGTGAATGTAGCGTTTTTGTTTTAAATAAACACAAGAAGAAATTAGTAAATTTCTGTTTACAGGAATAAATTAGTAAGAGACGGAATTCAAAAAAAACCAAATTCAGTTTGGGATTAAGAAATGTTAATTACTGAGAATAATTCAACTGTATTAAGCAAGATGCATGTATGTGTATGTAGAGAGGGATGAATGATGATGGGGTAATAAAAGTAGATGGTCATGGAACATGGAGGATGATGAGAAGAGAAGTTATTAAGTAATAAAAGGGTGGTGGCAAAGGAAGAGAAATATCGAAATGCCACGTCAGGTCGGAAATCTTAAACCGAGTGGAGAAGCCTCCAAATCTCTTTCTCTCTCTCCTTCCAAAGCCACAACCCACAATCTCTTTGAAGACTTGTTTGTGTCCTCCCAGAATCATTTCTGATATTTCTTATTCTTTCTTTTTCCCACTGATATTCTTCCCATCGTCGATTTTTAGCTCTCAAAAAATATCAAAGAAACCCAAAAGCAGAGATATAGAGAGAGAGAGAGAGAGGAAGAAGAATTACATCAGTGGAAGATTCCCTGCCTGCCAAGGTCCGTGTTTGGTTTCCTTCCCTTCTTCTATGATTGATTCTTCAGATGAGATGTAATTCTCCTTAGTCTGGTTACCTTTACTGGCTGGTTTCTTTCTAAGTTGCATTTGTCTTTAAGCAAAGATTTGTTCTTTCTCACTGTGTTGATTCTCAAAGTTATCTTTTTTTTTTCTTTTTATCTGATTGAGATTCTGTCTTCTTGATTGTATTGTATCTTACAGGGAGGAGCGAATATAAAACTGGTTCCTTTTTAGAGAAGGAGCCCTTTAGACAGCTTAATTCGATTTACTGTACAGTGTGTTTGGTAGTAGAGTAGATCAAGGACTTATCTTGGGGGATGTGTTGTTGTTCTTGTCGGCGAATGTTAAACTACGGCCTATTGATTCTCGATTGGTAGAAAAAAGGTTGGAGATTTTGTTTCTGTTCGTGTTAAGATTGTGACCATTCTTTAGATGGCTACTTCATCTGAGAGGTGGACCGATGGTCTTCAGTTCTCTTCCTTGTTATGGCCCCCGCCACGAGACCCTCAACAACATAAGGTAATATAATAAAGCCTCGGTTTTGAAGCTTTTCTATCGGCAGTTATAGACTTGCTCCTGTCATACTTTGCTGATTGTCTTTCTCCTGGTTTCCTAGGATCAAGTCGTTGCTTATGTCGAATACTTTGGTCAATTCACGTCAGACCAATTCCCTGATGACATTTCTGAGGTACTTGTTGTGTTTTATTGCCTATTGGTGGTTTCTTTCTTGTTTTATCTCAGTAGTTATGATTTACTGATTTTTCAATATTTCTGTATCAGCTGGTCCGACATCAGTATCCATCAACTGAGAAGCGGCTTTTGGATGATGTGTTGGGTATGTATGAGCTTCTCTACCAAATATTTTAGTTCCACGCTTCTTTGTTCTGAACTTTTTTTTTTTTTAATCTGATTTTGGCTTGCTGATGAAACCACAGCAATGTTTGTCCTCCATCATCCGGAGCATGGTCATGCGGTAATCCTTCCAATTATTTCATGTCTCATTGATGGCTCTCTGGTGTACAGCAAGGAAGCTCATCCGTTTGCCTCTTTCATATCTTTAGTATGCCCAACTAGTGAGGTAAATAGTTTCTCAACAACGTTAGCTAAGACTGTCTCTTTCATGGTCATATTTTTCTCACATACATGCATTTACAAATCCTAACAGAATGACTATTCGGAACAATGGGCTTTGGCGTGCGGAGAAATCCTCCGCATTTTGACTCATTACAACCGTCCCATATATAAGACTGAGCAGCAAAATGTAGAAACAGAGAGAGATTGCCTGAGCAAAGCTTCAACTAGTGGGTCTACGCTTTCAGAGCCTAAGGTTGTATCACCAGTACAGCATGAAAGAAAGCCGTTAAGGCCTTTGTCTCCATGGATCAGTGATATTCTACTTGCTGCTCCCCTGGGTATAAGAAGCGACTACTTTCGCTGGTAAGTAGATCGTGTTATTGTACAACTTCTTTGTCTTGTGCCCAGGACTATGGATTGAAGTGCTGTGATGTGTTTAAGCTTCAACTAAAGATTGTGGTTTATATCTACAGGTGTAGTGGTGTCATGGGTAAATATGCTGCTGGAGAGCTCAAGCCGCCTACCATTGGTGAGTTTATTAATTCCCATGTTAATATATCCTCCGGGAAACGGATATGGATGTTGTTCTAACATTTCGCACACAGTTGCGTTTCCATCACCTGTGGCTATTAGGATGGGTTGTGAGTTGCTTGTTATAATTCTCACACTGAGCACTGTCCTACTTTTGCAGCTTCTCGAGGATCTGGTAAACATCCTCAATTGATGCCTTCGACGCCAAGATGGGCGGTTGCTAATGGAGCTGGTGTCATACTGAGTGTTTGTGATGATGAAGTTGCTCGATATGAGACCGCTACGTTAACAGCGGTTGCTGTCCCTGCACTTCTTCTTCCTCCCCCAACGACATCCTTAGATGAGCATTTAGTTGCTGGTCTTCCAGCTCTTGAGCCATATGCACGTTTGTTTCATAGGTAGTGTTTTCTGAACCCACCCTTTGGATTGGGGTTTATTAGTAGTAGTCTGTTGCTAGTTTTAAGGTTGTGCGTCCTGTAGGTTGTTCAGAATTGCTTCTCACTTTCCTGTTTTAATGTCAGATATTATGCCATTGCAACTCCAAGTGCTACTCAGAGACTTCTTCTTGGACTCTTAGAAGCACCGCCGTCTTGGGCTCCAGATGCACTTGATGCAGCTGTACAGCTTGTGGAACTCCTTCGAGCTGCTGAAGATTATGCATCTGGTGTAAGGGTAAGCGTCATATGATTGTGTCCCTTGTTCCACACCTATGAGATTTGCTGGCTTACAATATGTGGGAGCCTTTGAAACTTCATCATCGGTGGATAGCATTGGCTCGTATATAATAATCAGCTTTGATGACACTCTCCTTCTTGATGTAGCTACCCAGGAACTGGATGCATTTGCACTTCTTGCGTGCAATAGGAATTGCTATGTCTATGAGGGCAGGTGTTGCTGCTGATGCTGCAGCCGCTTTGCTTTTCCGCATACTGTCACAGCCGGCACTGCTTTTTCCTCCGCTAAGCCAAGTTGAGGGAGTAGAAATTCAACACGCGCCTATTGGTGGCTACAGTTCAAATTACAGAAAGCAGGCATGATTTCTATTTTTTTTCCTTTTCTTTTTTGCTGTTCTGCCAAATTATCTCTGATATGAAAATTATACTGAGACGGACTAATAACACAGGCCTGCATTTCTCACCAGATAGAAGTTCCTGCAGCAGAAGCAACTATTGAAGCCACTGCTCAAGGAATTGCCTCAATGCTTTGTGCTCATGGTCCTGAAGTCGAGTGGAGAATTTGCACTATATGGGAAGCTGCCTATGGATTGATCCCTTTAAATTCTTCAGCGGTTGATCTTCCCGAAATCATTGTTGCTACCCCACTGCAACCTCCTATCTTGTCATGGAATCTATACATTCCACTCCTCAAAGTACTTGAATATCTTCCACGGGGGAGTCCTTCGGAAGCATGCTTGATGAAAATATTTGTTGCCACCGTGGAAACAATCCTCAGTAGAACTTTTCCGCCAGAAACTTCCAGGGAACATATTCGGAAAGCTAGATCGAGTTTTACCACAAGATCAGCGACCAAAAACGTTGCAATGGCTGAGCTTCGTGCTATGGTTCATGCTCTCTTTTTAGAATCATGCGCTGGTGTGGAGATAGCTTCACGCCTACTTTTTGTTGTGTTGACTGTATGTGTTAGCCATGAAGCACAGTCTAGTGGGAGCAAGAGACAGAGAAGCGAATATGCTAGCACTGGGGAAAAGAATCAATCTGTATCTGACAATCAAACTAGTAACCGTAAAAGTAGGAATGTTAAGGGACAGGGACCTGTGGCAGCATTTGATTCATACGTTCTTGCTGCTGTTTGTGCTCTTGCCTGTGAGGTTCAGCTGTATCCTATGATCTCTGGAGGGGGAAACTTTTCCAATTCTGCAGTGGCTGCAACAATTACAAAGCCTGTAAAGATAAATGGGTCATCTAACGAGTACGGAGCTGGGGTTGACTCGGCAATTAATCATACACGCCGAATCTTGGCAATTCTAGAGGCACTCTTTTCATTAAAACCATCTTCTGTGGGGACTCCATGGAGTTACAGCTCTAGCGAGATAGTTGCTGCGGCCATGGTTGCAGCTCATATCTCCGAACTGTTCAGACGTTCAAAGGCCTTGACGCACGCGCTGTCTGGGTTGATGAGATGTAAATGGGACAAGGAAATTCATAAAAGAGCATCGTCATTGTATAACCTCATCGATGTTCACAGCAAAGTTGTTGCATCCATTGTCGACAAAGCTGAACCCTTGGAAGCCTACCTTAAGAATGCACCGGTCCAGAAGGATTCTCTGACCTGTCTTAACTGGAAACAACAGAACACATGTGCAAGCACCACAGGGTTTGGTACAGCGGTGACGTCCACGACACGTAGTGAAATGACTCCAAGAGGCAACCATAAGTATGCTAGACATTCAAATGAAGGCTCAGGGACTAGACCATCAGAGAAGGGTATCAAAGATTTCCTCTTGGATGCTTCTGATCTAGCGAATTTCCTTACAGCCGATAGGCTCGCAGGGTTTTATTGTGGTACACAAGTTCTTTTGAGGTCAGTGCTTGCAGAGAAACCGGAGCTTTCTTTTTCCGTTGTTTCACTGTTATGGCACAAACTGATCGCTGCTCCTGAAATCCAGCCCACAGCGGAAAGCACCTCTGCTCAACAAGGATGGAGACAGGTAAAAACCTCAGCATCCCTATTTCGCATCTCGCTTACAGTTTCCTCGATGTTGCTTTTGGTTCCTTACGATCAACTCCTCAAGGAGCTAGACCTCATTCACTGATCATATGTTTCATATATCAGGTAGTTGATGCACTATGCAATGTCGTATCTGCAACGCCAGCAAAAGCAGCTGCCGCAGTGGTTCTTCAGGTCCATATTTCCCTCGACTTTAATTTATATATTTAATATTTAATTTTTCTTGAATAACACACCTGTGTAAAGATTAAGAACAGTCGACTGCAGAAAACCTATGGCTTAAATAATTCTTGGTTCATTTGATTCGAGATCTCTCATGTAGAGAAAACTTTAAGAAAATTAAGCTGGGAACATTTGTGCAGCACTAGTTTTAATATGTCACGGATAGAAAATTCGTGTAAAATGAAATGACTATGGCTTGTCTAACCATGGGTTTGTTTCAAAGGTTATAAATGTGTTGAGGGATTTGCTTTTATGCTCTAGTATCTTGAATGGTCGGTCTTGTGTTATTTACAGGCTGAGAGAGAGTTGCAGCCTTGGATCGCCAAAGATGATGAAGAAGGTCAGAAAATGTGGAAAATCAACCAGCGGATAGTGAAAGTGATGGTGGAACTCATGCGAAATCATGACAGACCTGAGTCACTGGTGATTCTTGCAAGCGCTTCGGATCTTCTTCTGAGGGCAACTGATGGAATGCTTGTTGATGGAGAAGCTTGTACATTACCTCAACTTGAGGTACTAGATAGACAGCTTTGTAGATTAGATTAGATTGCCCTTCCTCTGGCTAGACTGAAAAATCGGTTTCTTTTTTTCTAACTCCACTGTATTTACAAACACATTTGCAGCTACTTGAAGCCACGGCAAGAGCAATACAGCCAGTGCTAGCTTGGGGGCCATCTGGACTAGCAGTGGTGGACGGTTTATCGAATCTATTGAAGGTAAAGCATGACTCGAACAGAGCCTACCAATGGTTTTTTGTGTTCACCAGAAATCTTTGGTGCTGACCTTTGTGTCACATGTGTTTTTTCTTCTTCTTCTAGTGTCGTCTACCGGCAACAATACGGTGCCTTTCACATCCAAGTGCACACGTACGTGCCTTGAGCACATCAGTACTACGGGACATAATGAACCAAAGCTCCATAACCATCAAGGTAACCCCAAAACCGCCGCCAACAACAGAGAAGAACGGAGTGCACAGCCCGTCCTATCGGTTCTTCAACGCGGGCACAATAGACTGGAAAGCAGACATCCAAAAATGTCTGAACTGGGAAGCTCACAGCTTGCTCTCCACAACTATGCCTACTCAGTTTCTTGACACCGCGGCTCGAGAACTAGGCTGTACTATATCATTGTCGTCCCAATAACGAGCGCCCCTTTTCTTTTGGTTATTTAGTTTCTGCTGACCAAAAAAAGAAAGCTGAAGATTTGGGTGTAGACCAACCAATACATATAGGCTTTGGTGTACTTGTATTTAGTATGTATGATGATGAGTGACTAACGCCATCATTCCCACCGGCGTTGGATTTGCTGTCGCTCGGGTCTCTTTATATAACTCAACCTCTCTTCTTTTGTACATTTTGAATGACGAAGCAACACAACCTTTTCTTTTTGTTATTTCGTAACTTCAAGGGATCTAAATCGCAATGTATACTGGTTCTCTCTTTATTCAGGTTGTATATGACTAACTATTGTAGGTTTTATGTTACTGCACGTATCACACTTGTAAGCCTTGATATGATTATATGAAAAATGAAACATTACTGGTTTAGTTCCGATTCCGTTGTGGGATGAGGAAAGCGTTTTCCCGGCAGGATAATCAGAGGGGAAGACCTCTATCTTTGGACGTCCTTTCAAGGTTCAATTTGAAAGTCAATTAATGTAGCTAGTAAATTTGTGAATTCTCCTACTCGACTGTTCTTTGCTAAATTTTGTGTACTTATTCTGTGTTGCCAAATTTGTTTAACAAGATTTTGAGGATTAGTTTAGTAAATCATGTTCTATCAATATATAAGTTTATCTGTTCTCGAGTTGGTAATATATGCAGCAACCTCCGTTTCTAATTGTATTGTTTCAGTTTGTTCATCGAGTTCTGGGTATTTTAATTAGAAGTTGACCGGTTTGAATAGGGAAACACCACCATTCCACTATACACTGTGCTCAGGATCAACTAGAGATTGTCACAATGTTTAGTCTCAAATTGGTAAAGGTCTTGTATTGTTCTAGAATGAGAGGATTGTTTGTCAGTTGATGTGGGTTCTTCTTTTCTCATAGGCTGGGATTCAAACTAGAGTTGGACAATACCGTTATCACGTCAACAGTGGTGGTAGTTTGTGGACTCATATACTGTACCTGGTTTGCCTCTTACCTGGATATGACACTTTTTATCAAGTATGCTTCCATAAACCAGAGAAGATCTTTGAAAACAATTATAGGTTTTTGGTTTCTCCACATTTTCTTAGTTTAAATCTTGAACAACTTTAACATCTTTTCAATCTTTCGTATGTGGAAGCTTTTGGCCCATAATCTGAGAAGCAGCTTTTAGTTTTTTTGTCTTTGTTATTTTTAGCTCGTACAGTTCGATTTCTGATCTTGTTTCTTTGAATGCTCAATGATGGTTTTAAACCACACAGAAAAGTCAGCATGAGATCGCATTTTTTTTTCTTTTTTCTTGGTTTTAATTTACAATAAAAAATATTTAAATTTTTTGTAAGAACTCTTGATGGAGTTCCACCATTGGAGGAAAAGAAAATCAAAGTTTTATAATACAATTCTTAAATTAAATTTATTAATTAAAAATTTAGTTTAGAACTCTGTTAGGCGATTTAGGTGATAATGATGCTGTTACGAACAACAATATAGATGAATGCAAAGGTCAGGTTTTCGAAGTTTTACACTAATAAAAAGAAAAATATATCTCTTTAATTAAGATCGTCATCTGCAAAATTATATTCTTTTTTTAGTCGAACAAGTTTGATTTAAATTCTCTTTTCTAATCAATTTTCAATTTTGGTTGATGGAAGCAAATTATGCCATATGGCCAAGAACGTACCCATTTTAGGAAAGGTGTGGCACGAGATCAATTTTTTTTTATATTAACTTTTTAATACTTATAATTTAAAACTTATTATCAAAATATAAATATTTATATTTGTGATAATTAGTGATAATTGATAAAATAATAAAATATAATTTGGGTTACATATGTTAAATATGATGATGGTTTAATTTTTATTAATAATATATTTTGGTCTCATATAAATTGATGGATTTGTGGATGGATAATTTGTGATGTTTTAAAAAGTTCGTTTTGTGGATGGGTAATCTTTTGTTATGGTATTCAACTTTATATTTATACAAACAGTTACAAAAATATTATACAAACAATTACAAAAATATTCTACTCTATATAAATATTTATGGAAAAATATATATTGGTAATCTATTTCGTGTTGATCTAACATATTTTTACTTTTTATGGAACAATATTTATTGATATCTTAAATGAATTT
This sequence comes from Sisymbrium irio, assembly GCA_000411075.1. NCBI lineage: Eukaryota > Viridiplantae > Streptophyta > Magnoliopsida > Brassicales > Brassicaceae > Sisymbrium > Sisymbrium irio. The sequence goes on along the minus strand of KE154887.1, from coordinate 231 downwards.
TGTGCTTTTGCATTTTATATTAATATAATTACATATTTTAAAGTTAAAATATGATAATCAATTTAATTAAATTATCTTGTATTAACTTGTTTTTTTAATTTTTTTGTGATCTAAATATATTAAATAATTATTTTAACATGTTTTGCAATAATTTAAATAATTTACATATTTTGGTGGCAAAAGATTTAAAAGATGTGTAACTATAAAAACAATGATACAACAAATTTCACT
>KE154885.1:1040486-1092916 GCA_000411075.1 Sisymbrium irio | reverse complement strand
TTTTTTTTTCTTTTTTTTTTCTGTCAACCTGTGAGCCAATCACAACACAGCAAAACCGACGCCGTATTAATAAAAAAAAAAATTTCATACTTTATTTTTGTTAAAAAAGCTGGAGTGTGTGTATGTTCGGAGCAGAGATCAGAGAGATCTGAGAGGTATGAACATTGAACTCTCTTTTAATGCTCGATTTGATAATGAGCTCTTCAGGACGATCATGACGTCGCTTCTGATATCGAGAGTTTGAAGGGAAAACCTCATCCCGGTGAGTTTGTTCAGAGTAGATAGAAGATCTCCCGTGATAAACTCAATCGCCCTTAAAAGGAATCTTGACAAATTGATAGAGACGCGCAAGGTTGATGACTGCTTTAAGCAGAAGCTGAGGATCTTCCAGCATCTCAAGTCCAAACATATCTCAGGCTTAACTTGAAAATTCTGTCCTTTAAAAAAAAACATTGACTGGATCCAGTCAGTGAGATACATAATCAGCCGCGATATTGTAACCGCTTGACCTTCTTCATCTTCGTCACTCCCCTTTTCTCCTTCATGAGTTTAAAGAAGTTGAAACAACTAAACTAGTTGAACAGAACAATAACGACAAAGTTCTCTAAATAACCGTTTGAACAGAATGTAAAGTACATTTATCTTATCAATAGCCAACTATAAATTTAGAATTGAGAACTATTTTTATCATAATAAAAATGTGTTTGATTGAATCTAATTAGTAGGATGTTAGGATAATTAATAATGTAAGACTTTTTTTGTGAGAAATACTTGTTAGATTTTATATATAAAGTACTTAATGCATTGATTGAACTGACTTATATAATACGTTGATCTATTTAAAAAAGTTACTGCATATAACTCAGACATATAGCGATGTCAAAGTAAGTGTAGTTTGCTAACCATGTCCTCTTTTAGAGTATTTCATACGTTCTGCTTTCAATAATCGGTTTTCTACAAATAATGTTTCTATGAATATAATATCATCTGATTAGTCTGTAGATATGAAGAACTAGTTGCACCATAAATAAGACAAATTGGAAAAGCGATCAAAGTTTATGGTTACAATTAAGTTGACAATTCATTCAAAATATAAAAAAATAAGTTGACCCCCAAAAAGGGTTTGCAGTGACATATTATTCTGTAAAGTTGCGAAGGCATTCAACTTGTTTTATTAGTATACCGGAAATGGAAGACATTGACCTCATTGATCCGTATTATAGGGGGGATTCCATATTAACTTAGCATATGGTCAAATAAAAATACGTGGAGTATACCTTTTAAACACGGCATTTGTAACAATTTTTGTTGTTATATTGTATATAATTTTTAAGCTATATAGTTCAAAGGATTTATGGTTAGGTTTCATTTGCATTTGGTGGAATCTGGCATATCTTGACCAAACTTTTTGCATGGGCTCATTGTGCACTTGTTTGGTTTGGGTGCTTTTGTCTAATTAAGGATTTTTAGTAAAGAGAATGACTTTATTTATTTGATTTAATGACATTTTAACCTTCAAATATTATTATGGTTAATGCAAAAGCTTTTAGAATGTTCGAGTTGCATATAAATATAAAATGTGTTGAATTTGAAATTTCTCAAAGTATTATTTGGCCTTCGTTAAAACAATATATTGTGGTTACGAAAAGTTATAGTGAACGAAAATCAATTTTCAAACACGTCCACATCAAGTAGACAAATATCTAAAAGAAAGCCTCTCTTAATTCATGCAAAACAATATGTATAGTTCTCGAAGTCTCCCCTTAATTCACTCATGGCCTCATCCTTTATATAGTCTTACAATATCCTCAATATCGAAGCACTTATATCAACCAATCAGGATCTGCAAATCTCGTCCGTATACATAAGCCAACCTTTTCTCTCTCCTCATTTTTGTATAACTCGACTAGCGAAAAATGGTCGAGGGAGTGTCCAAGGCATTGTGGATTGCTGTGGCCACCGTCTTTGCGTCGCTCGCAACAGTGGCACGTGGAGAACAAGCGCCGTGTTACTTCGTGTTCGGAGACTCTGTCTTCGACAACGGTAACAACAATGCCTTGAACACCAGTGCAAAGGTCGACTATTTACCTTATGGTATAGATTTTCCCGAAGGTCCAACCGGTCGGTTTAGCAACGGACTTAACATTCCAGACGTTATCGGTTAGTTTTCGAACCGGTTTCTTTCGCTTAATTTTATTTCAATCCACAATTTTTTTGGTTCGATTATTAGCTGTTTTGTAATATACCTGATCATGCGGATTCTTACATATGTAGGTCTCAAAAAGTGAGTATAAGATAAGATTATTAATTAGCCGTTCGTCCCTTTCTTGCTATTAGTATAAAGACGTATAAAGTTTTTATGTTATAGCTGAATTAGCGGGTTTCAACAATTCCATTCCACCGTTCAACGGAGCATCACGAGGACAAGCTAACGTAGGAATCAACTATGCTTCTGGTGGCGGCGGGATCCGGGAAGATAGCAGCGAAAATTTGGTAACACAACCTACATAAATAATAGATATATCTTATGATTGATCTCATCTAAAAATACATGCAGTAACTAAATTGAATATACATGCATACATATAGGGTGAAAGAATCAGTTTGAGAAATCAAATAAACAACCACCAGTCGGCGATTGGAAGAGCAGCCGTACCACGGAGTCAGCTAAGGCAATGTCTATACACAATCAGCATAGGAAGCAACGATTACCTAAACAACTACTTCTTGCAACCTCCTACCTTAGCTCGTCGTCTATATAATCCTGACCAGTTTGCTAGATCTCTCATACGCCTCTACCGACTTTATTTGAAAGTAAGTACTCAATATAAAGAGGAAACAAACAAACATATCATTTATGCGTTATGGAGAAATATTCTAATGACAACTAATTTTGGACAAATATGATAATAGATTTTTGAATTTTATGTTTTCACTAAATCTAGAATCTATTTGCACACAAATATACCGAAACTGTTTTGTTCTTTTCTTTTGTTTCTACCAGGTATAAATTAGTATGTGGTTTATGTGTGTTTTTAGCAATTGTACCTACTAGGAGGGAGGAAGGTGGCTTTGTTCGGAATCGGTAAGATTGGGTGTACGCCACGGATTGTTGCTAGCCTCGGTGGTGGCGTTGGCTGCGCAGAAGAAGTGAATCAAGCCGTGGATCTTTTCAACAATAACCTCAAAGCCCTCGTCGCAGATTTAAATAACCAACTATCTGGGGTTAAGTTCACTTACGTTGACCTCTTCTCTGGAAATGCTGAAGATTTTGCGGCTTTTGGTAAATCCATGACTTGAAAAACAACGATGAACTTGTTTAATCAAGAACTTGTTTATTCATTTTGTTTTTTTCTTGTAATTTTGTAGGGGTTACGGTTGGTGATAGGAGTTGCTGTACCGTTGAACCGGGTGAAGAACTTTGCGCGGTGAACGGAGCGATTTGTCCTGACCGAACCAAATACATATTTTGGGATAACGTACATACCACGGAAATTATCAATGCGGTGACAGCCACCGCAGCGTATAACGGAGACATAACTGATCCGTTCAGCATCTCTCAACTTGCGAATAGTTAATAATGGCCTTTTTATGTATCCATTGTAAAATATGGACAGGCCTTTATTTACTTGGTCGATACACCTATGCATGCACACAATATCAACTAAACAATAATGAATAAAAGGATTGCGGTTTCGTCTACGTCGAAACCATATATTATACACACTTTTATCAACAGAGTAATGATGAATAAAAGGATTGCAATAGTTGACCCCCAAAAAAAGGATTGCAGTTCAAAAATAATAAGTTGTGAAAAATAATAGGATATATGACTTGTTGCACATTAAAGTTTTAAAGCATGATGCATTGTTTTAAGTGATTATAATATATAAACAACCATGCTTTACAATTTAAAGCATACAAGTTTCAAATAATCATGCGTCACAATATAGTTTATAGCAACAAAAAAACAAACATTCTAAAATAGTTTGTAAACTATTGGTCTTCACATTTTCATGTATATTCTTTTGGTGTTCACGTATTACAAACGATCATTTATGATCGACCACGGATAGAAGTAGATTTAGGCCTTGTAAAAGCCCAAACATAATGGGAAATATGCAAGAAAGCCTCGAAGTTCTCTATATTTATTTTCAAACCCGATGCAACTGGCCTTTTTCTCTACGACCGAATACGAATTTACAGTGACCAATAACGTAAAACCGATCAAGAGAGATAGTGGAGATGGGAGACTTCACTTTGGTTACGAGAAACCTCTGCTTTGAACTAAAACTTATGCGTCTTAATAAATAATAATACATCTCCATCCATCTAAACCTCCACGGACTCATGGAAGAATAACTAACTAACCTAATAAGATCCTAAACTTCTAACCCAAGGAAAATAAATAAAATAAATGAATAAAAGAAACTGCCAACAGAACATGTCTACATTTGCTCCGGATGCTGCTCTGACGTGGCGTTGTCTGGATGGTTGTTAACGAGCTTCGAGTGTTCATCAGCCGAGCTGATGGCGAACTCAGCTAGTGAGCTCACTGCAACAGACATTCCATGGCAGAGTACTTTAACCGCAATCTCAGCCAATTTTTCAGCATTCATCATCTTCTTCTCCTCTTCCACCTTGTCAGCTTCAACGAGCTCCATGCTCTCTGTTCCTGAGTACCTCCTCGAACCATCTCTTCCCTGAGATGAATCTTCTTCCCTAAGCTGCCTAGCGAAGATTGAACCCATCCCAGAGGCAAAGAAATCGAGTTTGTCTACCACAGGCTTCTCGTTCAACCCGTTGAGCAACCTTGACCATCCAATGCAGACTTCATATATCCGGTGAGGACATGTTGATAGTCTGACTTTCTCTGGGTCAGGGTCACATCTGAAACATCTGAGTAACCAACCGGTTAAAGACAACACGTATGATCTCTGGGACGTGATCCATGCTTGGAAGCAAGCTCTCCAGTTTCTTAGCTGAGCCACAAGGTTTAAAGCCGACCGAGCTAGTCTCTGAGTGTTGATCTCCGGTAGTGAACTCGGTTGTCTCTTCTTGGAAGGCATGGTTGCAGCAAGTAATAGCTTGGCTTCGTCCAACGTTCGCTTCTGTATCTGATGACACTCTGCCATCACTTTCCACATCTGAGCTAATCTGTAAACAAGAATGGCATTATCAGTGTCACCCTTTGTGTTTTCGTGAACCAGAAGAAAGACGTTTCGGCAGCATACCCTTGAAGAAGCTCAAGAAGCTGCGGAAGCAGTTCTTGGTCACGAAGAGTCTCAATCCTTTCGGAGATAGACTCGATTGAGTGTATCGAGACCTTCATCTGAGTGTGTAGATCTCTGATTGCAGCTCTTGTTTTGTCAACTGCTGAAGAGTTGTCTCCTTTCACATCATGATTCCTTAGCGCCAAACATTTCTTCTCATATGCTATCCGTATCCGTTCTCCAGACTGTCATCACAGCATCCTAGTCAGTTAACCAGAGATAGAGAGAGTAAGATGACACTTCTGTTAAAGGTTTCAGTTATTACATCACCTTAACCTCATCATAGAGTTTCTTCTCCCACGCGTATAGACGGTCCAATGTTGATTGGTGGCTACCCGAAAGCATACATGATTCTTCTGAAAAATCACTGCTGCTCTCAGAGCTGATCAAGAGTCTTGATGAGGAAGAAGATCTTGATGAGCCGCCAGACCGGAACAAAGCTACTGGATTCAGCATTTTCATGGCTGCAACAGGAAGACTCAGAACCGCATCCATTTTATTTGTAGACATAAACAAAGAAGATTATAATCTTACCGCTGAGTTCATTAGAGGATATGTATTGAGCTCGACTTGCTTCCAGTAAACCTGAGACTTCATTAGCAGCACTACATATGATCGCAAACTGATCCTCAAGATCTTTGATAACTTCCCCCATACTTGTCGGCCTTCGATTCAAGTACACAGTGAAGCCATGTGTTTCTCCTTTTGCATCATCTGTTGTAACCATATGCCCTGTAGTTCCCCCTCTGGAAACCTCATTGCTTCGTAGTTCTTGAGCTCCAATGCAGTTCACGTCCTTATCATTCTCAGCTTCGCATCCACTGTACGTGAATCCCTCATTAACATCTTTTACTTTATCTTCTTGTTCCATTTTACCTCCATTACAGTCTTCTGTTGCTTTGATGTTATGATGATCCTCAAACCTCGGAGATTCATCTTCTTCAAGGTCAGGAATCCCTTCTTCCTCACGAACTCGCCTCAGCCCTCCGACCTCATCATCCATACCACTCCGGTTATCATAACCGTATCCGTAATAGTCCAATGAAGAGAAGGGATTCCAAAAGAAGTCCCAATGTGAGTTCTGTGGAGAAGGAGGTGCTATATTAGAACTGCCTGTTCCTAGAGTGTTGTGCACAGGCGAGTTCACCTGATTCATGTTCATGTTCATCCCAAAGAAACTATCTGCTCCATAAGTCTCAACACGGTAAGTCTCAGGTGATGCAGGAGGCTTCTCTTCAAACCTTACCGCCCTGCTTCCACTAGCCATCAAGTAATTGACTTCCAGTTTTGACTCTACCTTGCTCTGAATAGTTTTTGAAGAGGGAGACAACTCGATGAAGCCACCACTCAGTCTCTTCACTGGAGTAACAAATGTATCCAATGAAAACTCGTGTGGCTCGTCTCCTTCAATGTATTCGCGTAGAGCATCTGAAACTTTTCTTAGAGACTGGATATAAGCAATATGACCAGAAGCAAAGCTAGTCCTGTGTTCTACTGCTTGTTTGATGAAACGCTTCCTGTCTTTGCAGATCTGAACAGCTTCATCGTCACCAAACTTTGAATGAGAACATCCCATTTTTCTTGAGTTGAGCTTCAATTCCAAAGCTCAAAACTTTATATAAAAGATGCGTGTTGGAGAAACTGCAGAACTAAAGAAGAAAGAGTTATCAGATACTTAACACGTAATTAAACGCTTGAAACAGCTAACAAAAAGCAAACTTAGCATTAATTAAAGTGACGAAACGTTTCTCTATATTCTGTTTGTCTTAAATTGTGATGTTGTAGAGTTCTTCACCACTCTCATTTGTGTACTTTCCATGAAGATTATTCACTGTCCAGAGACTAAAGATATAATAAAAATGCCAAAGAAATTAAGCAAAGAACTCTTGAAATATCTTCTGCATCATGAGCTTTGTAGGTAGATAAATAAATGAGTTAGAAAATCTAAAACCCTTTTAACACATTTTTGTTTACCCTTTTCTTCACTTGAGGGACCCAAAATTGATAAAACAAATATATAGAAAAAAAGGTTTGATTTTTGGAAGAGAGAGAGAGAGAAGACAAAACCTTTCAGGTGATAACAGTCAAGCAAAAGAAGCTGTGGAGCGTGAAGAAGGAGAGAGACGTTGAAGAAAACAACGGTCAAAATGTTGTATGAGTAGGAGAGATGAAGTGAAGAAGATGAGTGTGTGAAGATGAAGACGACTGACAAAAAAACAAAAATAAAATAAAAAAAAAGAGTGGAACACGGAAATAAAGAATACGACTTCCCGTTGTTATCGACCTCTGTTTTCATATTTATCTTCGATTTTGCCACTGTCTTTGCATTGGTTTAATCTCCTCGTCACTCTCAATGATTTTGTTTTTTGGTTTTTCTTTTCATTTTGTGACAGCAGTCTCAATGAGTCAATGGAGTGTTTTTTGTTTTGTTTTTATTATTAGTACTTTATTTTAGTTTACATGTCCCTTTTGTATTTATTAATGGCGTTAGGACATGCAATTTTGTTGTATCCATATAGGAAACTTTAACAAAAGGCGTTACGACACACAGTTTTTGTTTATTTTTTACTTACTGAACTTCCTAAACCTTGTTTTAGGCGTTACACCATGCAGCATTTGTTTTTTAATGAACTTATGTTATTTTTAACGGTTGATTGATAATCAACTCAGTGACGTGTTCCCACTTTCTTAAAAGAAAAATAGTTTCAAATTCACAGCCTTCATTTTTAAACAAATAAAATTGATTGTATCCATAGCTAGAAAACTTTTAAAAATGGACTCTATCATGTTTAATTGATTTCTTTGTTCAAGAAAAAAATGATTAAGTTCTCATGAATCTTTTACAAAATGGATAAGTTTGTCTATAAAGGATGGACCTACCAATAAGGCTTTGATTTTGTCTCATGTAAATGTTTCCATATCTATTTTGGAAAGGGATTATAAAAGCAAAAGAAAGGTGTTTTATTTGTTTCATGAAAATGAGATGACCATGTGAATTGTGTTACACTCGAGCGGTGGGTACTTTTGTAATTGCAGAGCGTCTTCAGAAGAGGAATTTAAGGAATTAAATAAAAAACAGAGCATGGACCCCACATGGAAGATAAATAATGGAATGCCTCGGTTCCGGGGGATGATTGTCCAGTGCTACCCTTTGATATCTAACTTAACCACGAAGCTGCCATTTCACTTACAAGTCATTTAGGGCATTTATTCCTAAAGCTATTTTGATTGAGCCCTTTTACACGATATTTATTTTTGGCCCAATTGGGTCCATTTGGAACCCAGATCATATCATTGTAAGAAAATCCATTACTGTATCATTTTTAAACAGATATCAAATTTATCAACTAACAATGTTTTATTAAACTTATTTTGAACGCCACAAGTTCCAAAAAAAGTTTCGAAATGAAGAAAAGTATGCTTTTATTGAAATAATCAAGATTAAAATCCATTTTAAAACTACAACAGAGTTATATACAAATGATAATTATATATACGTGTTGAGTCAAATGTTTGATTTATTGATTGTTGATGGTGATACCCAATATAACAGTATGAATTATTTTTTAAAAATATTTTTGATTGCCTATCAAATTTCACCGTTGACATTTGGTAATAAAATTAAAACAAAAAATCATCATGGACCAACAAAAATAACCTTTTTATATCTAACCAGAATAAAATTTAGAAATATAGATATATCTTTCCTCAAGGGGGACTGAACAATTCAAAGTTACATAATAAATAATTAATTTCCTTCCAACAACAGCCTTTTGAAAGTTAAAAACATCCAGTTGCTTGAACATTTGTCTGAATATATCCAATGATGGCAGAAGAAAAAGAAGCGACGAAGAATAATTTACAGACAAGCTACTTCGATGTAGTCGGAATCTGCTGTTCATTGGAGGTTTCTCTTGTTAGAGAAGTTATCCTTCCGCTTGACGGCGTCAAAGAATTATCCGTCATCGTCCCTTCTAGAACAGTCATCGTAGTCCACGACACCTTCTTGATCTCTCCACTTCAAATCGGTTAATCTTTTATTTGTAACCTTATTTTTAAAATTTGAACTAAAGTCTGAATGTTTCTCTATGATTTAAGGTTGGATTCTAATATTTAAGTTTTGGGGTGAAATCGATTTCTTGACAGTGAAGGCTCTAAATGAAGCAAGACTAGAGGCAAGCGTGAGACCATACGGAGAGACAAGCTTCAAGAGTCAATGGCCAAGCCCTTTCGCATTGGTTTCTGGTGTATTGCTAACTCTCTCTTTCCTCAAATACTTCTATAGTCTTCTTGAGTGGTTTGCTGTTATTGCCGTGGTGGCTGGAATTTACCCTATTCTAGCTAAAGCTGTTGCTTCTGTCACAAGGTTCAGGCTTGACATCAACGCTCTCACTCTTATTGCTGGTAAAAGATAAATTGTTTAAGTTTTTATTTCGTATGATGGAATTATGGAATGATCTTCTAGTGCAGGAGAGGTTCTATTGGTGTACTTATATATGCATCTAATTTTGTTTCTGACAGTGATTGCAACGCTATGTATCGAGGATTACACAGAAGCTGCAACAATTGTGTTTTTATTCTCAGTTGCAGATTGGCTCGAGTCAAGTGCTGCTCAAAAGGTCATTTTTTGTAGAGTTTATATATTCAAAGAAACAATCATAGGAATACAAAACGAAAAATAACAGCTCTGTTACCCATAGATCAATTTGTAGATCGCATCACATTTACTTCTCTTTGTTCATCATCGTTCTGAAATAACGACTATATTCAGGCAAGCACAGTGATGTCATCGCTGATGAGCCTAGCGCCACGAAAGGCAGTGATAGCTGAAACTGGCATAGAAGTTGACGTAGATGAGGTTGAGATCAACACAGTTGTTGCAGTTAAAGCTGGAGAAAGTATACCGATCGATGGAGTTGTGGTTGATGGAAGCTGTGATGTGGATGAGAAAACATTGACAGGAGAGTCATTCCCTGTCTCCAAACAAAGAGATTCAACTGTTTTGGCTGCAACTATAAATCTTAATGGTACCAAAACATAATCCCTTTCTTAGTAGTCTTTTAACTGATCTTAAAATTTCAGCTCATTGACACATTGTATCATAAGGTTACATAAAGGTGAAAACTACAACTCTAGCCCGAGACTGCGTGGTTGCAAAAATGACTAAGCTTGTAGAGGAAGCACAGAAAAGCCAAACCAAAACTCAAAGGTTTATAGACAAATGTTCTCGCTACTACACTCCAGGTGAGAATTCATATACAGTCTTCTTCCAATATTTAAAACATAAAGTTATGAGTTTGGTAGATTATGATCTTGATCTCATTTTGCTTTGTTGTTTGTTCAGCTGTTGTTGTAGTAGCAGCATGTTTTGCTGTCATCCCGGCTTTGTTAAAGGTTCACAACCTCAGCCATTGGTTTCACTTAGCACTTGTAGTGTTAGTAAGCGGTTGTCCATGTGGTCTTATCCTATCCACACCTGTTGCTACCTTTTGTGCTCTTACTAAGGCAGCCACATCAGGGTTTCTGATCAAAACCGGTGATTGTCTAGAAACTTTGGCAAAGATCAAGTTTGCTGCTTTTGACAAAACAGGAACTATTACAAAAGCCGAGTTCACGGTCTCGGATTTTAGGTCTCTTTCTCACAATACCAATCTGAAAAATTTGCTTTACTGGTAAGTATCTATGTTGTTTTCCCACCGGAACTAAGCCTATGTGATGAAATGGATGCTTAGAGACTTTTGAGATGTTTTCATGTGTAGGGTCTCGAGCATCGAAAGCAAGTCAAGCCATCCGATGGCAGCCGCGCTTATTGACTATGCGAGATCACTTTCTGTTGAGCCTAAGCCTGATATCGTTGAGAACTTTGAGAACTTTCCAGGAGAAGGAGTTTATGGGAGAATAGACGGTCAAGAAATCTTCATTGGAAACAAAAGAATTGCACAGAGAGCTAGATGCTTAACAGGTTTAAAAACTTTGCATCTGAAGCTACATTCTTTTACATGAACAGTTCTGACACCTGAGAGTTGTTATATTGTTCATTATCTATCTAACATTTGGAACTGTTTTGTGGACATCAAATAAAGTTCCGGATATCGAAGCTGATATGAAGCAGGGTAAGACTATTGGTTACATATACATTGGAGAAGAACTGACCGGAAGTTTCAACCTTTTGGATGGTTGTCGACATGGGGTTTCTCAAGCTCTCAAAGAGCTCAAGTCCTTAGGCATCACAACTGCATTGCTCACAGGAGATAACAGAGAAGCAGTCATGTCTATTCAAGAACAGGTGAAGTAGAGTTATTATCTAACTATAATTCCATGTCTCTATTTTAAGAGTCATGCATCATCAAAACGTTATCATTTTGACAGCTAGGGAATGGTTTGGATATTGTTCACGCTGAACTTCTTCCACAAGACAAAGCAAGAATCATCGATGAGTTCAAGAGCCAAGGGCCTACAATGATGGTAGGAGACGGACTTAACGATGCGCCTGCCTTAGCTAAAGCAGACATTGGCATTTCAATGGGGATCTCAGGGTCAGCACTTGCGACAGAGACAGGAGATATCATTCTTATGTCAAACGACATAGAGAAGATCCCGAAAGGGATGAGACTAGCGAGGAGAAGTCATAAGAAAGTGATTGAGAATGTGGTTTTGTCTGTAAGCATAAAGGGTGCGATCATGGTGCTCGGTTTTGCAGGTTATCCTCTGATATGGGCGGCTGTTCTTGCAGATGCAGGGACTTGTTTACTTGTGATTCTTAATAGTATGATGCTTCTGCGCGATGAGCGTGAAGTCGCATCTGCATGTTACCGTGCTTCTCCTTCTTCTCCTCCCTCGCCGGTGAAGTTTGAAGAGGATGAAGCAGATGATCTAGAAGTGGGGTTATTGCAGAAGAGTGAGGAGACAAGTAAAAAGAGTTGTTGCTCAGGTTGTTGTAGTGGTCCTAAGGACAATCAACAAAAGTGAAAACCTTCTTCCTATTTGAAAATAGATTTGGAGGGATGCCTTTTGGACTATATCTCTTTGGATACTTCTGAAGATTGTTGTTGCAGTGAGTACCAAAAAAATAAGATTGTTGTTGTATAGTTTATCTATGTGGCTTGTTTTCGAAGAACCAGAAAGACCTCTTTAGGCTCTTAATCTCTGTCTCGGTCTAGTCCAGCTTTGGTAAGTGTTTAATAGGCTACCATTTTATTTTAAAATGCTTTTATTTTGTGTATCAACGATTGTTTTTAAAATACTCGAGTCTACAATTTTTTTCTGCAAACTATATCATCCTTCCATCTACACAAAGTTTGATTACGTTCACAAGGTCTTTGGTCGTATGATCTTTTTCCATATAAATTAGAAATATTATAAACATGTCAACTAGATGGTTAAGATTGGCAAACATGTCTGTTTTACGGTCCAATATTTTTCAAATTAATATACTAATTTTAAATATAGCTTTACAATATACAAAATCAATTTTTTGTTAGAGAAAAAAAGAATACAAACAAATTTTCCACGAATCACTTTTTATTCGTATAAATTGGTAAGTAATTAATATCGTAGAATTGAATGTTTTGTAATTTGTATTCGCTCAAGTATTTGGAGACGAGTCTGAAATTGAAACTCGGGAATTCTCCCATATGCCATTTCCACCCTGAAATCCGATGTTACTTAATTATCTCAAAGGGTTAGTTTTACAAAATGATAATTTAACAAAATGATAATTTAACGTAACTCAGATTCCGTCCAAAAACAATAGGGAAAAAAACAAAACAAAAGTTTATGATAATAAAAGAAAACGAGCGATGTGTATTATGGATAAATCGATGGATCACATATATTGAAGTGAGGATCCTATCACAAATCGTTGTGTCTTTGACGAGTGCTAAACCCCACATTACTTTATTTGCTACAGTGAGTGTCACATTTAACGTTTGACTAATATGAATTGTCACCACCAATAAGAATATTTGGGATAATCGGGTCCCTTTCTTCATTTAGCTGAAACTATATCATTATCGTCAACAATAATCAAATATACCAACTTGTAATCTATAATCTATAAATCTCCCGGTCTTTAACTTAATTTTGTTTGATAAATAAACTTATGGTATCTTGAATTCTTGATAGGCATGCATTATAGTATTTTGTCTTTTACTACCTAGTTACACACAATTTAAATCGAATTATCATTGATCTGAATATGAACTTGGCCTTTTATTAGGTTTTGTCAATTCAGTTAAATAAAATACATCATGCATGATCTTGGCTTCAAGAGAATATTAACCTGTAGATGATTTATCGTGTATATATATGTATAATTTAAGACTTTTTAATAGTTGTAAGTCGACTTCATATTTTAATATTCCCACTTAGGTCGTCTTCTTTTCTAATGGTAATTCAATATTTGGATTTGTTTTGTTATAGTATTTAGAATCCGGTTGCAATCCGTTTATGATATTAACTGTGGACTGCTATGTCATTTACAATTACAATCCATATGGATGCATTTTCTCAACATTTGTTTTTTACCTTGACAACAGATTTGTCTTATTGGTTATAGCCCACAGGTTATAGCAGGTTCTTAATGTTTGTTTTACATTTTACAATAGACTTGTCTTATTGGCTATAATAATGCTGGCAAATCTAGAAGTATTTACTATACAGTAATTTGAAGGAAATATGAAAACTTTTTAACTCGATATGACATGTTGATATTGACTCACAAACCGAATATTCCTCGTATATTCTTTATCTATAATATCATAAACAGTTCTTTTTGTAATCATTTAGAATCACACATTTTACTTTTAGCAATCCTATTTGCCATTAATATATATCAGCACTCGTATTTTTGATACTTCATCTGATGAAGGCTGAATCTCATCATTTATGTTTACTTTTTAATCGCATATCATATATTACTATTATTACATACTTTCAGCTCTAATTCTCTAAGAATGGATTCATTGGGAATTTGGAATGGAGCGTTGAACACACAAAATCTGTAGAGTATGATGATATACTTGTAGCTGGAGATATTAGAACAGTTCTAAATCCAAGGGTTGATCATGTTCAAAAAAATCTTGCATGAGTCAAATAAATTGTCACATCATGCAATGCGGTTTATTACAAAATAATTCATTGATTTTTCGTTTGATTCACTTTGATGGATTTTACATGGCCCCGTATATATGTGAAAGAAACAAAAATTCAAATACAATTGGAATTTCAGCTACAACTCGGAATGTTCCATCATCGAAAATCTTCAATCTGTTGGTGAGACAGTTCAGACGTTTATGGTTGAAAATTCCCACTCGATCAGTTTGACCGACAACAACTTCAGCTAGGTAACAATCCTTTATCTCCTGATTTCTTTCAGAATATTTTGGAAAATAGTGGAGTAATAATTGATGTAGTTACTATATTTGTCAAAAAGGCAACAAAGATTGCATGGGAATTGGGAGATGAAGCTATATGGCTATAGGGTATTATAGGGTATATGTATGTATACAGTGTTTAGTTTTACAGTTTGATCCTTGTTAATGTGGGCTGATGACGTATGCCCACTAATTTCAGTGTGTTCCACTATTATGACTGGTGCTGATTATACACTTGTGTTATGCTTTTATCATTCTTTTTTTTTCTGTTCTTCCGTGGCCTCGTGGGGTTATAATATATTTCTAATTTTACTAATAATCTTACAGCATCGCGATAAATCATACGAAAAAGGATAATTAATGTCTATTCGAACAAACAATGGATCATGAGTGTCTATCAAACATCCACAGATGTTTCTCGTCTCCTTGTGTTTCACACGAAAGTTATTTTCTCAAATTTTGAATTTACCGAATGATATGGCAAACGATGTGCTTTTTTTAGGGAATTGGAGAAGTTTAAATAAGATCATCGGAGAAAATTTTAGTGATCTAAGTAAGAGATTAAAGGCAAAGAAAAGCCTCGTGATGCTGTTTCGGGGGATCTTGTTTAGGTCACCTTCCGAAATTCTTAAAAGAAAATTTATATGTCAAGATGCGAGAGCTGGCAGCGGCTTAACCCTACTAGAATGAGAGGCGTTAGTTTCAATTTAAATTTTATTATTTATATGGCCTAATTCTTTCAAAAAAGGATGGGAGATATGCGAGCAATTTTCTTGGTCTTTTAGAACTGTTTCTCAAAATAAAATATTTTATAGAATTAACTCTTACGTTAAAACTTGAGCATCATATTTTATTAGACTTTTTCGTATCCACTTTGCCAACTTTTCTTTAAAACCTGTAATATATTTGATCAATAAGACGTATCCATCAACATTCTATAATCCAAATAGATCCAATTAGTGCATCACTAATACATATCTACCACTATTATTATTCATATTCGCAAATTAAACTTTTAAAAAAATGTTTAACTAAAAAAGCTTTTCAAAAAAAAAAACAAAAAAAACTAATACTAAAAAAGCTCGTATTGTGGTACCTTGTGAAACAAGGTATTAGTTCAATCTGAAATCGAGTTCCTACATCTTTTAAAGGAAGACAAAAGAGATGCATTGTTCAATTCTTATCAAACGATAAATATTTTGGGAAGTTTGTTCAAGCTACAAATTCACTGAATTATTTTGAAAATTCGCTAGCTAGTGTATGTACGTAGATGCTTTTTCTTCCCTAATTTATGTCTCATATCAACCATCCATATGATTATTTATAACCCTTAGCAACAATATATAATACTTTTCAAAAAAAAAAAAAAATATATATATATATATAAAGGTAAAGTTACTATTCTGAGAAAAAGTTCCGAAGATTCGGGAACTAATATTTTAATGTATCAGGTGGTAGAACAAATATAAGTAGACGGACTTATCGAAACACAAAAGAAGGATATCTATCATTGCAGTTCACATTTCAACGATATTCCCTTTTCCCACTAGACATGATTTTAGGTTTGTTTATAATATCTATTTAGTGTTTGGCTTATTTACGTTGCCTTTTACTTTGATAAATATTTTTAATAAAAGGAAAGTAAGTTCTTTTGTTTTGAAACATTGGTAGATTCCTCCACTACTCGAAAGCCTTTTGGAAAGATAGTGGAGGTGTGCTGCTTAAATTATTTCTGGTCTCCCTTTACGCAAATAATTGTTTAGTCTTTATGATCTCAAAGGGACGCATATGTAAACTTTTCTCGGTTGTTCAATGGTAGAACCGTAGAAGGTAATGATAGGTTTTTACATGTTGGCTTCTATAACCCTTTTGTTTAACTCTTGGCCTGTTGGTTTTATCTTCGTTTCGACATAAACATTATAACTGTTATATGTGAAATTGTATATGTGATACTCTCTTTCCATGGACTGAACTTGGAATACATGTAATAATATTCCATAATATAAAAGAAATATCACCAAACTATTTTTATTAGTGATGCGGTATCGGTTTACAAAAAAGGCGTTACTTTCTATAGGGATGAAAATATATGTACCAATGTAGAATGTACGTAGTGCTCCCACAATTTGTTTTAAGCGTCTTTATCAAAGCATTCTATAGAGTTAGGTGTGCTTAACTTAGAACTTCTTTCATGATTAATAAATATATTGAGAAGTATGTGTTAGAGACGACAAAACATTGAAAAAACTTGCATTGATAATTTGTAGGATTTTTACTTTAAATGACGAATTTACGTGGTTGGGACATGGAATAGTTAGGGTATTACAAATTGAACATACACCTATATACGCTTTTTATAATTAGACCACTCGTCGCTTTAGACTCCGACACCAATAACGTTAGAAGTTTAAAGCGATTCACAATGATAAACCAATAGTTAGATATATGAACGGGTAATTGTAGCAGTAGTTTGTAGTTATGTGAATAGCTAATTAGCTATCTATGATCTAAGAATATGTTATTTTTCATGGTTAAGGTGTTAATCTTTATTGTCAAGAATCTATGTCGAAATTAAATTTACGAAAGTCTATATTAATTAGCAAAACACTGAAAGAAACAAATACAGTATTACTCTTGACGCAATTAAACAAAAAGTAAATTATAGTTGTAATAATTAAATGACAAAAAACGATATTGTTACATTTCTGAAAATTTATTGTGTATGATTCATATTTTTCCGGTTATCCAGTTAAAGGCAAATGAGAGCAATTTATAAACAAAAGATACGTATTCTAAAAACAAATCTGAGGAAAATTACCAATATCTCGAGATAGAAAGTAGACAAAGTGAATCACTTGAGGAAAAGAATCGACAACACAAAAAAGATATTGTGGACTATACTGCAAGTCGATCGGGAATAATGACTATAAAAGCCAATAATGGAGGATTTGGTGGGAAATGCCGCACTTCAACTCTCACGAAATTTGTTTTCCTAAATACATTGAAGATTAACTCAATCCAATTATAAAAGATTATGATAATTATGATGATGGCTATCTTCGTAATCATATTGAGGACGACAACAATGATATGAACAGTTACAATGTTACTGTAACTGCATCCACTCTGAAGTTATGTGCCTCTTATCTAATTTATCAACTATTACATGTTTATCCTTTCTACGTATTTTATTTTCATCTATTTCTAGAACCAAAATATTTTGGATAGTTGCGATTTTCTTATGAGGTAATTGCGCCTCCCCTGGTTCGAATCGTCTCTGAACTGAATGGTATGCGATCTGCTTATTTATCGCATATTGACCACCTAATCTTGGGATTGGAGAGACTATAGTGTAAGTCATCTATGTCATGTGAATTCATAATGAGTTGTGAAACATCTTCTGAAGTATATAGATAGTTCAAAGGTAAAAATGTAATCTCTCTTACGAGTCACAGTGCCTAAAGAAAGGGCACTTTTTTAGACTTTTACCCCTACAATCAACTATCCCAAAAAAAAGGTTATGTGGCCAGTTTGGGCCAAGTCTTGGGTTTGACTCTGGTCAATGGTCCCATTCCTTTTTGTATGTGATGGTTTTAGCTTTTAACTTTTAACCAACACTTGTTCTATGATACAAATTCATCATTGCTGCTTATTCTAGAACATGTGTTCTGGTTTTACGGAAACTAGTGTCGCGGCTACATGCATTTGTAATAGTTATGTTAGTATGGTCCTTGCAATTAAGAAACTCGATCTCTAAGTAGCCTTTGATGAGCTTGAACTACTATACTACCATCAAAATCGATTGACTGAAGTGACAAGCTTTAGTAATCAACGTCTGAAGAATAAAACTCTCATATGAAACGTGATATATGTGTATTGTGATAACAAGCCTATGAACCAGTAGACATGAGTTGTGCCGAGATAATATATGTTGCTCCCTCGCCACAGTTCATAAATGGTGATCATAGGTCTTAAGCCTACCACATTAAAGGACATGAAGTTGTATAGCCATTAATTCACAGCAGTGAATATGATGCACGCCAAACCTCAGGCAAGTACTCACAAATCACAATCGAATAGCAATAGAAATAACTTTTGGTTATATATTTTATAATTTGCATTAATAAATGTCAATAAATAATAAATTCTAAATTTTCTTACAATTTCAAAATTTATGATTTCGATGAACCAATAAAACAAAATTGCAAACTATTTCCATGAGGACACATTAACCAATATTTGTTTTTTTTGGTAGGAACATTAACCAATATTTGTTGTTTATTCAAGAGCTTTTTTCCCCTAATAATTCATATTTAATATACATCATACATGCATTGAGGTATTTATCTTTGAGAGGATTCTATCTAATCTAAGAAAAAATAATGTAAAAACAAAGAAGCATTGAAATGAGGAATCACACATGGATTTCCATTCTGTGACATTGTACTTTGGATTCTCCACTATAATATGTCCTACACCTTTGTTCTCGTATCTCTCACTTACCAGATTAAAACCATCCCCCCCAAACAAACTCCATTTTATCTATTTTTTTTATAAGAAAACTAAAAAAGCTTGACAAATTTGGCATATCGTAAAACGTATGCCTAAATTCGTGACGTATCAATAACTAGTTCTCCATTATTCCTGTTTTCCAACTCAGACGTTTCCTCAATCTCAAGTGTTTTTAAGGTCAAATTACATCTTTTTTTGAAATATGTATAGAAATTTTTTTGATACATACAGTATTTGACTAATTGACTTAAAATGATGTAGTTAAAATTTGGTATGGAATTATGTCAATAAATGACCGTTCATGTGGTCAAATGATAAGTACATTAACTTAATATGCAGTCAACAAGTTGCATAGTACGTTTTTTTTTCAAGTTGCATAGTACGTTTTTTTTTTCAAGTTGCATAGTACTATGTTACTACTGCCAAAAAATAGTTTAAATCAAATTTACTTTTAGCATTTGGAAAAAATTTGTGGCATTACGCATCAAATTCCTTAAATGTTTTACCAAAATGAACCATAAAATCAGAGGTAAAAAATCTCCAACAGTATTTGATTCCAGGACTAAAATCGAATAAAATACATGAAAATTAGAATGGAACATTTGGGATTCGAGAGAATAGGAATCAGGAAGAAGCAGCCTAACACTGACAGTACTATGGAATTTACATTGTTAAGATAATATATTCAAGGATTCTTTACACACAAAAAACTACAATTAATTGTGGAACGCATATTATTATGGTAAAGAAGTTTACTTAACCCACCAGTGATCTTTAATCCCACTTTCTATCAGACTTGCCTATATAAAGCACTCGCCACTTGGTTCTTCTTTCACCCTCAAATCATCATCATCATCTCTACACCTAAAAACCAATCTATCCTCTCTTCGACTAATTTAACAAAGTATATAAACCGAATCAAACCAAACTAAACCGGCACCAGTCATTGTTCTCTGTCCTTCCTCTGCTAGCTCTGTCTCCATCTCCGGTATTCCTCTGTCTTCTTCACATACATATTTCATGACAAATTTCGAAACGCTCTTCTTCTTTCTCTCTCCCATTTTTTTCGTGACTCTTTCTTATCTATCTTTTTATTTTTGTGATTAAATCTTTATGATACTACCAAAGATGAAGATTTTGATACCTTTGCAATAATCTCTCTGCATTATTTATTTTGTTTTTTTTTTTAAACCAATTTGTGAATGAAATGTCAAGAGTTTGGATAAGAGACAACTCAAAACCCATTCCCCCAATAAAAAAATGATTTCCTTTATTTTCGCCAAGTGTAGAGTGAACCTAACGACTGAACGACAACGTTATCATCCCGTTTCTTCAAACACGTTACGTGCATTCCCCCATACTTTCTTGCTTCTCATTCATCTTACCAGCCATGACCTCGCATTCCGCAAATAAACATAAACCCACTACTAAGAATTCTCACATATTTTCTTTTACGTTCCCAGTTTTTCGCAGAATCATAAACAAACAAACAACAAAAAAATGGCGACGAAGAAGATGACAAAGAGTTACTTTGATGTTCTTGGAATCTGCTGTACGTCTGAGGTTCCTCTGATTGAGAATATCCTTAATTCTCTCGACGGCGTCAAGGAATATTCCGTCATCGTGCCGTCAAGGACCGTCATCGTCGTCCATGACAGTCTCATCATCTCCCAGTTCCACATTGGTAAAGCCTTTCACATATTTCTCGCATTTTAAATATTTATTATATAATATATACTTTATATTTTGCTCTGTTGCATAATTCAATAAAGTTGCAAACGTCACATTCCGACATTTAATTACACCATCTACCAAGCACTAATTCAACTGTTGCTTTTTAATCCACCATTTATGTAATTAAGTACATAAGTCGTTGTGAGTGTTTAATTTTTAGTAAAAAATCTCGAAGTCCAAATTCAACTTTAGTAAAAAATCATTCAATAATAGGTAAGTTTATTAAGTTTTAGTCTTTAGGCGGTTTAAGTAACAATTGAAAAATATGAAATATCTTTTAAAATTTTGTTTTATGTTCTGTTTTGTCCGTCGGATAACTATGTTATAACATCGCGTAACGCATCATTCACATGATTAACGTTTATTATATATTTTTCTTTTATAGAATTATTACTAGTTTTCCTTTTGTAGAAAGACAATGCAATAATTTATTAATTAATCTTTGTGGTTGCAGTGAAGGCACTTAACCAAGCGAGGTTAGAAGCAAATGTGAGGGTAACCGGAGAAACCAATTTTAAAAATAAATGGCCAAGTCCATTCGCGGTGCTTTCCGGCGTCCTTCTCCTCCTTTCACTCTTCCAATATCTTTACTCTCCGTTCCGTTGGCTTGCCGTCGCAGCTGTTGTCGCCGGAATTTATCCCATACTCGCTAAATCTGTAGCATCCATTGCAAGGTCTAGAATCGACATCAACATTCTTGTTGTAATAACCGGTAATGTTTTTGTTTTTTTTTTCTGTTGCTTCTTTTCTACCTATTTATCCTAATTAAGATATGACGGGAAAAAAAAAGATATGCTATGACTTATGAGTGTATCCAATTTTCCTATATATAATTACATTTCTTACAACATGAAAGGTGAATATTAAAAAAAAATTGGTTAAGAGTAGATAGTAGATATACAAACTATTTGTCTATGATGGGTCAAGTTAGAATATATTATGGTCAACACAAAGCAATTGCTGTAGCTTTTATGCGTCTTTGTGCCACTTTGAGACCAAAAGAGAAATGAATTATGAAAAAAATGAAAGCTGCTTTCTTGCAAACATTACACTAAAAAGAAACATTTTAAAACATATGCTTCCTTATATTATAAAAATAAGCCAAATATATAAACGAAATAATTGCGAATGTATAAACAAAATAATCGTTGGCAAAAAACACATGAACTTTAAATATAACATAAGTTTAGGGTGTGCGTTTTTCTGTGCTACAATAATTTTCAAATGGTATGTATTTTTGTTTTGTCATGGATTCGTTATATTTGATTATTTTAAAACTTTTAATATCGGGGAGATTCTGAGTTGAATTCAGATGGCAGTTTTTCGTTTTCAAAATGTTATTTGTATGTATATGGCATGTGGGGACGAAGAAAGAGATTCCTCAACCTAAAACTAACTTACGTAATATGAGATATAAACACAAGCTAATAATTTCTTCAAGAGTGATTTGTTCATGTTGCTACTAAGATGTCAAGAAAAAAATCTGAAATCATTGAGGTTACTAAAGCTAATACTCTTGCATTGTTTTAAACAGTGGGAGCAACACTCGGTATGAGAGATTACACAGAAGCTGCAGCAGTTGTCTTCTTATTCACAATCGCTGAATGGCTCCAATCAAGGGCTAGCTATAAGGTTTTTGCTTCCACCATTTTCCTTTTTCTTTTTATGCTAGTTTCCAAAGATACTGTGATTGATCAAGTATTGGTTTTACTGTAAATAAATTTTCAGGCAAGCGCGGTGATGCAGTCACTGATGAGTTTAGCTCCACAGAAGGCAGTGATTGCAGAGACTGGAGAAGAAGTTGAAGTGGATGAGCTCAAGATCAACACTGTTATAGCTGTCAAAGCTGGTGAAACCATTCCAATTGATGGACTTGTTGTGGATGGAAACTGTGAAGTTGATGAGAAAACCTTGACCGGTGAAGCATTCCCCGTGCCTAAACTGAGAGACTCAACCGTTTGGGCTGGAACCATTAATCTAAATGGTATCAACTCAAAGCTTATTTTCTTCTTGTGAACTTCTCCTGTGTGATCCTTAAAAGGTTTGATCTTTCTCTTGTGTTTTCAAAGGTTATATCACTGTGAAAACAACTGCTCTCGCTGAGGATTGCGTGGTTGCGAAGATGGCAAAGCTTGTGGAAGAAGCTCAGAATAGCAAAACCGAAACACAGAGATTTATTGACGAATGTTCTAAATACTATACTCCAGGTTAGTAACCGAATAGGCAACTGAATCTTGGTTATTCCATTACACGTTCTTTGTGTTCTTGTGCCGCGTAGTGATTGAGACCTCATATTCTCTTGTCTTGTGCATGCAGCGATCATCGTAATATCACTCTGTTTTGTGGTTATCCCATTCGCGCTGAAGGTTCACAACCTGCAACATTGGCTACACTTAGCACTAGTTGTGTTAGTAAGTGCTTGTCCTTGTGGGCTTATTCTCTCAACACCAGTAGCCACTTTCTGTGCGCTCACTAAGGCAGCCACATCAGGACTTCTGATCAAAGGAGCTGATTATCTTGAGACCTTAGCCAAGATAAAGACCGTTGCTTTTGACAAAACCGGTACCATCACTAGAGGCGAGTTCATCGTCATGGATTTCAAGTCACTTTCCGGAGATATAAGCCTGCACAGCTTGCTTTACTGGTGAGAACCATCAGTTTTAACCTTTTAGCCAGTTAAGTGAGATACCGAATGTTTTGTGGAAAGTTCTGAGACTTTTCGAATATGACTTTTGCTAGGGTATCAAGCGCGGAGAGCAAGTCAAGTCATCCAATGGCTGCTGCACTTGTGGACTATGCAAAATCTGTCTCTGTTGAGCCTAAGCCTGAAGCTGTCGAGGACTACCAGAACTTTCCAGGAGAAGGTATTTACGGTAAGATTGATGGAAGAGAAGTCTACATAGGCAACAAAAGAATCGCTTCCAGAGCTGGGTGTTCATCAGGTGCATATCAAATGAACGAAATGTTTTTGATCATTGAGGTTTTTGTTTTTTGTTTACTCTCTAATGGTTCTTTGCTTTGGTGTATGTACACAGTTCCAGATATTGATGTTGATACTAAAGGAGGAAAGACTGTTGGATATGTCTATATTGGAGAGACATTGGCTGGAGTTTTCAATCTCTCAGATGCTTGTAGATCTGGTGTAGTTCAAGCGATGAAAGAACTGAAATCTTTGGGGATTAAGACTGCAATGCTTACCGGAGATAATCAAGCCGCGGCAATGCATGCTCAAGAGCAGGTGAGAATCAGTCTTTGAGTTAAATGCTTCTCTTGAAACTAAGTTTTGACTGATGTAAACTTGAAATATTGTATTGAACCAATAGATAGGGAATGCTATAGATGTTGTTCATGCCGAACTTCTTCCAGAAGGTAAATCCGAAATCATAAAAGAGTTTAAGAGGGAAGGGGCAACGGCTATGGTAGGAGACGGGTTGAATGATGCACCAGCTTTGGCTACAGCGGATATTGGTATTTCGATGGGTATATCAGGCTCTGCGCTGGCAACAGAGACTGGTAATGTAATCCTGATGTCGAATGACATCAGAAGAATACCCCAAGCGATAAGGCTTGCACGCAGAGCCAAAAGGAAAGTGGTGGAGAATGTGGTCTTGTCCATCACTATGAAAGGAGCGATTCTTGCTTTGGCCTTTGCTGGTCACCCGCTTATTTGGGCAGCTGTGCTTGCAGATGTAGGAACTTGCCTGCTTGTGATCCTCAATAGCATGTTGTTGCTTAGGGATACGCACATTCCTGGAAACAAATGTCATAGGTCTTCCTCTCCTGTCTTAAACGCGGAGAAACATGAAGGCGATGTTGTTGGGGACATGGAAGCAGGTTTATTACCAAAGAGCAGTGATAAGAAACATTGCAAGTCAGGCTGTTGCGGTAAGAAGAATCAAGAAATAGTGATGACACCAGCTAAAACCAGTTCGGACCATGGTCACTCTGGTTGCTGTGACAAGAAACAGAAAGAAAATGTAATGATTGTGAGAAAGAGCTGTGACTCAGGGTGTTGTGGTAACAAGATTCAGCAACCACACCAAGATGATGTGAAACAAAGCTGTCACAACAAGCCTGCTGACTCGGAGGAGATAAGGCTGGACATTGGTGATGGTGATTGCAAGTCCGTTTGTTGTGGAACTGGCTCAGGTTCTTCAGCCTTGGTCAATCTGGATGAGGAGGAGAAAGTCTCGGTCAAAGGTTGCTGCTCAAGGCCTGCTGATCCCGTGGTAGCTAGCTTGGAAGTGAAGAGCTGTTGTGGAAGTTCTAAGAAGAACAATGAAGAGACCTGTTCTGAGGTGAAAACGAAGGAGGCTTGCAAGTCGAACTGTAGCAGCCACAATCACCATCACCACCATGCTTGAAAGAGATTGGGATTAAATAGAGATTGGGATTGAATAGCTTTAGCTTCTCGCTCGCATTTTGTAACCTTTCATATTGCAATCATCAGCAAGGATTATGTGTTATTGATAGAGTAACCATGTGATTCATCGAGGAAATTGTGAATGAATCTTTTTCGATTCCCTTTTCAGTCTTATCTTGTAAACAAATAAAGGAGGCTTCAAAACAAATAGTTACAACCAAGTAACAAACCATAACGTCAACGGTGTTAAAATGTCACTAAAACACATGGTTTTTTCTTTTGTTACCCAAACCGATGAATCTGCTAAAGAGAGAGGTAACTGACACTTAAAGAATATATGATTCTTCATTGACCTGATTAAAATATGATTAGAACGGCTAATAAGAAACAAATAGAATGAAGAGAAAAAAAGAAAAAGAACGAGTTTCAAAATTCAGCAAACGATATCAAAGATTATGTACAAAATGCTAACACAGTGGACTGGCCAGTGTGTGTATAGTGATACTACTAAGAACTATTGCAGGAATTAAACAAATCTTCCCAAAGTCGTTTAATTTCCCCCGAGTCTGCTGTACACAACCTTCGAATGGCATTTCCTCGGTTCTCCAACCTGTCGACCAAATCATCTTTTGTCGTTTTGAACCACATGATGATAGCGTTTGACAAAGCGGATTTTGCCTCAGTCAATGTCCTTTTTTCAGCAGCTTCCGAGTTCGTTCAAAAGAGACTGGCCTTGGACTTTATAGTGTAGTTTCCGACTGGTCCGTCCCACACTATGAATCCAAAGATGAAGCACAAAGATTCGGACAGGCCCGCCGGCCTTACAGAAGCGGAGGGAAGTTCTTACGAGAATTTGCATGAATCATCTTTCACCAACACACATCAGGTGAGCATGTTACCCTCGACGTAGACATCTCTTCTAATAATATTCCTTTTCTCCAACAGTTCAGGACTTCCAAGTCACCCTCTCCAGTCTCCACCTTCTGCGACCGTGAGCTAGGGGTCGGGTGCTCTGAAATATCAACTTCACACGGTATCTATCTCCTCCAGTGAATGACGTGAATGAAGTTCAGAGCAGTTGGACCTACAAATTAGTCTCTTCTCCCTAAAGGCCGTCCAAAGTTTTGCCTCCTCTGGATCCCATGTTGCCAAGCATCTCTATATCTATCCCCAGACTGATCAGGATCATCAATTGAATTCTCCCTTCGGAACTTTCCATTCCTTGGAAATATTGTTGTGCTCAACTTCTCGTCTTCTTCTGATGGTGTCCCTGACCTGGACTCAGTATGCATGTCGATAGATCTGGTTCTTGGCCCACCTGATCTGAAACCTCTAGCATTAGGCGCTTTCGGGATAAAGCTAGGTACCTTTGGAACCGGGAAATCCTTGGGAAGAGACTCCATCTCCATAAAACAGTTCCTTGCTCGGGCGTCCGTTATCAGTGCTGCCCAATCCTCACACTTCATCAGAGCAGATGCGTTTCCCATCACCTGTTCAAGAAAAAACATGTCTCAGAACCCGGAAATATTATATCATACAGATAATATATATATACATATATATGCATTATGAGACATCATACCCATAGAGCCCTTTTGGCACGTGTGAGAGCAACATTCATTCGCCGGATATCAGCAACAAAGCCAACCCCGTGATTAGAAGCACGCACACATGACATGATTATGACATCACGTTCTTGACCCTGAAACGCGTCTACAGTATTGATATAGATCTCTTTCAGCTCATCTTGGCCCAAAGCATTTCCAAACTCGATTTTCAGGCATTTCAGCTGCAGCTTATACGGGGTTATTACCCCAACAGAGATTTTACCCCCGCCCAATGACTTCAGAGTTCTCTGAAGATGCATGTACAGCCCGACACAGAAGCGTGCTTCATCAATGTTCTCATAAGACACCGATCCACCTCTATGGGATTCTCGTCCATGGCTGATATCAAAGAAGAGGTAAGGCTTGAGGACAGAATCTTTGTAATACAACTCATCAGGCGCAGTGGCAACACTTTCACTGTCCGTGAGGCGTCCTTGATAGAAATATCTTGAAGGAAAATCGCGTATTTGAGGATGCATCCTATACTGAACAGTTAACAACAAAGTTGGACAACCTGCTAACTGAAACCTTTCGAAGAGACTTCTGCTGTATAAAAGCGTTCCAGCAGCTTTGCTAATAACTGTAGCAGGAAGCTGTTGAGGATCACCGACAAGCACACATCGCGCGGCACCAAGAGCAAGGGGAGGAAGAACTCCAACCTCACTTGCTTGGGCAGCCTCGTCGATGACCACCATATCGAAGCCATGTGTAAGACGAGAAAACAGTTTACGACCACTACTTGATACGGTTGTGAAAACAATTTCAGCCTCATTCGCGAAACTCGCCTCAAGACTTGCGCGAGCTTCTTCAAGATTAAAACTATTACCTGCGCGAAACTTTCCCTCAACAATCAGAAGGCGAGACATTTCAACAAGATCTTTATCTCTCGCTTCAACCACAGCAGAAAGGCGCTGTAACAATGCATCTCTGTTCTGGTCCCTAACCATAAGAACATCAGGGTCAACGCCAACGGATCCCTGAGAACGATTAACAAAGGCTGCAGCAGTAAGTTCCCTTTTGAGTCCAGCAATATCTTGAGAGAGCTGAGCTTCTCGTAATCTGAGGTTGTGCATGTGCCCTAGAATTTCATCACGGGACTTGGCTAATAGCTGATCACTTCTTCGCTCCACAGAAACTGCTTGAGCAGCTCTAGTTTGAGTATCAACACCTACTCGAGCCACATCAGGTCGATACACCCTCATCTCCCCATCAATAAAACCACGATCAAGAACCCGTGAGAGAAGTTCATCGGTCGCAGCATTTGAAGGAGCACAAACAAGCATCCTAGGTTTAGCGCACAGTTTTGGCAGAGTACGAAATAGATTCTGGTCCATGTTTTGTAGGACTTCGTCAATAGACCCCGACACAATATTATCTGAACTGCTCTCATTGACTTGTTTATAACTTTCAGGAGCTAATTTCTTCAGCAAGGAAGTGTAATACTGCTGATACTGAACCAAATGGATAACATTCAACATCCCCCATACTGTGTGTGTCTTGCCTGTTCCAGGCGGGCCCTGGACAAGAGTAAATGGCCATGGATCTTGCCTCTTCGCCCCACTGCTGGTACCAGCGGCAGTGTGCATTGCAGCCCAGTGGATTGCTGCCAACTGTGGAGCATTAAAGCTTCTATGCAAATGGCCAACGAAGCTCGGAGTAAAACAATCGGGCACTGTAGGAGTTTGCTCCCCGTAATTAGGAAACTGCTCTGGGCTGGGCCTGAGAATTGCATTTTGCATCTGAAGGATACAGTATATGAGTTTGACCAGCGTCAGAATAACTGAAAGAATCTATGAAAGATTTGTTAGAGGAAACAAAACTAACCTGTGGGTTAAGCTGACCAAACGCATGCAAAGCAACATATTCCCTCTGTGTCGTTGCAAGCGAACCAAGCACTGTCAGATGCCAGATCTCCTTGGGTTTAAGCTTCCGTAGAATATGATTATCATCATTCTTGCTGGTAAATAAAATTACAAAGTAGAGAAATGAGAGAGAAGTAACAAAGCTTTCAAAAAGAATGAGTAGAAACTCAGATGTGTTCAATCGCTAAAAAGTAAGCATTTACCTGGCAGAGTCATAAGAGTCGCCAACATAAAAATGGAGAATTGCTCCATGGGGATCTCGAGTATCAACCGGCATATATCTCCTAACTGTACCAGCTACACGTCCACCATCCTCATGCTCTCCTTCTAAAAGATAAAAAGGACAAAATTACAGAACTCGGAGAGACGGACTAGCAATATAAAACCAACCAGACAATCTTCGAATTATAACCTTACCTGATTCAGGCACAGGAGTTGACAGAACTGCAACATCACCCTCCTTGAAAGGCCATTTACATTCATTAAGCGAGTTAAGTACCACATCATACCAACCTAAACCGGATAAAAACAAAGGCTAGCAGTCAGGTAACAAGAGAACAGTCAGCAGAGAGTTTAAATTGTTGCCCAGATGGCTTTAAAAGTGTCAATTAGCTCCAAGGTGATGGTTACCTCGCTCTCTTCGACCCACGGACTTTATTCTGACCTTCATGTATGAATTTGCCTCGCACGATTCTTCCCATGAACTGTAAAGTTGTGCCCGGCACTCCTCAAAAAGTAAAGGCTCAAACACTCTCACGTAGTCATCCGGGGATTCAAACCGCTCAGGAACGCATTGGAGCTCAGTATCCTCTAAACACAAGAAAATTGTATGCCAAAGAGTCAGTTACAAAATGGGAAAAAGACAGAAACGACGGACATATTTGGACGAAGACCGGACATATGAAAAGTTAAAATGACCCATTATCATTCGTGTAAGTCAAACATCTCCAGTGTAAAGCTACAGAAAATACCAGAGGCATGTCAATCAGAAAGCCAACCAATGACTAATGTTCAGTTTCCTTAACAGACCATTCAGCCTTTTAATAAGCATAAAATCATTCAATTTCCAATACAAGGAGATGAAACAGGACAAGTGCATAAAATGATTAATACAAACTAGAAGTACACTGTCATCTACTTTTACAAGTATGATTTAATCTTATCACCTTCCAAATCATGTGGCCATTACGATTCTCACTGAGCCATGATTGAGGACACAGGGAACTGGCACCAGAGCAGTAGATTTAATTGGCATAAAATTTCCTACCTTAAATCAAGATAACTTAATTGAAACTGTAGGAGCACTCGAACACTAGTTCCATAAGCAGATAAACAAAATAGGACATACCTGGGTGATGCCAGAACTTTTCGTTGGTCACCTCTCGTATAAGACGCTCCACAGATGTATCTTGGTATTGGGTACTATTTGTTACTGACTTCTTGAACGAAGTAAATTTCTTGTTTCCGAACTTTGAGTCTGCAGAGTTTTGACTGGACAAGGAGACTTGTCTATTTGACGACTGACCAGTCTTCGACTGTCGTGAACTTAATGGTTGCTTCCATGAACCCTGCCTTGACACAGATGTCGACGTCCCCTCACAGAAAGGTCCTGCATCCCCGTTCATCCTCCTAGTTTTACCAACCACGCCGGATTGTGACTCACCATTAGACTCTAACTTCGGTTCAGACGTTTCTGGTTGTATGCCCCCATTAGGAATGTCATTTGGTTTCTGATCCCTAGATGCATTTTGCCCTGGAATCACGCCTCCTTGCTCACCAGGTGATGGACCTGTGCGAGATTCTCTAACTGTGCGTGTGACAGCAGGTTGTGGGAAATTCTGTCTTCTAGGTGTTGTCGTCTTAATGGGACCAGCTTGCTTGACATCTTCCAGCTTGAGAAACCTGGTCTGCCTGTTGCGTTTCTTTCCCAACATCGACTCTTTCTGTTGATCGAACTTTCTTTTCACAGTGGTATTAGCGCACTTGATTGCATGACTTGCTTCAATTCCTTTAATTTCTCTATGCTTCACCGTTAAATCCTGCTCTTGCGGACCATCTATAGATGCACTATCTTTGGCACTGCCTTCTGAAATCAGGTTGGCGTTCCTCTTTTGAAGACCAGAGTTTGAGTTAATATCTAATGCTATTGTGCTATTATCTTTCTCTGTAACTTTAGAATAATCGGAAGAGAAAACCTTGTTATCAGAACTACTATGTACATTATCACTGGGAGGAACCTCTGACTCCGTCCATTCCCCTTCTTCTCTCTCAGATGCTCCGGCATCATTTGGAACAACTGATGATGCAACCTTTGCTTCCTCAACTGCGTCTGACCTCGAAGATGACAATGATACCTTATGAGAACCCTCGTCCGTCTTTTGTTCAACTGGTGCATCTGCAGGTTGAGCAAGCGTAGGACGGACAAAAGGCTGAAAACCAGAAGCTGTCGACGCATGCAAGAACAATCGGTTGTTTACTTTGTCTTGGGAGTTCGATGGTGTAGCCAACAAGCCAGATGTATTGGGATTTGTAGATGGGATAGCCTTCTGAGGCTGAATGCTGTTTACATGATGGTTCACATCATCATCTTCTGTAGGAAGTTCATTAAGATCAAATAACATTTTTCCTTCTGAAGCCATCTCGTGTGTATAGTCATAAACAGTGAAAAATCCCACGCCAAAGCAATTTAATCCTTCAGAGCTAGCTAAAACGCACTAATCAAAAGACGTAACCCTCTGAAGACACCAGCTTCTGCAGAAACAAAGTTCAAACCCAACGGAAACAATGATCAATTACTATGCTAACAAAAACTAAGAGCTAAACGAATGATAATCAACAATGACAACAGTATCGCGCGACTAGACATGCGAATCAACAAATGCTTCACTCAGTTCGAAAGTATCATCTAACAGATAATGCAAATTTGATTGACTCAGGAAACCACAGTACTGAGGTCTTAAATCGCTGCAAAACCTAAATTCAAAACTAGCAATTACGCACATGAATAAACATAACCACGAAATATCTATCAGAATGAGATCAATGAAGCGGAGATATATATAAAATACACAGATAAAAAACAAAGATCGAGATCAAGCAGACGAACCAGCGACGGCGTCGGTGGAGGGGCAGCAAACAATGGATCGCCCCAACGAGATACAAAGAAATGCCCTAGAAGATCCTCAATCGCAATCACTATATCCCTATAAGCTTAGCTCCGGCGAGGAAAGGTGAAACGGAGAATACAGTTCGAAAAGGCGGCTCAATCGTACGAAACCGACGGCGACGGAGGCGGATCGAAGATCTGGTCTTCCTCGTCGATTTCGGGTGATTTCGAATTAAGGGTTTGACGAGAGAGAGAGAGCGAGACGAGGGGAGAGAGAGAGAGAGAGAAGAATCTGGTGGTTGAGAGACGATGAGACTGTTTCTATCGAATTGGATCACGACCGTTGGATTAAGGCCAAGAGAAATAATCTGACGGCCTAGAACGAACGAACCCCGGAGAAAATAAAAGTGAGAGAGGACAGTGTTGTGTTGTATTTGCGATTAGCATACCCTTTGACGCTAAACTCGATATCTTATTTATAGGCGAGGGAGAGGCCAAGTTTCGTTCGCTTCTATTATTGCGTCACCGAGGGGGCAAAACTAGGTTTTTCTTTTCTTTTATTACTTTTTAATTTATTTAATATATTATTTTCATTTTGGTTTGATATTACTATAATACTAACGAAATATTTTTAACTGGATACTCTATTTATGACTAGGTCTCCTGTGTTATGCTTGTCGTTGGGATAAAGAATAAAAAGCTCTATTTTCTTCTTAAAACCAATATTAAATTCGATTTATTTTCGTATCTTGGTGTAATAATTTGTAATTTTTATTATAGTTTCTTAGGGCAAGCGGTGATCGAGTGAAACTATGAATTGGGTGTGCATTTTTTATTTTTAAAAATAATCAGCAAGGACTACTCTTGTCTGGAAGGAAAAGGTTGAGGTTGTACCGATTAAAATGCATTATTTATTGGTTGTATCGAATAGATTAGTACTTTCTTTGGTCATGTAACATGTCACATAGATAGATTTTGTACCAAATGTCGTGTGTGAAACTTTTAACTAGAAGGGCCGATGAAAACGAGAGGTGGTCGAAGCGTATTTACAGTGGAAACATAGTCGGTATAAATCTGAAACAATGGACTTTACCAATATATTTTATAATTTAATATAATGATTTTAATTGGTTGAAATGATTCATAATTTTTTAATACAATTACATAGCTTCACATCCTAAAACTTAATCAAACTAAAGATACTAAAAGTTATAACATCACTAATCACAAGTATATAATATGATTTGGCTGTACTTATCTTTTATTCATTGATTTTAGATTATAAATTAAATTTTATATTCAATCCATCTTGTGTTTTGTTTTGAATTGAATTGCTTTTTAATTATAAAATATTAACTGTTTAGTTGTAATTCTAATGATGTAGTCTATGTTTTACACTTACAAAACTTATTAACAACGTAGAACATACACTTCACCAATCACTCATAACTATCGTATTTGTTTACCAGATCTATATGGTATTGTTGGCAAAATTTTCTTTTCCATTAGTTGGTGTTAGGGTGCACAGTTGATTTTTCAAATCACATTTTAATTTCGGTTTGATTTAATGGATAATATATTCCAATTTCAACTTATTTAATAGATATATGATTATATGTTATTGTTAACTAAGAACGTGAGAGGTATAAGCAAAGTATCTCTTTTAAATGGATAATTAACTCGTCGAATAGATTAACATCAAATATCAAGTACTTCCTCATACGATAAATGTTGTTGTTCTTCTTGGTCAGTGTAAATACTTGAATGGCAAGAAGGAAAATCAATTTTCTATGTATTTTACAGATTAGTCCAAGTTACAACCACTGATTATTGTATTTATATATGATCCAACAACAATCATCTAGATACAACTGACCATTCTTCAAAACATATTTATTTTTTGGTAATGTTCTTCAATATTTGAATACTCAACAATTTATTATTTTATCGAGTGTCAAATCAAAATGTTCAGAGTTTTGGGCCAAATCTCGATAACAAACTAGTTACAGAATTAAAAGAAAAAGGCCTAAATACCAAAACATATGTTAACCGGTGATTGGTTAATGATATTGGAGAAAGTTTATTTTCCTTAGACCAATACCGGGAAAGTCACAAAAAGTTTTAAGTTTAAAAATCATTTGGAAAAATATATCTGAACAGAAAAGGAAAAACAAATGTAGTATTGGTATTTTGTAGCAAGAAACATGTGGCGAATCTAATATTTCCTAAACGAGTTGAGGTTCATGAATCATGACACTAATGCGAATAAGAAAAAAAGGTTTTTTTTTTACTATCTTTGAATTTGTTTACAGTTTGTAAATTACACGCACACGCGCGCGCGCACACACACACACAAGATTTAACTACAAAGAGATAATCCTAAAATTTAATTATTTTTACACACACACACAAATTCATTTAAAAAATAAGTTCACTTAAAAAAAATAAAAACATGTATTGCACTTTAAAATGAATTTAAAAATAGTTTTGGATGAAAATATTATGGAACTTTATCTCTTTCTCTAGCTTTTCGTATATAAAAAATAAAACTTATAAGAAAATTTTGTAAATAATATTTTTAAATTTGTTTTTCATAATTATAAAGAAAATCTATATTTATCACAAAAGGATAAGTAAGGAAACCAAAAAAAAAAAAAGAAACACGCAATTATAAAAAAAGAAAGAAGACAATAATGGAACATTACAAATTTACAATGATATACTTGATATTTAAGTTTATATCCTTCCGTTTTAGCTGCATTAAGATATCAAGAGTCAGATTAGGGGCTAAATACGACATTCCAGATAATTCGTTACAAAAAAAATGTTGTTTACACACAAGATATTTTTAAATGACACCGTTTTAAAACATGGTCAGTTGGGTAATATCTGAAATATATCAAAAGTAGATGGACAGATATGTAATTAAAGAAAAGATAGGAAGGAAGACCCCTTCACTTTATTTGACTTTGGTACACGCTTTCTCAGTCAGTCTGTGTCTCTCGCGAATCGCGCTCTCTCTCTTACACTGTGCTAACTCCTCTGTTGCAGTCTCCAATAATGGCGTTTTCTAAGCCACTTTTCTTTATCTTCCTCGTTACGCTCTCTCCTACCTCTTCTCCCTTCACTGGAAATGCCGAAGCTTCTTCTTCTTCTTCTTCTTCCTCAGAGAACAATGCTTGTAATGATGGACATGAACACTGTCTGCTCGAAGAACTCAAATCCACCGTTTCTTCTCTCCGTACGTGTAACCTCTCCTTTACCCTTTTCGACTTTCGTTCCGTTTACCAGATTTTCTCGGGAAAGTTTGCATTTTTCTTAGCTTTCAGTGTCTACGTAACTTTAAAGGTTTAGTCTTTTGAGATTTTCTCTACGGTTAGCTTGCATTTTTGCATCTATTGTTGTTTGTGAAGATCTGTAACAAATGTGAACAAAGGTTTCGTTGATTTGTTGCGTTGCTTAGGAAATTCTGGAGAAATAATGGGTAACGGTTTCATTAAATCTCGTATGAAGTTATTATGTCTGTTTGTTTGGTTTCTGGGAAAATGTAACTCGAGAGACGTTTTAAAGTTTGCAGCTTCCGTTTTGTTTTCTGGAAATGACTTGTAACGTTTGTTTTTTTTTTCCAAAGTTGACGACTTTTACAATTTAAGTCTCTTGATTTGGTTACTAACACTTTAAGAGACTTTTTGTTTCTTTGTTTGTGTGTGTTGTTAAAAGAATCAATCATCAAGGAGAAAAACCAAGAATTGCTTAGCAAAGAGGAGAAAATTCGAGTATTGGAGTTATATATCCGGGAGAAATCCTACTTGTTTGAGAGTGAGATAGATCTTTCCCAAGTGAGATCTTCATTCATCTCTGGATTTGATTTCATTTGTTGGAATGATGTAGAATAAAGTTATTTACTTTTACTTTTGTCTGCTGTTTAGTCTGAGAATCGGGTGAAGCACGGGAGTGAAGCAGAAGAAAAGGTTTATGAACTGGAGAGGCAGGTTGGTTTTGTAGTTTGAGCTCTATGAATCGCCTTTTGTCTCATTATCTTTTCGTGCACTACTTAACAGTTCTGCATTGACAGGTGTTTGGACTTAAACGGGAAGTGGAATTGCAACGTCAGAGAAGGCTCGAAGTGGAAGCTCGAGCGGAAATCGCTGATAAGAAAATTGAGGAGCTTAGCTCAAAGCTTGAAAATGTAAGAAGTGATGTCTTGAGAGATCTGTTGTACGTATTCAAGAGCTTAATGTACCTTTTCTTCTTTATGTTTAGATCGATGGGAAGTGGTTCTCGTCTAAGCTTGGTCTTTACCCGAACAAAACTCAGGTTAATCTAGAAGTTTTGAGCCACATAACATCGCACAATCATATTGATTTCTCCGCTAAAACTCTTTTTTGTCATGGTTGCAGGCATATCTAATGACTCTGTGGCACCAACATCTTAGCCCCAATCTTCATATCACTCTTCAAAAGGTGTGTTTTGATACACTACTATCTCTGAAAGTCATCCGTTTCCTTTACAAGAGAAATAACTTCTTCTTTGTCTTTTTTGTTCCTTCAGGTGTCCCAAAAAGTTGATCAAGTCCAGAAATGGTCAGAGCCTCACATTGAAGCCCTGAACTCAGTGAGTTTGATTCTTACTTCACAATTACATTCATTCACTTGTTACTCATATCTGATAGATTCTTCCTCTTGATTTGACAGAAATGGATTCCAAGCATCAAAGATGCGTGTGTAACATTAACCATTTATCTGGAACCAAAAGTTCAATATTTAACAGAGAAGTCTATCGAGGTGTTGTCTATATCTAAGCAGGCTTTCACGCCACATCTCATCCAAGGATTTAAGGTGTCATGCTACTATCTTGAGGTTCATATATTTTTTCATTTTTAATCATTCGGCTGCTTCTTGGCATTACATTGAAACATTGGTGACCATTGTCTGTTTCTTCTAGGTAATCAGGACACATACAACCCCATACACGAGCCAAATTATGACCATAGCGAGACCACACTTGGAGAAAGTACAAGTTGCCTTAGAGCCATATACTGAAAACGTAAGATATGGCTTTACGAAGTTGGTTGACTCCACCAAAATCTACCATCAGCAGGTATACACTGATACACATTATGTTGCCTTGTAGCTTTTCGAATTCAAAATTAGAGAGAGAATTTAATAAGCTGACTCTGTTGAAAACCAAGGCTCAAGAAATGCTGAAGAATAATGAGATTACGAAACCTGTTGCTACCATGGATTTAGCTTGGGTTGGGGTATGTGTTCTCTACCATTTTCAAATGTGTAAAAAAACTTATGTCGTCAACTATTTAAGCCCATTTTTTGTACATCCACAGGCCACGGCTTTAATAGGTTTCCCTCTCATATTCATCATTAAATTGCTTTCTGCAGTCTCCAAGTAAGCTTTCAACATTTTTCAAGAATAGTCTTCAAAATAGACTTGACAAATTCAATCTTTTGCGTCAGAAAGTAGTTACAAAATTGCATCTTTTATGTGGTGGTTAAACAGTCCTAAGGGGAAGAAGAGATACAGCCATAAACAAGAACCAAGCATCGGATATCGCCGAGCCAAACGCCGTCATCCTTACCATTGAAACAACATTAACTATAACTTCAGGAGATCAAAAAGGTTTTGTGACTTTTACTCATATATATCATTCTTTTTTGTTCCAGTTAAGATGATTACTCAAATGGAGGACACTTCTTTTGCAGGTGGTTTGTATATACCTTTTTGGTTTCTCAGACTTATTAACAGTTATTAGTTTTAGCTGGAGAAGTTGAGCAGAGCTGTTCTACAAAACCAGGTCTCTTGACTCACTGTAGTGACAAATCTTAGAACAATCATTTTGAGAAGAGAGAAAAGACTTGTAAAAATCTTCTCACATTATAGAGAGAGAGAGAGAGTTGGTTGGGAAATTTTGATTTGGCATGTTTATCTATCAAGGCCCAGCCCAATTGAGTTTGTACGATTCGAACTGAAAAAAGGCTTAACTAAACGGATCTATATAGTTAGAGTCGGACTGAAATATCTCTCTATGTTTTATATGGTTTCTTTTAAAAATTTACGAAGAAGGATATTTCATTAAAAAAATCAAAAATAATATATTTTGTGAAGACAAAAGGAGGGAAAGAAAAGGACAAGGGAGAGTCAATGTCTATAACGACTGTTTGTGTCTGATCCCAATTCATGTCTTTATATGTCTCCTCCTTAAAAGGTCGCTTTACATTTACCCTCTTTGTTGTTTTAGCTTTCATCTCTCTTTATCATCATCTCTTCAAATAAACCCCATAACTGTGGGGAAAAAATATTAAATATGTCACACTTTATATTTTCTAACTTGAAGAGAAAACGATAAAGATAAAAACAAAATTTTTGAATGGACAAACGACGAACTACGTGTTCACAAGATGTATATGTAGCGCCATTCAAAAAAATTCATGAACCCTTTTGGTGTTTTGGTTGTTTAACTTAGCGAAATTGCAAATTATCATAATTAAATTTCTTAACACACTTTATACTTTTAGTGAAATTTACCGACTGTTTAGGCCTTTAGGGGTTAGGGTAGGGTGCTATATTTATTGTCAACTCCCTTGGTAAATGCTTAATGTTAAGAATACCATGGTTACCTTAGAATTATATATTAGGAATTATTAAAGCTTAGCAATATTGTAGTATTAATTCATGATTGGAGTAAGTCTAATGCTTCTCACTGAAGAGTGAAAACCCACATTTTGAGACAAAAACTTGAAGCGAGACTAGCCTAGGATTTAAAATTTTCAATTTGCCGTATAAATCTTTCGGTTGTTATATATCCCTTGTTTGATAGTCACCGTCAATTATTAGTGATCGTACAATGTGTAAAACCCTTTAAAATCTTGAAACATCCTCTACTTCTGATCTTGTACAACTCTTTTATAACAATAGTTTTAGTTCGGTTTGATTCATATGATGATGTACATGCATGCAGTATGTTAATTTTCTTTTCTCTGTGTCGTTCGCCACCGTAAAAATCACAGTAGCACATACTTGTGCACTTGCAAGAATAATTACTGACTTATATAAGCTCTATTACTTACAGAACTTGATACTCATGATTGCGTGTGTTAGTATATAGCCCTGAACTTGACGAATTGGCGAATGTTGCGATACACTGCATACTTTTGTTAATTGCTTTGTAGATTGGACATTTGCTTCTCAAGGGTCGGTCTGATATATGGGTTTACATCGGAAATTATTCCTGTCGTTAATAGGTTTTTTTACCAAATTGGCATGAATATTTTAACTAAACACGAACAATTTGCAAGTACATTATGTTGATGTTGAGAAGAAGTTGTAGCAAAGTTGTGGTAATAAATTGATAACTGGTCCTTTAATCTAGGGATTTGTGAGTGTCAATTTTATTTGACATTATCAAAGTCCTAAGGAGTAATCTGAATTTGACGTACACGATTATAAAAATGATATTAAAAAAACACTAACAAATTGTCAATTGCGCTACACACATCAAAGCGTATGGTCAAACAGGAGGAGTATTTACATGCAAATGTGATAACCAAATCTGAACGAATAAGAGGACAATCAGATCAGATCCACTGGTTTATTTTCTGATGACGCATCTGCCCTTTAAACATGCAAATATTACCGGATTAACATAAACGGAGACACACGTAATAACTATTGACAAGGAGAGTCCTGGTGTTGACCTACAATATATATGCACAGACACACTTCAAACTTAACCATGGTTAGTCGCACGTGCTATGTCCTATGGTCAAAAAATTGTTGTCATTATTTTGTTTTCTTATTTATAAATTCCCGTTCATATTACTATTTTAGAAATATTTGAAATTTGAACTGGAATAGTTTTTCAGATTCCATTGACAATTTACACATTCTTCTGTAAATAAGTTTGGATAACAACTACTAAAAACGACACCGTCTTCATAGAAAAATAGTGTTACTTTCAGATATATTTATATATTCGATCGATTCGGTTCATATGCTTCAAAAAGCTGACACAAAAAGGTGTTGCTACGAAAGTGCAAAGAGGAAATCACTGTTCAAATGTACTTTTGCGTTCGATTTTTTCTTTTTAAAATCCTTAACTGAAAATCACGTAGGTTTTGGGTGAGTTATATTAGTACTGTATTTCATAAATGCAATAAAGTTTAGACTACAGTATTTGGTTTATATTTGTGTAGATAATTGGATACTGAGTTTTTGTTTACGTATGGCCTAGATGAAACCGTTCGTATTAATGTGGAAGCTATCTCTTACGACAAGAAAATACAAAGACACATGCGGAAATTTATTGAGCCTTGCTATGATCGTAGTATTGATAATATATATCTTATTTGGATGGAGTATAGCTATAGTCTTAAAGGAAAAAAAGTTATAAATGTTTTCTTTCTTGTATATCAAAAGAATTGAGGTTATTATTATTTGCAAGTGAGCTCAGCATATATATATATTTCAATATTATTGTTTTAAGGCAATTTCAAAACCTCAGAAACTAAAGAGGGTTTAGTGGGAATTGGATTTTTAATGACTTTTGAAATTTTCAAAATCTATTGTTATTGGTTTATAAATTTGATGATTTATTAATTACTTACCAAATCTGTTGTTATTTAAAAAATTTAGTTTTTAAAGATTATATGATTCCATGAAAATCTAATGTTATTGGAAATTGAATTTTAACCAATTTTACTCATTAAACAAGATTCTGAAAATATTACATATATCCCTAAGATTTTTATAGTCATTATTATAATTTTTTTATACTGATTTTCTAAATACACATAACTCTCTACAACTCTTTCCAAATTTAACAAATCTTTCAACTCTTAAAATTATCAAACTCTTTATAAATCCAACTCCCACTAAACCCCCCCTAATTCAAGTAGTTTATGAGGAGTTTTGCAACATTTCTAATTAACATCTAAATATGGTTACTTAATTTGGTTAAAGAAAGACTGTTCTGATATAAAAGATCCAGATTTGAATAATGTATTTATATCAAGTATGGATGAGTCAAGTCTCTGCATGTGTTATGAATATATTGATTCCAAACCTTTAAACAAAGTATGGAATCAAAAGCAAAATCTATCTAAATATAGATGAATACGGAAAAAATTATAAATCTCACATTTTTAAGAAATTACTGAACTATTTCAAATAAACAAGATATATATCTATATTATTCGATAGTTGAAATAGTATGTTTCTTGTTCAAAATCATTTACAGCCTTAAAAAGACATCATGTATATTTATGACATGAATTTTATCGTACTGCTCTTCTTTCTAATAAAAATATACTATATAACATAAAAGCAATACTATAGTTTATGCCATACAAGAGGTCTATCATACGGCGATATATACTGTACTCTAGACAGGATCGTAAATGTTCACATAAAAAGTAAAAAACAAAAACAAATTAGGTCTTTTATATGGTTTAATTATCGGTTTGAACAGAGTGGTCTTAATAGTAATAAAACATGGTCAGCAATAGCAAATTGCTAACATGGATATCATCAACAAACTATCGTGTTTCGGAAACAACAATTAAATGATATTGGGATTAACAAACTGTAGAAATTAGTTTATTCAAAGAACAATTAATGGCTGAGTTAAGAAAATAAATTTGTTTTTAAGCTGAATTGTTAATGAATTAGATGCTTCTAATCAGATTTCAAGGAGATATGTCGGAAGCACCGACGACACGTGCGGATCCGTCACGTGCGCGATTCAACTCTTAACTCGTATGTCGATGGTTTCGTTAAACAAAAATAAAAAATCTATTTTAAAAATTGTTATTATTATACTATTAATATTTTCACACTTCCGTATTGTCGATTTTTATGCCCGGAATCAAGGGTTTGACTTACCAAATTGTTACCTTCTTTTGGGCTTAAATTTATTACTACTAT
Source organism: Sisymbrium irio (assembly GCA_000411075.1). Classification (NCBI taxonomy): domain Eukaryota; kingdom Viridiplantae; phylum Streptophyta; class Magnoliopsida; order Brassicales; family Brassicaceae; genus Sisymbrium; species Sisymbrium irio. The sequence goes on along the minus strand of KE154885.1, from coordinate 1,051,149 downwards.
TCAAGATATTATTTTTTTTCAATCGACCAAAAAAAAGATATTATTTTTCTTTTTAATCTCGGAGGGAAAAAAAAATACAAGTAATAAAAAAGACATGTGAATGAGTTAATGAAAGTTGAGAAAAAAGAGATAATATATAATTATTATTTAATAATTTTTGCAGAAAGCCAAACCTCTCTTTCCTTCATATACACGAACCCCTCTTTTCATTTCCCTTTGTACAACACAAAAAATAAAAAGTGAACTTCTCTTATCCGATTCTGAAGCAGAAACTTAGCTGCAGAATCTTCAGATTCTCAAGAAACCCCCAAAACAGAGGTTTTTCTCTAACAGAATCTTCAGACTTTTTTTTTTGTTTGCCCTCGGATCTAACACCACTGTTCAAAAGGTTTGAACCAACACAAAAAAAAATCTTTTACTTCTGTCTTAATCTTTCTCTGTTTAATCGAATCCTGGTCTGAAAAAAAATCTCAACTTTGATTCTAATTTTCCAATTTCGATTTTGATTTGATTAGCTTTGATTTTGATCTGTCTATGTTCTTCTTCTTCTCTCTACTGCTTTCCTTAGTTTACTGTTTCAGTTCTCTGACCGATCTCTGTGTGTGTGTTTTTGCTTTATCTTCTTGTCAACACAATCCGTTATGGGAATCTAGCTGAGACTGAAAGTGTTTGTTTTTTTTGGTTTTGTATATATTGATTTGAACTAGTTTTATCCTCAAAGTTCTTGAAGTCTTCCTGGTAATCAAATCATATTTCATTTGTATTTTTTGGTTAGTGTGTTTGCATATGAATCATTTTTTAAAGTTGTTTTTTTTGGCTCTAGATTTAAGACTTGAAATCTTCTCCTATCTGAAATTACCCATCTGTCGGATTTTCAGGGAACTTTTTTCTTTCTCATCTATTTTTTTTTCCGGGAAAATCTCGTTTGTTAGGTAGAGTTGACTGATGCAAAAGGACTTAAGATTTTTAACATGTTTTAAAGTACTTCAAACTTTTAACTGATTGCTTTTTTGTATTGTTTCTTGTTTACTCTGTTCACAACAAAAACTGACACTTTCATTCCTTTTCTAATCTTTTTTCCTTTTCTCTCCCATTTTCATTTTGCAGTAAACACGGCTCTGAGGTATCACAATCGGTAGAGAAAAGTTATGATAAATGTTATGAATCCGATGAAAAGTGGATCAGAGAAAGGTTTAGATCCTCAACTATGGCATGCATGTGCTGGTGGTATGGTTCGAATGCCGCCTATGAACTCTAAAGTCTTTTACTTCCCTCAAGGACACGCCGAGAACGCTTACGACTGTGTTGATTTCGGCAACCTCCCTATCCCTCCCATGGTTTTATGTCGTGTCTTGGCCATTAAGTATATGGCTGATGCTGAATCCGACGAGGTTTTCGCCAAACTCAGGCTCATTCCTTTAAAAGACGACGACTTTGTTGATCGTCAGTACGGTGATGGCGAGGATAGTAACGGTTTCGAGAGTAATAACGAGAAGACACCTTCTTTTGCAAAGACTCTGACTCAGTCTGATGCTAACAACGGTGGAGGGTTCTCTGTTCCACGTTACTGCGCTGAGACCATCTTCCCGAGATTGGACTATAACGCTGAGCCACCTGTTCAGACCATTCTTGCCAAGGATGTTCATGGAGATGTTTGGAAGTTTAGACATATATATAGAGGGACACCTCGTCGCCATCTTCTCACGACCGGTTGGAGTAACTTCGTGAACCAGAAGAAGCTTGTGGCGGGAGATTCGATTGTCTTCATGAGAGCTGAGAATGGAGATCTTTGTGTAGGTATTAGGAGGGCTAAGAGAGGAGGGATTGGTAATGGACCTGAGTATTCAGCGGGTTGGAATCCTATTGGAGGAAGTTGTGGCTACTCTTCTCTTTTAAGGGAAGATGAAAGCAATACCTTGAGAAGAAGTAACTGTTCTCTTGCGGACAGGAAAGGCAAAGTAACGGCTGAATCCGTTATTGAAGCGGCAACGCTCGCTATAAGCGGAAGACCGTTTGAGGTTGTGTACTATCCGAGGGCTAGCACGTCAGAGTTTTGTGTCAAGGCTTTAGACGCTCGAGCTGCAATGCGGATTCCTTGGTGCTCAGGTATGAGGTTTAAAATGGCGTTTGAGACTGAAGATTCTTCTCGGATAAGCTGGTTTATGGGGACTGTATCAGCTGTTAATGTCTCTGATCCTATCCGTTGGCCTAACTCTCCTTGGCGGCTTCTACAGGTAAACCCTTCCACAAGTTTCATCATCCTTTGGCTTTTGTACTCTCTTAAAGAGACTCAAAAGGTTGCGTTTTTGGCGTTTTCAGGTGGCGTGGGATGAGCCTGATCTACTCCAAAACGTGAAGCGGGTTAACCCGTGGTTGGTTGAATTGGTAACACACGTACATCCGATACCACTAACATCGTTTTCGCCACCGAGGAAAAAGATGAGGCTTCCTCAGCATCCGGATTACAACAATCTGATCAACTCAATCCCAGTACCTTCATTCCCAAGCAATCCTCTCATCAGATCAAGCCCGTTAAGCTCTGTTCTGGACAATGTTCCCGTGGGTTTACAGGGAGCCAGGCATAATGCTCATCAGTACTACGGGTTATCATCTTCGGATCTTCACCACTACTACTTGAACAGACCTCATCCACCTCCTCCTCCTCCATCATCGACTCTCCCTCTTTCTCCTCCTCTAGGGTTGCGAAACATCGACAGCAGAAACGAGAAAGGGTTCTGCTTTTTGACTATGGGAACATCACCGTGCAATGATACGGAATCTAAAAAGTCTCACATTGTACTGTTTGGGAAGCTCATACTACCCGAGGAGCAGATATCAGAAAAAGGGTCAACGGATACAGCAAACATAGAGAAAACGCAGATTTCGTCAGGAGGGTCGAACCAGAACTGTGTTGCGGGTAGGGAAGTATCTTCCTCAGACGAAGGATCACCTTGCTCCAACAAAGCTCATGATGCATCATCGGGTTTGGAAACAGGGCATTGTAAAGTGTTTATGGAGTCAGACGATGTAGGTCGAACTTTAGACCTATCGGTTCTTGGCTCGTACGAAGAGTTGAGTCGGAAACTCTCTGACATGTTTGGTATTCAAAAGTCTGAGATGTTGAGCTCTGTTCTCTATAGGGATGCATCCGGAGCCATCAAATACGCAGGAAACGAACCTTTCAGGTAAAATAACCAAAAAGCCAGTTTTTGTTTTTGTCTTAATCTGTGATGATGAGAGTTTAAACGTCTGATTAATAATAAATAAATGTTTGTATTTTGACTGGTCTCTTGCAGTGACTTCTTAAAGACAGCTCGGAGATTGACGATTCTGAGTGAGCAAGGAAGCGAGAGCGTTGTAATATAAGAAAGCAGAGTGTTTTTTTGTTGGAGCTTGGAAGTCAAAGCTTGGAGTTTGAAGCTCTTTTTTTATTTATTTATTTTTATTCTGGTTCCACTATTTTGGATTCTGTAATTTTCAAAATATACAGTCACAATCTATTTGCAAATAAATAGATTCATCTTCTCTTGATTAAAAAGCTTATTTTATTGTTTTAGTTTTACAAAAGTTTAAAAGGTCATCAATGTGTATATATATATAGACATATGTATATAACTTTAATCTGGCCGTTTCAGAAGATCGAATCAGCCGCCTAGCTCATCTAATCAATTACTAGTAACCCTTTAAAAAAAGAACCCATGATCGCAAGGAAAAAACAACTAACATACCATACCTAAAATGATTTAAAGAACAGTAACAGGAAAAAGCAAAACAATTGTTAAGCCGGCGGATTATGATGTGATATGTCACTTTATTACAAAATTTTAATTTAGTGATTATCTATCTAGCTTGGTACTAAAACCTAGTTTCATCTTTGCATTGTTTTGTTTTTGTTTGTGGTCTACAGTTCGTTTTACATTCAAATGGCACATCTAATGATATAGATCAATTAATAGGTCCTCAATTAAACCTTGGTTGCATGCCTTAGTATATAGGTATTCTGTGTTCAATATGTAAAAACAGTGTGATCTTTGTTTTTTCACTATATTTTCATGGTGTCATTAACTTTGTAGACATGAATTCCTAATATGAAAAGTATTAAATCTGGAAGACAATTAGTTAGGGTGGTGGGAGGAGGGTCATGTCTCTAGGCACATGCACAACAAACAACGGTCGGATCCTATGTTTGACAAAACACATAGTCCTCAACAACAAAGTTAAGTTGGATCTCCCTGTTTTCATTTATAACTGAAATTTTAATATATATTTTTCAGATTCCAATGAATACGAAACGAAAATTCCTTATCAGCTTCAGCCTCATCTAATTAAATGTATTTCAGTTTTCAAAAGTACAGTATATTTTCCCATCTTGGTTGTCAAAGTCAATGTAGTTCTAGCTCTCTTTTCTCTTTTCTTGCTTAATGTAAAAGTTCTTACAATTTTTTTTATAAAGCCATACCCACTTCTTTTGCGCCAAAATTAAAGTCCTACCTTTCATTTAACTAACTATGTATTCTTCTTCTGCACCCGTCCACATTACAAACTCTTAACTGGCGTTAAACATGGTACGAGGGATCTTAAAGATCCAATTAGCCGAAACTTTTATTCTCTGTAAACTTACTGCGATCTGACCATATGCATGGAACATGATTAAGAGTTTATATAAATGGACTGTATGTCTACATGAATGGACTGTGTGTCGATACATGAAACCAGGATATTTGAAATCCAATCTCATGTCGTGAATAGAGTTTATTATATAAATGGAACCGAAACTCAAATCGTATGGCTTAAGAGGTTGGACATTGTACATATAAGAAAAATGATATATGAGCATTAACTGCATATCTGAATAAAATGAAAAATAAGGGTTTACATTATTCAAAATTGATAGTGACAACCCTACGTCTGGAGTTGACTCTTGAACCACACATGTTCACAATTCACAATCCCAACAAAAGATTATAAGAGAAAACAAACAACAAAACGAGAGATACATGGGGACTCTTGGTTTGGATTAATCATTTAATTAATCAAACAAGTCAATTAACTGGTAATCATAATATATTCACGAAATAATATCGAGAAGTACTTAAGGCTGGCTTAGGGTTTTGCAACAAACTATTTTAACCATGGTTGAGTTAAGACGATAGAGACAAGTGTGACAAAAGTCAAAGAGGAGAAGAGACAGAGTAGCGAGCGTTGTGGCACTTTGAAATACCAATTTTTGTTATAAACAAACAAATGGTTTTAATAACATACCATTAAAAAAAGAAAAGAAAATAAGAGGACAAGAGAATTAAAAAGAAGCACGAGGTAGACAAAGATTCGTGAGGCAAGGAAATGCCAACTCGAAGGCCTTTCTTTACGTGAAGAAACATCAATGCATGTGTCCTCTTCCATCACAAAATATTATATCTGTCATTGTCTTCTCCTTCACGTTCGTTGTCTACGTGTCCATATCTACCATTTTTGTAGAACTTTTTGCTCAACCTGAGTTCTCTTTTATTTTGTTTTACCAAAATATTAGAAGAAACCCCGTGTATCGGAGATAAAAAAGTTCATATATTTATTTTTAAAATAAAAATTATATTATTATTAGATAAAAGATAAATTAAATTAGCTGAATTTGATTTTAATTATTTTTAATTGATTTACAATAACCAGTTTTTGAACAAAAAAATAATTTAAAATATTTCTCATTTTAATATATAGTAGATATATATCTTTATTGTAGTTATTGTAGTTTTATGATAGATATATGATTAAGTAAATATACTATACTAATCTCGAGATTTACAAACCACCAAATAAATTTCATAGCGCTTAACTTACGTAACATTAGTTGACAAAAAAAAAACTTACGTAACATTAAAAAAATATTTGTAATCTTGACTAAAACGTGACCTCAGATTCGATCGGTATGAGTGGAATTTAATCGGCGCAAGTGTCTTTTGTGCATTCTGTTTTTTTTTTCTTCTTGATGACCTTTTTTTTTTTTATGATATATATATAAAAAAATATAGAATAACACAAATACAAAATGAAAATTTTGCATTCGTCAGCTAACTATTATATACATCAAAACTAGGTAGAGTCTATACATTTTAGTTGTGTTTCATATTTTTGGTCTGTTTGCTATGTATGGATATTAACACTATTAGTTCTATCATTTTGCTTCTTGTTATAGATTGTATAATATTAAATTATTTGGGTGGTAGTATTTAGCCAAAATATGATTTGTGGGATAAAGAGTTGGAGTAGCATATTTGCTGGCAGCTAGAACCCAAATTAAAATTTCGGCCAAAAATATTAGTGACAAGAAAATTGTGGTGGTTATAACCATCTAGATATTGTAATACACATGTTGACAAGAAATTTAAAACATAAGAACATGAAAAGATTTTTCGTCCATGAACAAAAATATTAACTACTCTACTACTCTCCATGACCTGGTTCTATCAAAAAACATCGTGTACTTCCTCTCTTCAAAGTTATTATTGATTCAACCATCTACTGACAACGAATATTTTAGAATACATTGTTCATATATTATGTTTTTATGGCTAAATCCGCATATTGTGCGGACCTAATCTAGTGCTAAAGCTAAACCTGTAAAACATAAGAAGCATCTTGCATCTAACTGTGAGACTTGATAATGTCCAGAACTTTTCTTCCACAGATTACTCAACCATACGTGAACCCACCAAAGGAAACAATGGCCTCTCAATCCAAAGCCCAATAAAAATCCGTTATACATTAGCCGGATCCATTTATAGATTTTTATTCTGATCATACATATATTTAATAAAAATAACATGTATAAATTATAGAATAATCACAAAAAGAAAAATCTGACTCGAAGCTTAAATATTAACAGCCAATTTGTTAACGCTAATATTTTTTCATAAACAGCAAAACCTAGAAATTAAGAAACCAAAACTCTAAATTCTACAGTGATCAAATATTTTGATTATCTAATAATCGATCTTTGATTTCCACTAATAAGATATAATTGAATATGCAATCAATTAAATATTTCCTTTTAAACTCTTATTTATATTGCAAGTAGTCACATATACACACGCATGCTGTATTCCGGATCCTCGTCAAATATAGGTGAACTAGATTGTTGGGAATAAGCAGAAGCGGGTGAACTATTCAGTCGTCGTAGCAGATGGAACTTGGCCTTTATTTGGTTTCACGTTTCTAGGACAACCAAATGTAATCATTAATATACAGGATTTCTAAGACGCTTAACTCTCATCCATTGTAATATTATCCTTTATTGATGATTAAAGGTTATATACTAATAGCTTGACAACACATCACGTACAAGCAACGAAGCAACTAATACTAGATATTGAGGATTTTGACCTTAACTTATACTGTTATACATCTGGCGGAATGGAACCTTTTGCCATAAAAGACCTATGAGCTCTATCAGCTGGACAAGGGTGAGAGCAAAGACACTACTGTCCAATTTTATTTTTAGGTTGCATAAGCCAGTGGCCTTTTCTCCAAATTTCGATTTGCAAGATGCATCGCAATCTTTGATGTCAATCTTGCACATCCCAATGGATGTAACGCATCCCATGTTTTCCTCAACTATCTACATCAAATACCATTTTTTCATACTTAGATAAGAACATTAATTAGTACTATATACATCAAATACCATTTTTTCATACTTAGATAAGAACATTAGTACTTATATTACACAGTAATTTTCTGGAAAAAGTAAATATATTAATGTGCAAGGTATATTAAACCTATCTCATATGGATATATACAGCGCTTGACATATATATATATACAAATGTATGGTATAACAATTAAAATTATCTAAGAAAATGTTATTTTGTTGTCTAATATTTTATCGGGTAAATCCAAAGCTTTTGATATTACCTTATGAAAACATAACAAGGCAGATGATAGGGATAACAAGTGAAGAAATAAACTTCCCCATCTTGTTACTTATTTGCGTATTTCTTTGGTTTGTTTGAGATAGTAATATAATGGTTTTTATTGCCGAAATTTTACAAGGATGTGAATTTATGGTATTATGATGTGAGGATGTTTGGAACTAAATATGCTAAACATAATATATGAGGTGAGATTAAACCTATATTCATTGAAATTTGAGATATTGGATTGACACGCACGTACACACAACCGAAAACATAAAGGAAATTATTTTAAAAGAACATGAATTTCAAAAATAAAAACCAAAACATTATGAATCTAGACAAAGATGAATTTATTTCTCTTATGCCTTTTGAAACTTTAAGTCTTCTAAAAAAATATCCATAATAAGAAGGATATCCGGTTGGATTACACAGAATTGATGGGGCACTACAATACATAGACCAACTAAAATGACTCAATGGCATACTCATAAAGTTTGTCCAAAAAGACATACTCATAATTTTCTCAACCAATTATCAAATAACTCAAAACTAGAAATATGAAGAATGCATTTTCACGTGTGGTTTTCATCATCTTCTTTATCATAGTTGTTTTCAATAATATTCATGTAAAAATAATTAAACTGTCAATATTTAAGATTTTCTGATCTGTCAGCTGTCAATTGATCCACTGCATTTTAATATACCTAATTAATCCATAAATTATAGGATTAAAATATTTTATTTGTAATTATTATTATTTTTATATAAAAATCATGCAATTCTTTTTCATGATTTTATGACCATTTGTATTCCATTATAATATACTAATTTAGTTGAACTGTTTTACAGTAGTCTGCTCTTTAACTACGTCTTTTTGTGTGGGTAATTGCTATAGATTCAAATGTTCCTTTCAATGATTTATTTTCCTACAGTTCAAAAACAAAAAATGATTTATTTTCCCTTTATTTAAAAAAATTCTTTCACAATTGCAAGTAAGGTGAAGGCAGACGCATGCCAAGATCCAATAGGTATTTGTCCACAATGTGATTAGCGATGCAAGGCTAAGCATGGGCCGACGGCCTAAGGAAATTGCGATAGAAACCATTGACGTGCAATTACACGTTCGGATCACCAAAACCTCCGCAGCCCAAAAAATGCTATTGTGGCCTTGTCGGGCTGGCTTGTGCATCCGTGCATGCAAACAAAACTGAGCGCAAAAGTATCCTGGTGGTGGTGGATCTGGATTTTGTGAGAGTATGAGAGTATCGGCCAGACTAGATTGTGCAAATGTCAATCTCCTTGCTAATCTTTTGTGTTTCTTTTTATTATTATTTTTAAAAGTTTATGCAATAAATGAAATTCGTTTATCTTCAGATGCTTATTCATAATATAATAGAGAATGTAAGAAAACATTGTGGAACTAGTCCAATCATATATTTCTATATCAAATTTTATACGGAAAAACTATCTTATTTAATTTAAATTAACTGAAATATTTTTTCATCTTCTAATAAGGATTTTTTTACTGGGAGGATGGAGTAAAAATTTGTTTTATGATCTGCTAGTCTTCTAACAAATCAATTATGCATATTTTTTTATAGTTAAAAATAAGGTGAAGGCCAATATATGTTCAGAGACTCTAGGTAATTGTAAGTAATATGATGAGAGATGTAAGGCCAAACACATACCAACAACCTAAGGCAATTACGGTCAATTCCAACTATGCACGTGCAATTACCCGTGCGGACCGGCTCCACCATCTCCATCAGTCAAACAATGCTATGGCAGTACTGACATTTGCAGTGTTAGATGTGGAAATCAGTGTTGCAATCAAAGGTGTGCGCAAAATTATCTTGACGGAGTTGGTATTTGATAACTTTGGCCATACTCTTCTATTTAAATGCCAATATCAATGCTAAATTTGTTTTAATACTTTTGGTATAAATAAAACCAGTTTAGGTTTTTTTTCCCTGTGTTTTAACTTGTGTGGTTGTAATAAGTAAATTGTTTTTAATACTATTCACATACTACTTTACATGTTCATGGTTAATATCAATTTATCGAATTTTAGCTTGTTATTGATTATAAGTTATAATGGTTATCAGATTTAGTTTTTTTTTGTTCCATAAAATTTGATTATATATCACTCAAATTTAAATGATTAAATATTTTAATATGGACCAAATTTGAATTTTTTTATATGGAGATTGTTGACAAAAAAACATATTTTTAACAAAGATCCAAAAATCTAGCAATATTCAAAATAAAAATGGAAAATGATGTTCTATCAATTCTAGCAAAAGTATAGTGGTAGAGTTGAATTTTGTGACAGTCTTGGTTATAATTTATTGTGCAAATGCCAATATCTGTGCTAAATTCGTTTTAATATTTTTGGTATATGTAGACCCGATTAAGAATTTTTTTTTTCAGGTTTTTAATTGAGTTTTTGTAATACATGAATTATTATTATTACTAGAAATCGTTACTCTTCCGCGCATGCGCGGGATTGGTTTTTTTAGTTACATGTTTTAGTCAATTAGAACAATAGGTCTAAATAATTTTTCTTCTTTTGATATATGTTTTTTGTTTTCTGTGTAGTGTATGGATTGTTTCAAATAAATAGCCATGCTTAAGTTTAAGGATATTTTTTCATTTAGGTTTTTGTATGTGGTTCCTATACTTGTATTTTTTATTTTTTTGAAACTTACGCATTTATACCTAACATTATATATTAAAAATTAAAAGTTGAAAAT
>KE154885.1:1023725-1040251 GCA_000411075.1 Sisymbrium irio | reverse complement strand
TTCGGTTTTTTTTTTTTTTGTAATTCTGAACACTTTGCACGCGTGGGATTTATCAACACTTTTCTATTTTTAATATATTTTTTTAATAAAGAATTTTTTATGGTTATTGGGTAATCTGTGAGTTTTTCTCATTAATGAGTTTTTTTTTTTGCTTTTTTCTTCTTTTTACTGATATATTCCTTATTAATTATTTTTTAATAAATTAAATTTAGCATCTAATATTTTGGGGGCATTTGTTATATTTGTCTCAGTGAAATACCTCAAATGATTTAAATATATTTTTAAATATTAATTATGATTGTAATTTTGTAAATTGATTTTTGCTATGGGACGTTTTTTAAAATTTTTTTGATTTTTTTTTTAACGCTAGATTGTATTATTAAACATTCAAGACAAAAAATACTAAATAATGAGAATTACCAAAACCAAAGTTGAAAATGGATACACCAATAGAGATCCTAAGTAAAATAACACACATCTTGCATATGGATGACTAAATATTTCATATAAAAACTTCATATTTGCTTTTGGAATAACTGAATTTCAAGAGAGATTATCTTCGTATTAATCCAAAAATACCACGTTTCAGACTGAATTGAAAACGATTGTCACTCTCTTTTTAATACTCCAGTAGGAGTCACTGAGACAAGACAACTCTTTATACTGTTCTATTGATGATAATAGAATCAAAGAGATTACCGTTCCATAGAATTTGATCCTGAAGTAGCCATAGTTTGCAACAAGAACTCTATCACCATCACATGAGGAACCACCAATGATTGAATCCGGTAAGACCCGTCGCCACCATCCGCAGTAGATCTGTCAATTACTTTTAATAAATGATTCAATTGAACCGAAACATTTGTCTTTCCAAATCCATTAAAAGAGACATACAAAAGAACAATAAAAAATGTTGCTAGATTTAAAATAAATTGACAATCGAACGAACTAAATAACCAGAAGTATATCAAATCAAAGAAAGAGAAGTAAAACGAATTGAACAAGCCGATGACGGAGCTGTAGAAGCCTCCTACCATCGGCTTGAAACTATAAAAAATCTCTCTTTTTCTCTCTTGATGGTTAGGGTTTTTTTAATTGGTGCTTACGCTTTAGCTAACTACATTAAAAACTAAATTTTTATATTAGTCCAACAACTTTTTTTTTTTTTGTATCGAATGTGTTTGGTAAAACATATATATATTTTTTTTTGTATTGTCCACCAAAGCTTAATTTTTCCAATCTTTCTTTTTTTAGGATATGTTGTTTCTTGTTTTTCTTGCTGTTTCAGTTGTATATTGAAGCTTTCTTATTTTGTTTTTCCCGCCAATTTCTTTTGCGATAAACAACATGGACAACGTCCATTTAATACTGGAAGAAAGAGACAGAAAGTAAATGTAGTTCGTTGGGAACATTTACTTCACGTTAACATAATGCTCGCATGAAATTGAAGACGGAGGCACCAGAATATTAGCATCTGACCTATTAGAGACTACTCCACAGTTATTACCAGATGGAATCGGTTAGCAGGAGCTGCGGAGAGCTCCTTTTGGCACTGCTCTTTTGGCCATTTATATCAGTTTATCAGATTTTAATTAATTTTTGTTTATGAGTTAAAATGGTTATAGGATTTTAACTCTTTTTTTAATTTTGTAAACTCAGTTGTTTTTTTTATTCATATGCTAAATGAAAATAAGGTAATGAAACATATTTTGGCCAAATACTACGAGAACTAATGCATCTAATACTTAGAAAATATATGAATTTTGACCTAATTATACATTTTTGTGAGAAACTGAACTTTTAACTGCCTGAGCATTATCAGCTCGACAAGGATAATAGCAAGTACACTGTCCAACATCATGTTGTACGTCGCAATAACCATAAACTCCTTTCCCAAACCTTCCATACAATATCTTACAAGCTGTAAAGCAGTCTTTCACGTCGTATTTGCACCACCCAATGTATGCACGGCATCCAAAACTATTTTCAACTATATCCAACACAAATTATTTTCATATTTAGATAACAATATAATTACAATACAAAAATTAAAAGAAAAAAAAACTTTAGTATATTTGATTTTTTTATAAAAAAATTATACCTGAAACAAACATAAGAAGGAAGATGATAGGTAGAACAAATGAATGAGACTTTTTCATCTTTTACTTTTGTATATTTTCTTGTCTCTCGACACAAATAAAATGTTTAGTTATCAGAAAAAGAAGAAGATAAGAAATGTGAATTTATAGAATAGCCATCATATGTTAAAATATTTCTTTGTTACCTAGTAAATATTTCTTTGTTATACCTGGTCAATACCCTTATATCTAACCAATTTAGGGTGATTTTATTATATAATAAGAGTTGACCAAAAATTAACAAACTAAAAGAGAGAGATAAGAGAGATAAGAAGAGAGATAAAAATGGGATAAAACTAATTTTGAGTTTTGAGATATGATACTAATACTCATCAATTTAGGGTGATTTTATTATATAAAAGAAGTTGACCAAAATTTTTAAAAACCATGAGAAAGATAAAAAAGAGTATAGAGAAAAATGGGGTAGAAGTAACTTTGAGTCTATCGGTTGACATATGATACTAATACTCATCAATTTAGGTCAATATAATTAATTAATTTTATACATTCAAAGCATTAAATTTTTTTGTAAATATCATTTTGCATTTCGGTTAACTTTTATTTATCTTAATTATGAAAATAATTAATCATTTAACATATAAACCATGTGACAATTCTCCAACAATGTTATAGATTTTTTTTGACTAAAACATTTTAGGAAGGGAAAATGAAAAAGTGTTTCATAAAAAAAAACAGTTGACTATTCTATTTTTTCTTCTTATTTATAGCATTATCTAATGTCATTACTATTTAGTTTTTATATTTATCATATATTTTAATTTAGAATTAATTAAAAGTTCAGATCTTTTCAACTTACAATGTTTTTAGTTTTTAAATTTTATCATCTGTAAAATAATTATAATTTCAAATGAAAATATACATGAAATATAAGTATAAATCTATACTATGAAAGTAGAATCCCATAACACGTCAGCCATTTAAACATAATATGACATACACAATTTGAAATAACTATTATTGGATTCAGACAATTGAATACAAAGAAAACTAACTAACATATCTAACTAATTAGTTTGATATCAAAAGTGGAATCGTAAATACTTATTTTTAAAATTTATTGTGAAAAACAGTAGCATGTAGCCAGGGAACTTTGCATTCAAATTACAAACTTTGCGTATAGATGTTAAAGAAGTTAACATTTTAAAATACTGCCGAATTCACATTTGAGTTTTATTAGCCACACAAAGGAAGTTGCAAACACATCTTCCAGCTTCATAGTCGCGGTCATTGAAGGCCGGTGCATTTGATCCAAATTTAGCTTTGCATGCCACTTCACAATTATAGTCACTGCATGAGGCAAGAACCCCCACACATCCCATATTCTGTTCAAATATATCAAACAAAAACCGTGTTAAAAAAATAGACACACATCGAATTACAGCATGTATGTTTTATTTGCCAAAGAATAAGCTAAAACTAAAAAAAACACACAATAAATTTACGTGAAAACTTTTGACCGTTGCTATGGCTAAACCACAAAAGTAAATAATATATACCTAACATTAACATCAGTACACCAAAATAAATTACAAGTCTACAATAATTGGAGGATGTGCCTACGAATAAAACTGTTTTTAGAACAACTTATGTTAAAACTATGAAATTTTATGAATAAACTTTAATATAAATGTATACCTAAAGCGAACATTACAAAGAAGATGATAGGAATAACAAGTGAAAAACTTTCTTTGGCCATATTTAATTTATTCCTCTCAAATTTAATTATTTCATTTGTGTAGTGAATAATTGAATACTGATAGACATGCAATATCGAAAGACTATTGAAAGAGATTTATAGAACAATGAGTTCACCAGACTTAGCAGTACAATCATTTATTGTCATGCATTGAAAAAACGTAATTAACTGTAATTAAGATAAAAATTCATATAAATATAGAAAATTAATTATGTCATTTTTGAATATAACAGTTTTGATAATCACTGATAAATTTCTTTTATCGTTCAATATTATTGTATTTTTTAAAAAACATAAATAAATATAAAAATATAAGAATAAAAATAAATTGGAAATTTTTTTTTTTTAACTCAAATACTTATGTTTATTATATGAATTTTTTTTTGTTTGGTAAGAATGTTAAGATTATATGAACCTTTTGACATTTATATTAGTTAATTACAAATAGATATTAACGAAAAAATACAAAAATTAAACATATTTTTTCTTTTTTCAACTCAATTAAACTATATTTATATTTCTCTAATCTTAACTATTATTCTTAAAAAGACAAAATTGTGTCTGCATCACTTTGTTCACCATCTTTCCCTTGCCGCCTTGCGTGGTCCACATTTGCTGGGCAAGAGAAAACTCCTGCAATTTTCATTTTGTGTTACAAATAGATAAATAGTTTATTTATTCTTTCCGACGGATCAACGTTTTATGGAATCTGAAATATTACGTATTCTGTTCTCTATTATGATATATCATCACGTAGCTAGTCAAAATACACTAACTGCTACTGGTGTAAATTTGACTATATGTCTATACCTTGTACAGTCTTAAACTTTCAATTGCATAATCATAGAAAACGGAAAAAGCACATAGAAAAATAGACAGATACATGAGCTAGATCGTTTTCCACCTGGTTTTTTATTACTTACAAAAAGTTAATACACATAATTTGTTTGTTTTTTTTTTTATAACACAAACTTTCATTCCATAATAAGGTTTAAACCCGAATTGGGCTCATTACAGGGCCAGCTAAGGCCCGTTTAGCTAGGAGATCCGCTTCAGCATTCTCGTTTCGTGAAATCCACAAAAAGTCAACAAAGGGCCATGTGAATTATCTCTGCGATGGTGTTGCCCGATCGGATTGCCTTGATCAACTGCATAGAGTCCGTCTCCAGCCGGATGCGTTGGAAGTTGTTTTCATGTCATCGCGAGATCGCCTCACGCATAGCTAAGGCTTCTGCAGTGAGGAGGGAAGCGATGAAATGGGCTGCTTCAGAGAAGGATTCCGAGTGATCCTGAGTCTTGATGGTCCATCCGAGTCCTGCTAACGATTCAAAAGCCGCCCAGGCTCCATCCGACTTACATAGGGCGTCAACAGGGGAGAGTGGTAGAGCATATCTGCAATCAATGCGCCTGTCTGTTTCAGGGTTCTGTCCGCTGTACCATTCTCTTGTTGCACCGGTTGCTTTTGTAAGTATCTCCACTGGTGAGAACTGTCTGTTGTTGAATATACGGTTTTTTCTATTGATCCAAATGAACCAAAAGATCCATGGATTTAGACAATTTTCTGGGATCCCAATAGTAGACACGTCTGATTACTTCCTGCATGTTGGTAACAGCTCTGGTGTCGACTTGGCTTTTGTAGGGGGTCAAATTCCATACTTTGTTTTGAATTCTGAAAATTAAAATAAAATACATTAAATTACTTAGCAATAATAAAATTTTGACCATTGACCAGAAAAGATACATTTTGACCACATTAATTGATTTGCAATTAAGACTTGAATTTTTTCTATAAAACAATTTGATTACATATATTATTAAAACGTATACTTAAAAGCAAAATAAATTGATTTTGGAGACATTTGTTTATCTATTTAAATGTAAGATGAAGACTCCAACTCAAGGAGTTCAATTGATTGTTATTTTTTTGGTAGTAAACGGAGTATTATCTTCCTTTTTTTTGTTTGCAAATGGAGGAGTCAAACAAAAGAGAAAAATAGAGAAAGACAATAATTTTTTTTGCAAAACGTTTTTTTCTTGGTCAATGCAAATCATTTATTCATCGAGAAGTTTTTTTGTACTTGTTTGATGTTGGGTGCAGACAGCTATACAGTAGCCAGACGACGTCCGAGATAGACAAATTGTTAACCGACTATTAACAAAGAATAGAAACACGTACATAAATGGCTAAAAAAAGTAAAGAGAATTTTGATCTATAACGAGATTGACCATGAATCCAAGTTTCCATGAACATTCGACCATTCGGTCTTGTGAAAAAGCCTATGTGTGTTTGCGGTCTTTAAAACTCTAAACCCAGAACTTGGTTTACACTACAAACCAGAAACTCTGCTCGTCCTTCCTTTGAATTTTGATCATTCAAACAATTTTATAATCGCGTTGAGTGAGAAATCAAAGGTGTACTTACAAAAATATATACAAGAGAAGTATCTTTATTTCTTCTTTTAGTCAATGGAGGAGTCACGAACAGAAAAAAATATATAGAAACACCAGAAGTAACATCTTGCAGAACGTTTATGATCTCTTTTTTTTTTTTTTTCAAATTCAAATATTTTATATGTAATAATTAGTTTTGGCTTGTTTTTAATTGATGTTTGCTGAATAAGGAAATAAGTCATCCCCAAATGAAAAATTAATCAATTACGTACAATCTTGTATTTACTTTCATTTTACGTTCAAACAACGATTCGAAAATTAAGAAAAAAATAAATCACAAAACCAATCCCGTTTACAAACCAAAATTAGTAACCAGCTCTAGCAAGGGTACTGACACTGACAGAGACGAGTGGTACCCACGGAATTACAGATTCCACGTCCACCTTTATGCATTTGTGCGCAGTTCATGTCACAACATTTGTCTGGACATTGTGCACTGCATAGACTAGTTCCACTATTGCAAGTCTTGGGCTGTTGCATCAAAGGCGGCGAAGGAGGTTGTTGACACTGGTAATAGCACGTGCACAATGGCACCCCAACACTGCGGTCGCAGCCGCTTTGGCTCGATGGTCCGTGCTTTGTTTTACATTTTTGGTCACAATTTTCACAAGTGCCTAGACCATCTTTACACATATTCCCTTGTGCCTGAATCACAACTATAATAATACATACAACTAAATTTAATCAAGAAAGATAAGTATTTGTACAAAAGAAAACTTAATTTATGTTTTTGATATTGTTTAACAAGAATCGAATATACTATCAATTCAAGGCAAATTTGTTTACAGTAAAATTTGTAATACATTACCATCAATCCATAACATTTTAATAAAATATATTTATTGAAATCGTAGAGATAAATTTAAGATTTAGGAAAATCACATTTAAAATATATATTATACGAAAAAAAACAAGAGAGTAGAATAGAAGATATAATACCTGACGCAGACATGATAAGGAAGGTAACGAATAATACATAGGAAATTGTCCTCTCCATATCTTTACGTGTTTTTATTTGTTATCTCAATTTTTTTCCTTTTAAGTGAGACTGAGATAGTGAGAATTAACCACGATAAACCGAAAAAAATGAAAGATCTCTAACAACGCAAAAGTGTATACTGAAATTATTCAACGAATTCTAGAAATGATCTTGCACAAAATTGATCATAAAAAGTTTGTAACAAATTTGAAAGCTAATTCAAAGAAATCATCTTTAGGAAAGCATTTCCTTACTGCGATGAACAACAACCGGATAAAAGAGGAAGAAATTATATACAACGAAGACGATGCATGCAAGTTGTTAGGATTTCTTATTATTTCAAATGTGTCTTTTAAAGTCGAGAAAAATAAGTGATATTCATTGTTTTCTTCTTTATCGTTCAAATTTTTCTTTTTTTTAGTTTCTGCTTTTATAATTTTAATTATTGATATATATATATATATATATATATAAATAGATTTCTATTTTAATTGAACTCCTTATAATTGTGGGGCACATACCATTGCTGCATCTTTGCTTAGTCAACGACCGGTCGTTTATACGGAAGAGAGTTGATAGTAGTTTTTCTTTCTGAGCTCTTTTTTCTTAGTTAGTTAGAAAATAACAAAAAAAAACAAACGAACAAAAATTGGAATGGTTTTTTAAAGGACTAATCAAAGATTTTACAAGTTTTCCGTATTACGAACGACGACCAGACGAAAATAACATTATCCACGGCCCAAACATGATTGCAGAGACGCAATGATCCACAAATAAAGATATTCACAATGTTACAAATTCCACGAAATGCAGAGATATAGGTGAATAGTAATAATTTATTTATCACGTCTATTTCAATTTTCTGTAAGAAAAAAGGAGTTTGACCGGTTTTTCAAAAACCATTTAATAATTTTAGCAATGATATTGTCATCTGCACAGGCAAACACTACCAATGCTCTCACAAAATCCATCTCCACACAAATACATGTTTAATTGCAGAAATTTAGTCTGCAACATTATTTACAACATTTTTGGCTTCCCCGGCCCCAGCCCTGCCATAGCAAACTTCCGTATCCGGTGGTGGCTGTGGCGGTCCGCACTGGTAGGAGCACATGCATAGATTATAAGGGCAGCGTTCAAAATTTCCTTTTTCCCCTTAGCCGTGCTAAACCCTACATCTTTCATCACATTGTTCACTACCAGCTAGACTTTCTTCCCAAATTTTTTCCATAAAATTATTCTCAAGTATAAACATGTATATACAGTGCTTTCAGTAGGCAAACTTTCAGAAAAATCAAAACATGTATATACAGTATTCGATTTGTTCAGGTTAGGGTAATATCATGATGCGGAAACCTAAGTTCCCACTCCCACCCCAACCTAGGAGTTGCAGCAGATAACGAATTGTTCGTTTGGTTATTTTTTGATGTGTTTTCCGTCTCTTAGAGTAGGCTTCATCCATTGACATATTCGCCTAGACTGTTGTGTGCCCAAACGGGCATTTGGTCGCATCCCTTTGAAGATGGAAACTCAAAAATGCTGCAAAGAAAAACAGAAAAAGACGAGTAGACAACACAAAGACCGACGTGATTTATACATGGCAAAAAGAGGACTGCGAGTTTGCTCCATCAGGTCCATCACATAATTCAATCTGGAAGAAGAGACTTTTTTTTTTTTTTTGTTAACACATCTGGAAGAAGAGACTTAAAAGTCTTAAATATATACCTGGAATATATCTTAGTCGATCGACTCGATCTAAGCGTTCGTTAATGTCGACGAGTCTGAACAGTATATGGTGCGCTTTGGAAACCCTAGAAAAAGCAATTGGCTTTTTTAGTTTGAGTTCAAATTAAACTACTTAACTTTGATTCTTGCTTGATTTGGTATAAGAATATTTGGTATGGGTTAATTCCGGGTTTGATTTGTTTTCTTTTAATATGAAGGATGTATACGGTAGTGATTATTTTTGGATGCGGGATAAAATCTATGAACAACAACGATTACAAAGTTTGGTCACTTCATAATTCGAACTCCTAAGATAAGGTTAAACAGGCATTGATCTTATAGATAGCTAAAAGATTGGTTAAATATTTGGTCCAAGTCCACTAAAAATAAAGTTTCTTAACTATGAGTTGATGAGTCGTAATTTCTGTAAACAACACTAGATCAATCGCTTTTAGTTTGTAATTTTGTATGCTGACGTTTTGGATAAAAACGTTACAGTATTTTATTTCAAATTATAGTACTTTAAAAAAAACAAAATTATAGCTTTCTTTCATATTCTTACTATTGAAAGTGATTTTATAGCTTTCTTTCGTATTCTCATTATTGAAAGTGATTAGAGATAAAATTGGAAGAATATGTTATTGCTCTCATAATCACAATGGTTACAATAGTTAGATAGTCTTACATTTATATAGAAGACATATAATTTAATCATCTTAACGATAAAATCATATTATCTTAATTAAAAATATATTCACAATATTAACATTAATGACATGGATCTTCTAGATCCGTCTACACTTATAAGTATCAGATTTTAAAATTTTTAAAGATGATTTATTTATTAATTATCATGTATATTTTTGAATTAAAATAACCGTATATGCTGGTGTTTTAATTTGAAGTCTGAACAAAAATTATTTGACTACAATTTATATTTTGGTATGTTTTTTTGGTCAACTAGTTTTGATATGGTTAAAGTTAAATATATTAGTTTGGTATATGATAATTAGGATTTATACCTTTTTTTGTCACCAATTAGGATTTATACTTATGAGGATATTCGATAGAATTGTATGTAACTACTAACAAGTGCGATTTTGAAATTATTTCAATATTTGATATCCATTTGATACATTTTAAAGACTTTGGGACTCTAAGGTAATGTAGAAATCGGACTCATATCAGATGGACAAGGATAAACGCAAACACATCGTCTAACATCACCTTCGCGCTCACAGAAGGAACGCGTAGTTGGTCCAAATCTCGTCTTGCATGTGCCACCGCAGTTGATAAGATCACAAGCTTCAAGAATTGTCAAACATCCCATATTTCGCTCAACTATATCCAATGAAATCATTTATTTTGTAATTAGATAACATAGAAATTATTAGTATTTACTATTTAGAAGAAACTACCACTTCGAACTAGAAAACTAATGACATATGCTACCAATATAGCAGATATGACATATTACAAACGTAAATGTATAATGAAGGCTAACAACACAAAATGTTACATCTGTATGCTTTCGAATGCAGCAGAAAATAATTAACTTTAATAAAAAATAGTAATTTGAATATATTTATGATCAAATTTAAGATAAATGTATACCTAAAGAAGAAAATAGAATAAGGAAGATGATGGAAAAACCAAGTGAAGAAATTGTCTTAATCATATTTGGTTTTCTCTCTTTCGTGAAACTAATTCTAAATAAAGTGAATTTCGTTGATAGATTTCAAAAATGGGTACCACTGAAAACAGATTTATACCACTATGAGGTAACTAAGTTTAAGAAGTACAATTATTTAGTTTACCATTATATGTTTGACCAAAAATTATTAATTCAACTGTACTTTATGATTCCAACATGTAGAAATATGGAAGCTCACTCATATCAAATTGAATATAATAATTTTGGTAAGATACTAAAGTATGATTTATACTTCTGTGATAAAGAAAACCTTTTTGTGGCTGAGGTCTTCGAAACTCCAAGCACGTTGAAGTATCAAAACTGAACTTACAAAAAAAGTGGATCCATACTTGTTTTTTCGTATCACTGAAAGTTTTATTTATATTTATAGATGATTACAGTTTTTTTTCGCAACAAAACTATATACCAAATATCAGCTGAGTGATACAATTCAAGTCATAGAAAGTATGTTATCCACAAACCAAAAATAATAGTTTTATCATCGTATAACAATAGTTACAACTAATGACCACAAAAAAAAAAAACAATTTGTTCTGCAATTTCGTTGACTGGCTATATAGCTGCTTTAGTCCGGTGGCCACGCTTTGGCCTTACATCTTTGTTAACAATTTTTGCAATACCTAGGCCATCCTCTCATGTGTATGCTCTAAATCTGATTCACAGCTATATAACTAAAACTTAAAAGCGATTCTTGTTTATATGTTAGATTTGTACATTTCTTTTATAATTTAGACTATTAAGGGATAGCTGTTTAACCAACTGTAATGCAATAGAATCTCAAATGTGGGATCATTAACCATTAGAATCAATCATTAAATGTCATTAACTAATATTCAACTACGATTATTTTTTTGAACTTTTTTATTTGATCAACTAGTTTTGGTATGGTTTGAAGTTGAATATACTATTTTGGTACAAAATAATTTGGATATATACTTTGATCATATTTTCCTATTTAATTATCTGTTTATCTTGGATTTTTTTTCGTTTTCAGTAAAATCTTATAGAGCAACTCTAATGTTAAAATTATTTCAAAAAGAGATTTGGTATGAAATTATTTTAAAATTTGATATCAACTTAACACATTTTGTAGACTTTGAGATTTTAAAACAAAGCAGAAGGATTCATATCAGATGGACACGGATAAACGCAGACACATCGATTAATACCACCGTCGCGCTCACATAAGGAATGTGTAGTTGCTCCAAATCTTGTCTTGCATGTGGCATCACAGTTGATGACATCACAATCGTTAAGAATTGCCAGACATCCCAGATTTTGTTCAACTATATTAATAAAAGATATTTTTTCATAGTTAGATAACATATTAGTTATAGTATTTGAGAGAAACTATTACTTCGAAATATAAAATTTGTGTATAGGCTAACGAATATAACACTAATGAAATATAAAACTAATATCACTTACTTCAATATATTCAATATTTCGGACGTATACTAATAAATATAACCGAAATTAAGCAACTTTAATAAAAATAATAATTTGAATTGATTTATGATCACAAAAATGTATACCTAACGAAAACATAATAAGGAAGATCATGGAAAGGACAAATGAAGAGGTTGTCTTGTTCATATTTGTTTTTGTTTTCTCTTAAAACTAATTCTTAATAGAGTGAATTTAGTTGATAGATTGGAAGAACTCGGAACCACCAAAAAGAGATTTATACATTTATGACGCAACTAAGTTTTAGAAACACAATTATCTACCATTGTAAGGCTGACCAAATTTTTATTTAACTGTAATTTTATGATTACATATATAAATATGGGAAGTCTCTCTTATTATGTTGAATATAAGAGTTTTGGTAAGATACTAAAGTGAGATTGAACATCGGTCCTTGAACTTAGGTTTGTGACGAGCGTGCGCGGTCTACTTAAGAAAACATCTGTGTGTCTGAGGTTTTGGAAACTCGAAGTCTTGTCACTTTACACCAAGACAAGTAGATTTTCTTATCATTTGTTTTAACCATTCAATACTTAATTTCTAATACATACTTAACATCGCCTTAAATTATCAAAAATGCACTTACAATATACTTAACTTTTGTATATTTTCTTAACTTTTTATATATTTTCTTAACTTTTTATATATTTATTTTATTTAGTAGTGTTTCAATTAAAAGCTTTCTTGAAATTTCTGACTGGTATGGTTTTTTTCACAACAAAAACTATGTACCAAATAATATTCAATATAATTCTAATTCATAGAAAGTATGTTATCCAAAAACCAAAAAAATATAACAATAATAATTTTATACAATAAAAGAAAATTAATTAGTTTATAATTTCATCAACTGATTATAGCAAGTAAGGATACTCCACATTGGCAAAAAAGTTGTCATTATATTTTTGTGCAAAGTTCATATATGTTGGGCTCATTTTTATAGTATCCACTCACAGTATGTATGAAACAAAGTACACTCATAGAGGAAATGTCTCGTCTAACTTTTTATAACATCGTAGCTAGACGACTCTAACTCGGAATAGGCACTTACAAAGAAGGTATTCCAAAGGTCAGCATGCGTGACAGAATTTTGATAAATGCTTTGGACACACAATATCAAATCTTTTCATTTTTCTTGGAATTATATATATATTTTTATATATAAAATAAATGTTGTATAATATAAAATCTTTTTCAGTTCCTTTATTTTATTTTATTTTTATTTAAATATATTAAACCATTGAAAATCTACTAAATTTTAATATTCAAATGTTTTTAAAGATATTAGTAAATTTTTATGAATTCTTATCAATATTTATTAAAAAGAAATGTTTCTAATAATTTTCAGATGAATTCAAGATTCAAAAAATAATATTTTGAAAAATTTATCATTTGTTGAAAATTTGTCAGAAACATATATATTTAAACATATATTTAGAATGCATATTTTCTTTTAATGATCCAGCTATAAATAATATTGTTTCTCTTAATTTTAGTTTTGAATTTGATTTCTTCTTATACATTTTGAAGAATTTAAGATTTTAAAATATAAAATCATGTATAAATCTTATCAGTTCGACAAAGGTAATTGCAGATACATCGTCCACCACCACGTTTTGTGTAATCATAATAAGCTCGATTAGGTAGTCCAAACTTAGTTGTACATAAAATACTGCAACTTATGAAATGACAATCGCCAAGATCTGCTATACCGTCCGTCGCAACCCATAGTTTGTTTAACAATATCCACCAAAAAATTTTTTTGTTAAATATTAGATAACAAACAAAAATCATTAGTACTTAGCAGAAATCACTACTTTTAAAAAAAAAAAAAAAACTACTTCAGACTATCTTTATATAAATACCAAAAAACAGAGCTGAAAGTAAACATTTAGACTTGAAGATATATGTAAGGCTAAAATTACGATAAACTATAATATTTGGGACATACAAATGAATAAGGCAATAGTTAAAGTAATTAATTCATGAAAGTATAGCTATGAAAAAAATCTTAAGATTAATATATGCACCCAAGGCAATTGTCATAATGAAGAAAATGGCAGAGAACCAGTGAAGACGATGCTTTGACCATATTTTTTCTTCTCAAAACTAATTACTAATAAAATGATTTTAGTTGATAGACTGAGGGATTATTGAAAGGGAATTTATAGCATTGTGAGGCGACCAATATTTGAATATAATTATTTTCATTTACCTTTATAAAACATATTTGTTTATAATTTTATGAATATGATATAGGTAAAGATTTGATCTTTAATTTTTAGTATAATTTGATTTTTTTCTAGTTTGATCATATTTTATTGTTCTTTTAGCATGTATTTAAATGGAAAAATATATGACTGTGTAAATGAATATTTTATTTTTTAGGAATTATAATTAGTGGATTCAAGTGTATATATATATATATATCAATAATTAATTGATTATTTTGATGAACTGGGCCGTTTGTGTTGAAGCCCATTCAAATTGACAGCAAGTCTCACAGCTTAGATCTTTTTTTTTTTTAAATCTGTGCGGGGAACTTTCGCAGTTGACCTTAGACCCTTTTCTACGTTACCCCCCTCTAAGCAGTTATAATTGAATTTGGAGAAGCAAGATTGATCATGGTTTAGGGATTTGGGTCTAGTAATATTTTAAAAGAAACAACTAGTGTTGTAGTAAATCATGTGACTTCCAATTAGAAATCTTTGTCTAATGTCTCGATAGTCTCTAAGGAATTTTGGGGTAATATTATAAGTCAACTGATATCATATTGAATAAGTACAATAGTTTTGGTACGTTATTAAAGTATATACTTCTTTTGTTTTAATGCGGAAGTGGTTTAGGGCAAGATTATTGGAGGTTCTGAACTAAAGTTTCTAAAAAAATAAAAATAATGTAAATTATTATTTATCATTTGTTTATTATTTTGAGGTTCTAAAATTTTGGAATACTCCTCTAAAATCTCTCTAATCAGAAATTTTTGATGAATATTCCAAAGTTTTAGAATTTCAAAATAATAAACAAATGATAAATAATAATTTATATTATTTTTATTTTTTAGAGATTTTATTTTAAAATTCCAAATAATCCTGTTTTTAGGCTTTGTGCTTTAATCCACCTTTTGGCCCAAAACTATTTTTTTGCTAATACTAATGAATAATGATACGGCGTAAAACATTTGTGATAATCTTTTCTTTTTGTTCTACAATCTTATTGAAAAAGTATATATATTTCTGGGAATTAGGTGAATAGCCCCAAAAAAAAACTAAATTTTAATCGATGCTCGGATGAATCTGATTAATGTTTTACTTCTTTCTAATGAAAACGTCACTGACTATTTTATTAGATGAATACAATAAATCTCTGACTTTACTACATTGATCAATTATACCTCGTTACTCAGTTAATCGATGCAATCATTATTAGTATATACCCCCGCCCCCCTATAGTTATGATTGATTATATATGTAGCTTGATCGATATTCGATACATTAGTTTCATAAAGTGGAATAGTAACCTGCGGGGGAAAAAAAAATCTTGAAGTTGGAAGAGAAACGATAAGTCTACAATCTCTACAGAGCATGATATATTACTATTATTATTATACGGCTTGACTTGGTGTCCCGGTCTGTATGCTGTAGCTCTCCATTTTAATAATTGGTCCTGAAGTCGAAAAGTCAATACCTTTTCCAATTACAAGTCTTTTCTTTTGTTAGATTAAATATTGAAGTCTTTGAATACAGTAGAAATTAAAAATATGAGGAAATTTTCCCCAAAAATAATTATGAGGAAGTATGATTAAACTAGCAACCAAGAAAACTGTAAAAGATAAACTTATTTGTATCTCGTAAATTATCTCAGAGGAAAGCTGTATTAATGTATGAGATCGGCACCCAAATTCACATGCATACTAATTTATTTTCTTAGAAAAAATCATGTTGATTCCAAAAAAAATCGCGAAGTCCACTTTGTAGCCAGTTTTAACATAGTCGGCAACAAAAAGTCTCCAACCTTTGGGCTTTAAATATACAACGAACCTCTTTTACGACCAAAAGAAACATGAACTAAACAATAATTAACCGCATTTATATAAGCCTTTTTTAATGGTTCAAAATTTCAATATTAAAATCAAAAGTTCTAGCGATGGAATATTTAATTATTAGCAAAAAGCAGTATACTATATCTTAACTAAGGGTGGAATAAAAAGGAAGAGAGGTGCATGCAATGCATGGACTCAGACAACATTGATCATTTGTCTGAACAATAGAATAATATTGTGGACATTGTGCATGGCTGGCTAAGATCACATGAAAAAAAAAAGTTCATGTCAAG
>KE154885.1:978601-1023537 GCA_000411075.1 Sisymbrium irio | reverse complement strand
ATATATATATATATAATTGGAGTTTACATTTGAATCGGTCCGGCAAAGAAGGTTCCTCCAAATAAATGAACTTAAAATAACAAAAAATAATGATCCAAGTGGATGAATTATGCCTACCCAATTGTACGTATATAAGGATAAACAGTTGGATCTCTGATGCAAAGTCAGAACTAATATTCAAACAAAACATTCTAATATGAAAATTTGAAATCGTCAATTATATTGTATGTGGTAACAAGTAGTAGATCCTTAATCACGATCGCCAAGACCGAACACAAGAATCATACGCGCCTTCCTTGAGAGAGACCAAAGCTGGGCAACGACGTGATAACGACTTGGTCAAACTTTGGATTGAATATTTTAGAGTAAAGAAAGGGCTAATCCACTTTTTAATCCTGGTCTCAGATTCAACGGACCCTATTTATATATATAATCCAACCAAAATAAATCCAAGGTAGGCCCATGACATAAGCATATGGGACGTGAAAGTGATAAACGTGCGAGTGGGGTAGTAGATGCAGATTTTAATTATTATCATATAAATCCTGCAAGTTTATAGCATATATTAAAAATACAGTTATTACAGACTTAAGTTTAACCATAATCATATCCATCAACAGACAAAATTTTTAAATCACTAAAAATGTTGATTACCAATTAGCCAACCAGGCAGGCAGGCAGCTACAACTCGTCCATGAAAAAAGACACGAGCTCTCATCTGGCCAGTAGCAAAATTACACGTCATGAGATTATTTCCGCCAATGCATTTTTATTAATCTCTCTGCCTAAAAAATTTGGTTCCCCCTTGTGTCTCAGAACCCAATTGTCTTGGTCTTCATCATTTGTCTCTGTAGCTCTCTCTCTCTCGCGCATTTTCTATATACACACACACAAAGAGAGTAAAATTTTTGAAAACTAACAAGAGACGTTCGTTTACGTTTACATATATGCGTGTGCGTAAACATACACGATCAAACCGATATATACGTTTGATACTCGAGAGTTTGAATATTTTGTTTCTCTCGGAGATCGGAGAACGGACAAGAGATAGAGATACGGAGAGTCTTTGCGTCGTGAGTGGATCTGAAATCTCAGGTTATAATTCTTCACATTGCTTCTCCTTTTGATCCCTCATGATTTCGAATTTTTGTTTGAGAAAGAGATCGGAATGTGCATTAATCTCGTGGATAAACGTTGACTGAGAATCCAAACAGTGAATGTTGGTTTGACTTTTGGATAATAACTACAATCTTTGGTTGTTGGGACTAATCCAACAATGTTTCTATATTCTGTTACGATTAGGTGTGTGTGTGGTTTTGATGAGATGAAAGCAGTTAAGAGGTGGAGTCTAGGAAACCTAGTGGATATGGCCTCACTGCCTGGACCTCGACACCGTTCTCCTCCTCCTGCAAGAAGACGACTATGGATCATCATCATGGCGCTTTCGCTCATCACTATGTTTGTTCTTATTGCTTACATGTATCCTCATCATAGTAAACGTGCTTGTTATATGATTTCATCGAGAGGCTGCAAGGCTTTAGCTGATTGGCTTCCTCCTTCTCTGAGGGAATATTCGGATGATGAGATTGCAGCTCGTGTTGTCATTAGAGAAATTTTGAGTAATCCTCCTGTTATTACAAGGAATTCCAAAATTGCCTTTATGTTCTTGACTCCTGGTACTCTGCCTTTCGAGAGGCTTTGGGACAGATTTTTCCAGGTACTACCGCAGCTGTTTTCTTCTTCCAGAGATCCACTGCCTTTGGTAGAACTTGCAGTTGTTAGGATCTAATATGCACATGCTTTGTTGGCTGATGGTTTTACAACTTCTGTCTCTTTCCTTGCAGGGACATGAAGGGAAATTCTCTGTTTATATCCATGCATCTAAGGAAAGACCAGTCCACTACAGTCGTTACTTTGTCAACCGTGAGATTCGCAGTGATGAGGTTTGTCTCTTACTTTATTCTTTTCTGATGCTTATTTTTGAAGATTTCATCAACATGGAGTGAAATGTGTATCTGCAGGTGGTGTGGGGAAGAATATCAATGGTTGATGCGGAGAGACGGTTGTTGGCTAATGCTCTTAGAGACCCTGCAAACCAGCAATTTGCTTTACTTTCTGATAGGTGATTTCTTGTTTTTTCTGCAACCTCTTTCTCATTGATCGCTCTGAGGTTTCCTAACATTTTTGAGTTTATTTTTCTTGTTTTTGCAGTTGTGTACCACTTCGGAGTTTTGAATACATTTACAATTACCTAATGTACAGCAATCTCAGCTATGTTGACTGGTAACAAATTCATGTTTCATCAGATTGGCAAATTTCACCTCTCCTTCTTCCAAACTTCTTTATCCTCATGGCTGTATGATTCCCTTCTGCTCTTCAGCTTTGACGATCCAGGTGAACATGGATCAGGCAGGCATATGAATCACATGTTGCCTGAAATTCCAAAGAAGTATTTTCGAAAAGGTGCACAGGTAAAACAGTTGTCACTGATCCAGTAATTATGCTCGCTCACATGATGCATTAAATAACAAACACAAAGGAATATATAAGGACCTGGTTCTGTTTCATTGCTGATGTCTGTTAACATGGCAGAAGCCTCAAGTAGATCCTTTAGGGACTAGTAATAGACCAACTTATGTCTGGAAAATCCGCCATGCATCGCACACGGCTCCCAAAATATTCTTTGTTATTGATGAGTTAGTAACATTTGTGCAGTGGTTCACCATGAAGCGACAACATGCTGTAGCAACTATGGCAGATAGTCTTTACTACTCTAAATTCCGGGATTACTGTGGGGTGAGTATCAGCTAAACCCACAAAAATAGATGTTGTCTTCCTTCCTTATTTTCTTTTTACATAAACGGAATGAATTTAATTTTCATTCCTGCATTTTGTTTTCTTCAGCCAGGTATAGAGAACAACAAGAACTGCATAGCTGATGAACACTATTTGCCAACATTCTTTCATGTAAGAAACAGTTTCAACTGAAACAAAAAAAAAAAAGAATACTCTCCTAAAAATATTCTTGATCTCTTGAATATATTTCGGTTGCAGATGCTAGATCCCACTGGTATTTCTAACTGGACTGTAACACAAGTTGATTGGTCTGAGAGAAAATGGCATCCCAAAACATATATGCCTGAGGATGTCACACACGAGTTACTAAACAACCTCACGGTATATAAACTAACTATATAACCAAAAGCTATCATCTTTGCATAAGTTTCTTCCACTGCTTATTTTGATTGAGAAAACTAAATCAAGTCTTAAATATTTTGATTTATCCATCTGCAGTCTACTGACATGGTCGTACATGTCACAAGTGTTGGAATGGTACGCGCTTTCAAAACCAGTTTTCTTCCACCGTATATTAGCTCTGTATTCTTACAAGATTCAATACAAAACAACACCTTTCTTTTGGTTAACAACAGGGTGAAGAAATATGGATGCCTTGTATGTGGAACGGAATCAAAAGACCTTGCTACTTGTTTGGAAGGAAATTTCACCCGGATACGCTCGACAAGCTGTTGGATCTCTTCTCAAATTACACAAAATCAGTCTCTTGGCACTTGTGATTAAAAGGATATTTCTTCTATACACTCAGATTCTTTGACCAACGTTCGATTCCTCATCCACATGACCTTTGAAGAGTATTCTCAGAAAGATCCATGTAGAAGCTGTAACCCTAGATGTCTAGAAGCTTAAGGAGGTAATGAGAACTATGTTTCAATTGATACTTCATTTGGTTGGAGGGAAACGTTGGTTTAATTTTTTTTTCTACTCTGTTTTTCGTTATATCTCATATTGATACTGTTGTGAAGAAGAGCATTTTTCGACTGGGTTTTTTTTGGGGGGGGGATAGATTTATGTTTCTGTTCAGAATGATGAAGAAACAAACTTATACAGGTTTATAGAGTTTCTTTGCATATATACAAGTTCTTTGATTGTGAGTCTTGACCTCGAACGTCATAAGGAAATATTCAGACAGACTAACATTGACCACACAGAAGCAATGAAAACTTAACAACTAAAATGTTTTTTATCAAAAAAAAAAACTAAAATGTTCTTATATAGTAATTGAGATGTAAAAAGTTCTCACAATTAAAAAATATAGAGTTAAATATATGATCGTGTACTCTTTTTGTCATGTTCTACTTTTTGTTGAAATATATTTGAATCTATACTAAACACGTGAGATCCATGAACGTAATCGTTTTTTACTTTCAGTTGAAGTTATGTTTGTAAAATCGAGACATGCAAGAAAAAATAACCCATCCGAACGAAAAAGAAGTTCACGCAAAGAGTCAATGCCATTGTTTTTTCGACTCATATTAAAAGGATTGGAGGAAAAACCACGTTCTTTGATAATCAAATTAATGGCCATCTCTCAAACATTGCTTATCGCCATTGTTATCTCTCTTATCGCTTTGACGTGCCCCACGCGATGCACATCGCATGCTCCACTTACGCCTAGGCTATTACGCACAAAATCAATCAAAACCCAAGAACCTCCGAAGAAAAAAAATGGTTACTTGCCATCCAAGTCAACTCCCGCTTCCCGTCTAGATAACCTGTGGACCACAGACACAGCGGATGTCGTCGCGCACGTCACTTCTCTCCCAAGTCCAGCAGCATTCCTCGCGAACATCTCTATCGGCGACCCACCGGTCCCGCAACTCTTACTCTTGGACACTGGTAGTGACCTAACTTGGATCCAGTGTCTTCCTTGCAAATGTTACTCTCAATCAACTCCAGTTTTCCGCCCTTCAAGATCTTCCACTTACCGTGACGCTTCCTGCGAATCCGCACCACATGCAATGCCCCGAATCACTCATGACGAGAAGACCAAAACTTGCCAATACTACCTCAGCTACCGAGACTACTCAAGCACTAGAGGTACTTTAGCTGAGGAAAAGCTCACATTTCAAACATCCGACGACGGTCTGATCTCTAAACCGGACATTATTTTCGGCTGCGGACAAGACAACTCCGGTTTTAGTCAATACAGCGGCGTGCTCGGTTTAGGACCCGGTAAATTCTCCATAGTAACCCGCAATTTCGGCTCTAGATTCTCTTACTGCTTCGGTACCTTAACCGATCCAACTTACCCTCACAACATTCTCATTCTCGGAGACGGAGCCAAAACCGAAGGCGATGCAACCCCTTTACATATATCCCAAGACCGTTACTACCTTGACCTCCAAGCAATCTCCTTGGGACAGAAACTTCTTGATATCAAACCCGATGTTTTCAAGAGATATGGGTCCCAAGGAGGTACTGTCATCGACACGGGTTGCTCACCAACGATTCTAGCGAGAGAAGCTTACGACACGCTTCTTGAAGAAATCGACTTTCTTCTAGGAGATGTTCTTAGACGCGTTAAAGATTGGGATCAGTACACGAATCCTTGCTATGAAGGGAATATAAAACTCGATCTCTTCGGATTTCCCGTTGTCACGTTTCACTTTGCCGGCGGCGCTGAGCTGGCGTTAGACGTTGAGAGTCTTTTTGTTGGAAGTGAGAATGAAGATAGTTTTTGCTTGGCTATGAGTATGAACACGTTCGACGATATGAGTGTTATTGGTGCCATGGCGCAGCAGAATTATAATGTTGGTTATGATCTTCGAACCATGAATGTTTATTTCCAGAGGATTGATTGTGAGATTCTTTATTCTTAATATCTAAAAAAAACCAATAATAAGTTCATGCAAAGAAAGATTCACATTTTTCTTCCAAATTTTATCTTTAGATACAAGACTAAAGATTCGTAGTTACAGAAATAACAGAGCTAAGGCAGATGAATCTTTGTTCTCTTGGGACAAAACTAGAAAGATTAGTAGATAACAGAGCTAAAGCATGCATCATACAATCATATTACTATTATCTCCTCAAATGTAGTATTTTAAAAAAACAACAAAAAAATAACTAATTATACAAACTGCATTATTCCTTTTTACTTAGACAAATCACAAAACTAACTTTTTATTATTACTGCGTATTACAAAAACAACAATAATAATATTACAAAATCTCATATTTCGTCTTCATCGCTTTTGTCCCAAAGCAACCACTGGGATACTCACTTTATGCCCTCGGCTTCCTTTCAATGTAACCTCTCCGAAGCTATAAACTCCGGTCACTGATCTGACTGTCAGAGTCACAGAAAACTCTCTAGAAGCTCCAGCTCTAAGTGTCATCGCAGGAGGACTCACTTCGATGGCGATGGATGGCTCCATTCTTGATGTGATTGTGTATGTTTCTTCCTCTTCTGCAACATTCGTCACTCTTCTGGTTATGGTTTGTGTTCTCACCAGATGAGAAATGGCTATGGATGGTGAGTTGAAGTTTGAAGGATGTCTCATTTTGAAATTGCAGGGAGTGTTTGTGAAGTTCCTTATCTCGTGGGCATCGATACCAGGAGTGGTGCACAAGAAACCTAAGTAATCCTCATAACCTACAAGATACCAAACCAAAACGAACTGAAAAACCGAATGCTCACTAGCTACAATCAAAGTTCAAATATGTGTCCTATTGACCAAAGAAAAGCCACTAAAGAAAACTGAGAAGCCCAGGCCATTTGAGTAAAGAGAAATTACCTGCATCAAAGATAAGACCAGGGTCTAGAGCAGCGCTTGGACTGACATGACCACTTCCATAATCAAATGGAGTTGCTTTAACAAGCGTTACTGTCTCTGTTTCAGAGTATTGCTGTGCTTGGAGAGGCCTTCCTGCTCGGTCTATGACTGTTGAAGTTGTCATCAATGCAGATTTGATAGCAGCTGGACTCCATTGAGGATGCTTCTGTTTCACCAGAGCAGCTATACCCGCAATGTGTGGTGCAGCCATGCTTGTGCCAGAAATTAGTGCAAATCCTTCGCCTGCTCAATAGACGAAAAGTTAAACATTTAGTTTCTTGTTCTACGGTATACGCATGTGTATAATAATTCTGACAAGATTTGAGGAAATGCTTACCGACATAGTTAGCCTCGTCTGTTCCATTTTCAGACCAAGCAGACCATATTAGAGAGCCTGGAGCAAGGATATCTGGTTTGAGGAGATCAGCATCCTGAAAGCTGAAATCTTTGGTGTTGGGTCCTCGAGCTGAGAACAGAGCCACTTCAGGTGCGGATTTGTGAAGAATGGGTTCCAAACCGTCTCCGATGCTTCCTTCAGCTTTGAAGCTCTTTACCCTCCCCATCCAATCTCTTGACGTCGTGACATTGTAGTAATCAATCAAATCCTAGGGAAGGTAGACAAGATGTTACAAGTTGAGGAAAAGATGAAGGAGTGAGTAACTAGTTAGTGAACGAATCGGAACTGTATTACCATAGACTTGGAGACATCTGTAATCAGAATCCCTGGAATGCAAGAAGGCACAGGATCGAATTTTGTTCCTGGAGAAACATTTTCAACAACAAGGACGAAACCAGCGGCACCTAAATGCTTGGCAGTTTCAGCAACTTTCTTAATGGAAGCTGAACCAGCAACAAAATTGAAAGAATATCCACAAAGCAGAATGTTTCCTTCAACCAGTTTTTTGTTCAAGACTTCTGGCTTCTGGCAATCTGACGGATTGTATTTCGTACCAGAAGAATCAAGCAGAACATCATTTGCTGAGACCATCTTGTACGAACGATGAGGTCGAGTAGAAGCTGCACAAACACATAATGGTAAGCCAATAGAACAAACTAATGTTCTCTTCCAAAACTGTGTGGATCCATATATATTTAGATCAGAGAAAGAACAAACTTACGGGATAATCCTATTCCGGCAAGCATTTTTCCATTTCCAAGGGTTAGATGGTTTTTGTATCTCCGATCATCAATTGCAGCAGCTACAGTTGTTATCCAAGGGCTGTATGAAACCAGAGTTTTCGGAAAGGGGCCTCCGTTTCCAGCAGCTTGAGCAACAAAAACACCAGCTTTTACAGCTCCAAGAAGTGTAGCATCGAATGGATTTAAGAATGTTGTCTTTGTAGTAGCTGGAGGACTGTTTGGACCAACCGATAGGCTCAAAATATCAACTCCATCATGAACAGCCTGCTCAAAAACGCATACTAAGTTCAGAAAATGAAATTTGTGGAAACTTCTTACCAATGTCAAATAGTAGAATTCAAGTTAAGCTGCTAAAAAGACTACATCACTTAGGAAGATTCTAAGAACAGAACAGAGAAGCAGCTTTTTGAAGAAATTGGCACAAATGCAGTTAAACATCATTTCAACATATCTTCATTTACTAAGAGACAAAAATTGGTACAATTTGGTCCATCCAATTTAGAATTGTGCTACGCTCTTGCATACCTGATCAATGGCAGCAACCACATCAGATACAAACCCACCGAAAAGCCGATAGAGAGCTTTGTAAACAGCAATCCTGAAACATAACAGCAGTTAACTTTTAAGCACACGCAAAGGGAATGGCTTCAAACCACCAGTTGAGAATTATCTATTTACCTAGCACGAGGAGCCATCCCGCTTGCTTTTCCAAATTCATAGCCGTGCATCCTCACCGGTATACCATTATTCCCAGCTGCAATAGCTGCTGTATGACTGAAAGGCCAATTATACTCAATAAGAAGAAAGAAAGCATGACTAAACAAATTTAAATGCAGTTCTAAGAGTTGTGATATAGATCTGCGTACGCACTAATCATATTATGTGAACTAGTTTCCAAGCGTTTCATTAAACTCAAATCTTGTAAACAATAATTTAAGACGAACCTTCCATGTCCATCGCCATCCATTGGTGAAGCAAAGTCAACATCCGGGTTAAAAGCACCAGCTGCTTTAGCGGCTTCAGCAAAATGTTGCGCTCCTATGATCTTCCCGTTGCAGAAGCTAAGCTTAGTATGAGGATCATCTTCACACTTCCCTTTGTAACTAGGATGAGGACCATAAGGTACTGCCGTGTGGTGAGAGGCAAAACTTGGGTGATGCGGAAAAATCCCCGAGTCGATAAAGCCAATAACAATATCTTCTCCTGCTCTGTCGTAACCACCACCGGTTGGCCAAACGTCAGTTGGTAATCCCAAAAACTGTGGTGTGTGTGTGGTGAGCTTCCTCACTTTCCAATCTCTGCTCACATGTTTCACACCAGGCGCGCGACGAAGCATTTCCGCCTACTAATATAGCGGAGTAGTGTAAGGGGCAACGAAATAAACATTGAGAAGAAATTTGTAGAGACTATCTTGAATCGGATTTCACCTGATCAGGGGAAATATGAGCTGCAAATCCATTTATAAGGTGTCTATAGCTGTAAAGCTTTTTGTATGATCCTTCCTTAAAGAGCATTCCGAGAAGCATATCATGTTTCCTCTCAAGGTGACGGGCGTACGATGTCACTAATTCACTGCAAGGAAAAAGAAAAAAGAGGTAACAGATTGTTAATCTAGCAAGCAACACCAAAGAAGATGCCAAAAATTTGTTATACACATCAATGAACGGCCTAATCAAAGCTAAAGAACTTGAATAAAAATCACCAAATCCTACTAGCTAAAGACACAGTCTTTCCTCTCTGATCAATGTAATAATCATTAAACCAAACAAACCCTTTGGCAATTCAGCTGTTGAAAAAGAGAAAACACAGATACCTTGTAGTATCAATTTTCTCATCAGATTCCACAGCAGTTGCTTCAAACCCATTATCACCACCTTTGTAACTTATGATTGGATCTCCTTCCATAGTCACAATGTAAATCTCTGCTGACACAGAGAAGAAAAGCGCGAAAAAGACGAGAACTTTACACCCGATATCCATCTTGTTTCTCTTCAAATAAGCGCCAGCTCAATTTTGCTATAGACTAATCTGCAGTAGGAATCCAAATATAACATTAAGCATCCCCTGAAACAACAAATATCTATCAACAGCAACAATCAATTAATTAGCTTTGTATATAAACCACCACATACATATTCAAACACAACACGGATCAGTTAATCACACACGCTTATCAAAGCTCAGGACAAATAGTTTTTGCTCTCTTTCACAAGTAAAAGACAAAACTTCAAAATCAGACTTCATGTGCTTTAAAAAATATGAGGAACAAAGCACATGAAGAAAAGCCCACTCCCAATTAACTCCAAAGACAGGGACTTGGGGATACCTCAAATCAATCAACTTGAAAGGAAGATACTGTAGATTGGTAAAACTCAACACTCCTAGACAGACTTACCTAAAGAAACCAACTAAATATAGAAAGTCTCACCTCCAATTCCATCCCATTTATGTAACGTTTGAAGACGATACAGTAACTACAGTATCAACTGTTTGCTAATCAATCAGTGAGAGACTTACGAAAGAAGAAAGAGAGAGAGCACAACAAACCAATATACTTGAGATAAGAAAAAAATCAACACACTTTCACAAATCTTTCAAGCAAGGAATAAGCAATAATAACAAACCAGAAACAAAAAACAAAATTTGAAACTCGAATGGAATAAAGGTGAAAAAAAAGCAAAAAGAGAAGAAATTTAAGAACTTACTCCGATTCACGAAACGAATCAAGCAGAAAAAGTGAAAGCAGAACTTGAGAACGGTTTAAATCAAACCGAAAAGCGAGTGAGCCCCAAAGGTTGTCACTACATAAATGAAAATGTGCAGATAGATAAAACAATCTGAACAAGATTTTGATTGATACAAGAGAAACCCTTTTTTCCCTTTTGGAGAAAGGAGAGATCTTGCAGAAGATCAAAAGAAGGAAAATTTAGACATTAATGAGGATTGAAATGTAAGTGACAAGTTTTTAAGTGTGTTAAGTGAGAGATGGAGAGAGAGTGTGAAATATTAGAGATTTTAGGGTTTTTGTTCTTTTTCGTAATTTTCTTTTTAATTCTAATTATTTTTTCTTCAATGTCAAGCAGACAACGAACCGTGGATAATGGAGACTCTCACATTTGTTCGTAATTTTTTTTTAAAGATTCTGCTTTTTTTTAATCTTTACTTCTTTACTGATGTTGCTTATGACATTACATGTAGCCTAGTAGTAGTAGGAGGAGGAATTCACCACAAAATACGAGGTTGTGTAAGGAATTTAAAATCTAACTAAATAGTATTATATTATGTGAACCTGTAGTTTAATATTCATGAATATTGATTCATAGTGATGACAAATAAATATAAAATTATAATTACTAGAAGAATGTAACGAAAAGATCAAAATTTTGATAGCATAACAAGAAAGTTTTGGTCCTGGATGAACTGGAAAAAGAATATGTAATTAGTTTCACTTGAGGACTAGATATTTTCATAAATTGCTGCAATTGACAATTTATCATTTCATCTGACAAAGTAAGTGACAAATTTGACTATTTGAGTAATTTCATTCATAGTTGGTTGTGAGATGTCAGAAGGAGAGAGACGACTAAACGCGCGAGTCTTGAAAACTGGAATTAAAATTACAAATGTACCCTCGGAACAATGCATATTGTTAGTAATTTTTGGGATGTAGATGCGCAAGACATGTTAGCAAAGAAAAGTCCAAGGAGGGAGAGCAAAAGTAGTTTGACTTATTAATCGATGAAAGGTAAAGAAAAGTAGAAAAACAGGAAAGTTTTAAAAGAAATTAATAAATTCATAATCTAGAGAGACATAAAGCAATGTTAATGATGTTTGATTAGAATTCATGTTTCAATCATATAACGCGGTTTTCCTCCAAAAGCATTATGAACACAGTTAGTAGCACTTGATTGTGTTTCTTTTTTGGATTACATATAAGATTTTTACTCTATAACAAAAATATTACGTTATGAGCCTATGGCATCATAATTATGAATACAAATTGATGGTAAATAGTTGTAAGAGGTAATCAACTGAGAATCTGGACAAATAGTTTATATTCTCGTGTTATTGACTAAAGTTCTACGCTTTGATTTGAGAATGTGAAAGATATTTGTAATGTAGTTAAGTAATTGGAGGTATATGTGGTCGTATAAAGTTAACATCGAAAGGCACATGTGAGGGATTGTTCCCAGGAGATGTGTCGTTTAGTCGAAACACATCATGTGTCATGTGACCTTTCTTCTTGTCCAAAAAATTGATTCCTTCTTACACCAACCAAAAAAACTTCCCACATTATTTGTTTATTAACTATTTGTTGGTCTAATCCTCTTTGCCAACATGTCAAGAGACTTATGCATATTTCTAAGTTCCAATATAAGGTGAACTTGCTTTTGGATTTTTCACCGGCATTAGCAAGCAATTAAGTTAGTAGAAAGATAACATGCCTCTCTCTTATAAGTCCGAAGATGTAAACAAATGTTATTAGATGAAACAAAAATGTAGCTATCCTGAAAAACTTTTAAGTGGCAGCCAAAACTACTTTTTATTGGTTTCTAGGCTTAATAAGAGTTTTATATATGGAACTCCCTCTACTTACAATAAAAATATTGAATGTATTCTTTTAACATGGTGTAGAATCTGTAGATCAATTTTCTATACAAACTTCTTTTACAAATCATTTGCCTCACTCATAGTTATATAAACAAATGATTAACAGGGTAATGATGTGTTTAATTTTAGGCATATGTGATATGTGTGATATCATGAGACACGATTTATGTGATATTTCAAATTATATGAATCTTTTGAGTCGTTTTTCATACGTAAAATAAAGAAGAAAACCCTTTTAATATAAAATAAAATAAAACTAAAATTAAAGGGTTATACGGTGGATTACACAACAACATGATAATTGCATTTGTTGGTAGTGCCAAATATCAAAAACTGTACGAATTGACAAAATTCCAAGAGCTTTGTTATTTCAAAAGAGGAAAATCTATATTTTATTTCATTTGCCCTTTGATTATGGAAATCCTTGTGGTTGATGATTATCAAAGAAACTTTGAATCACCTTTCGGTCAAAAGGGACTGAATGAATTGGCTATGTGCGAAATCGTGAACAACTTACTTTTCGAGAGTCTATATAACATTTATTTATATATATAAGTTAGGTGTAACGACAATTAAATGCTATTGAATTTTGTATTTATTTCATCTATATATATAGAGAGAGAGATTTATTTATCAGTGTTATATATATGCTATCACGTATCATTTCCTTGAAGAGAAGTAATGCTAGGCAACTATGAAAGTTCTTCTCGACTCTGATGATAAAAAGACGGATCTATCGTGATGCAGAATAGCTTAAATAGTAGATGTCATCATGTTGAGAAAGGTAAAGATGCTTTGGCTTTCCAGTGAAGATATATCTCCATATTATGATGATACTCCCTAAAGTGATTTCAACTAAAACATAACTTTGAGAATAAAACAACTTCACAACATTTATACGTTCAATGATTACACGAATGCATATCTTTATTATATATTTACGTATCATAGTCATGTAAGTTTATTTTACACGACTATTTCTTCATAAATGCCAAAACCAACATTTGTTTTCAATATGTTTATATCAATCCGTGAAAAATCCATGCGAAACACAGCTTTTGTACAGGTAATGACGTACTGTACACCTCGAAATTTTGCATAGCAGCCAGCAAGCCAATAGTCTATTGCTAAGCAAAAGTCGGCCCATCAGTATCATTTTATTTTAAGAGCGAAATCAATGCTAGTTTTTTGTTTTGTTTCAGAACATATGGGAGGAAAGATACATAGGCAAGAGTGGTAAGTAACTATGAGCATATAGCTTTTAAAATTCGTAAGGAGAGAATAATATTTGTCAAACTTTTTATGATCTTTGCCGCACAATAACCTTGGCCATCCCTTGATTAGCACATTTAACTTACAAAAAATGTGGTCGAGCAGAAACGTATGAATCCAGGCTTCAGCCCAAACCGAATTGACTAAGGGAACTTCTTTTGATCCATACGTCCGAAGAAAGTTTACTAAGAACGGTTTTCTAAGCCCGAATTGACTTAAACGTCCTATCTAGTACTACTAGATACATTTGATCCAAACGTCCGAAGAAAGTTTACCACGAACGGTTTTCTCAGATATACATTATTTTTCTGCTTGATCCAGGTGCCTAGTAGATCAATCTGTAACAATATGATAAGACAAATACGCTGAATCCAAGGCTTGACGATTTCTCAGGAAAGAAAAAAAAAACAGTTTTCATTATTCATCAATATCAAGAGCTTCACTTATTTGCCTCTCTATGAAGTGCAAATTCAAAAGAAAAAGGTTTTCCCTTTGGTCAACAATATCCGAGGAGATTCAAGAAAAAAAGAAATAATAAGACATGCAATCTTCAGTCGTCACCATCGCAGAAAGATTTCACAGCAAACATCTGCATTCATAAACAGAGTCAAGAACACCCTTCATCAGTGACTTAAAACAACGATACTTTCATGACATCAAATAAAGAAAAACATAAAAGCAACCCAAAGTGATGTGATGTGATGATATATCATTACACTAGAAACTGATACAATGACGTTTCATACCATGGCAGAAAGCTTTCAAAGTAACATCTTCACATCCAAACAAAAAGAGATCAATGTGACACTAGACCTTCCCAAGAACGTAAGCTAAACATTAACACATCTCCACAGAGAGAGACTTGTGAGAGTAAAAAAAAAGGATAACTCTTTTCAACAGAACAAGAAGAACTCTCATTGGTTTTGCTACTCATTAATTCACACCCAAACTGCGTATACGAAGGAAAGATGAATCCTTTCTAATCCAAACTATCACAAACACAATCCAACTGAACCTTTTCTTCAAAAAAGATACCAAATTCAATTCTAAAATCTACCATTTCACAATCCCCAAATCACCATACATGTATAGAACGAGATCTCAACAGTCAAAAACGAAATG
The DNA here is from genome assembly GCA_000411075.1 of Sisymbrium irio. NCBI lineage: Eukaryota > Viridiplantae > Streptophyta > Magnoliopsida > Brassicales > Brassicaceae > Sisymbrium > Sisymbrium irio. The sequence goes on along the minus strand of KE154885.1, from coordinate 1,008,757 downwards.
CGTTGAATCATCTAAAAAAGGATCGAACTTTGTAAGAATACCTAAGAAATCATGGAGAGATCGGGCTCGAGATCAATGGCCACCGTGCTCCTTAGCATGCTGCTGGTGCTCGAGATGGCGACGCTCGTTTGGGAGAGCGACGAGGTAAGAGAAAGCCATGCCTCCGAAGCAGATATGAAGGAGAGGCTCGACGGAGCTTGTCTGGATGTATTTATCGTTGTAGTTATCGAGACCTTTCCTCACGGAGGTCTTCATCGTCTCCACTGAAAACGTCGATTTGATATACCCAGGAAGCTCCTTCACCTTCTTCCCTTTGATCTCGCTGTAAACCCTCCTCATCGCCATTTCGATCTCTCTCTCTCTCTCTTTTTGTTTTCGGTTTCTGGATTTGTTGTTGTTGCGCGATGAGACAGAACCAAAACTGGCTCTTTTAACCCTAATCCACGAATTGGGGATCGACAGAAAATTAAAGACTTTTGTGGAAAGAAAACAAAAGACAAGGGCAATTTGTTTATATTTTAAAAGTAATGTATCTAATCCGAATTTCGGTTCGGTTTGGTTTTTGTTCTGGTTATATGTTTTTGTTCGATTTATTTCCAATCTGATTTGGTATTGTACTTTCTTTTTAGTTTCAGTTCTGTCTTTTACAAGACTTAAAAGTATAAAACTACAACCACTTTGGTCTTAAACTCATTTGTTCGGTTTGGAATGCGAAACCGGTGATAAACACCATCCGTGCCTCCGTGGGATTGTTTGGTTATTCCACATACGGGTCGGTTCAGAAGTTCGGATCTCTGTTGGTACCCGTTTTCACCTTCTTCCTCAGTCGTCAGCATAAACGTTTATAGATTGACTTTCTCTCTCTGTATCTAGTTTCTGTCGCCAAAAGATGGCTCGTTTGCTGTCACGATCATTGATCCACACTGGTAAATTCCTTCTCCGCCGCTTCTCTGAACCTTCACCGGCGGTTGTTATGGCTGCGGCTGTGTCCCCGAGTCGCGTCTGCTTTCAGCGATTCTATTCGTCCAAGTCCATCTCCCTCGTGTCTCCACTTAGCTCACCATGTTCCTCTTTGTTCAGACCTCCAGGTATCGGCAATTGAGACATTCAGCTTCCTTGAATGTGATTGATTCAACTGTTGATTTTGTTTTGTAATCATGAAACTCTCCTGAGGATATATGTGATTTGGTTCTTGGTTTGTTTTCGTTGTTGCAGCATTTTGTAGCTCAGCTTTCTCATCTTCACCAACAACTACAACAGTCGAAGTTGACTCTACAGAGCATGAAGTTGTGATTGCTTTGGGAAGCAACATTGGAAACAGGATGAGCAACTTCAGAGAAGCTTTGCGACTGATGAAGCGTAGTGGCATTTGCGTTACGAGGCACAGCTGTTTGTACGAAACCGCTCCTGTTCATGTGACTGACCAACCAAAGTTTCTCAATGCTGCGGTGAGAGGTGTCACCAAGCTTGCACCTCATGAGCTTCTGAGTGCTCTCAAGACAATCGAGAAAGACATGGGGCGTAAAGATGGTATCCGGTATGGACCAAGACCACTTGACTTGGACATATTGTTCTACGGGAAGCTGAGGATAACTTCTGATAAGCTCACCATACCACATGAGAGACTCTGGGAAAGATCATTTGTATTGGCGCCTTTAGTTGATTTGCTTGGATCAGCTGTTGATAATGATGCGGTCGCTCATTGGCACTCGCTCGCGTTACACCCCGGTGGAATTTTTAAAGCATGGGAGAGACTAGGTGGAGAGTCACTCGTTGGACAAGACGGTACACAAAGGGTGTTACCAATAGGAGACAAACTGTGGGATTTTTCTAGTAGAACTCATGTGATGGGTATACTCAATCTTACACCTGACAGCTTTAGTGATGGAGGACAATTTCAATCAGTTGATTCTGCAGTTTCTCGGGTTCGTTCAATGATCTCTGAAGGGGCAGATATCATTGATATCGGAGCACAGTCCACACGACCAATGGCTTCGAGGATTTCTTGTCAAGAAGAGTTAGATAGACTACTGCCTGTTCTAGAGGCTGTTCGTGGTATGCCAGAGATGGAGGAAAAGCTCATATCCGTGGACACTTTCAACTCCGAGGTTGCTTCAGAAGCAGTAAGAAATGGAGCTGACATTCTGAATGACGTATCTGCGGGAACCTTAGACCCGAATATGCATAAGGTTGTAGCAGAATCTGGGGTTCCTTATATGGCTATGCACATGAGAGGTGATCCATGCACAATGCAGAACGAAGAGAATTTGCAGTACGATGATGTCTGCAAGGATGTTGCTTCTGAGCTCTACATGCGGGTAAGAGATGCAGAGATCTCGGGGATTCCAGCTTGGAGGGTTATGATCGACCCAGGAGTTGGGTTTTCAAAGAGAGTAGATCACAATTTAGATATTATTACGGATCTACCAAAAATCCGGGAAGAGATGGCTAAAAGAAGCATAGCAGTGTCTCATGCTCCCATACTTATAGGACCTTCAAGGAAGAGGTTCTTGGGAGATATTTGTGGGCGTCCTGAGGCCACTGACAGAGATGCTGCAACTGTTGCTTCTGTTACGGCTGGCATTTTAGGAGGTGCCAATATCATTAGAGTCCATAATGTTAGAGATAACGCAGACGCAGCAAAAGTATGTGACGCAATGCTGAGAAGAAGAAGGTCAAAAGAATGATTAGCGGATATAATTTTAAGTCTTATCTAAGGATCTGTTCCAGACTGATACAACAGTCTCTCTAGCTGGGTGCTAGTTAAGAGAAAGATGCCGAGTGAGTTGTAGAAATTGATCTTGTGGCTGGTGTAGAACATGAGCATGATGTTGGATATCATGGATGATTGTTGAAATATGATAGCTTTTTTATCGCTAGTTCCAAACTTCCAATTTTTATGGTCTCTGCTCAAAACAGTGTCAAATTGTAAATGGACAATAGCATTCTTCTTACTGTTCTTTTCTTTAGATTCTAGGACTTTTAATTTGGTGAACAATGTTATACAAGAAAGAAGGTTTTTGATTTGTTCCCGAATGATGAATGATTCCACATGTACAAAAGAGTTACAAGTTCAACATCCTTTGGAACTGATTGAAAGTTTTGGTGAAACAAATAAAAAAACCTTACTTCTTATTTGCTTTGGTGAACAAAATAAACTAAAAATGCAATTAAAGGGAAAAAACCTTAAAAATACATGACATTAACAACATTTGCCAAAAAAATACATAAACCATTTAGGCTTCTACAAAAATACATACACTAATAAATTTGCCAATTTAATACACTAACTTTCAAAAATTGAAAGTTTAACACCATTATATAAACGACGTTAACTCGTTAAACGGATCTATAGAACGGCGTTTAAAAATTTAACAGTATATGAATGAGAAAATTGAAAAACCTAAAAAATTCATTAGTTAAATCACAGTTGTTAGAAAAATACACAAACTATATATGTTGTCCAAAAAAATATATAATCTATCACAAATTCATGTTTAAGACAAAAATTCAAAAGTTAAAATTTGATGCTTATGATGTAGATAATATTATTTCGTTAAAATAATTAGAATAACATATAATTATTTTTAACTTTTAACTTTTAAATTATTTTTACACTTTAATTTGTGATTATCTTAAACTATTTTCACTTTGATTTTCTCCCGTTTTTTTTTAGTTTTATCCATCATCATAATGAAAAAGAACACTTTTATACTTAGTGGGATATTTAGTAATAGATTCTAAGGATATTGAAGCTAAGTGGTTTTGGAGAAAGACAATTCAAATATATAACATTTGATTCACACATATAAAAAATATAACATTAGATTCACACACATAAAAAACTACATTTTAACAATACAAAAAAACTCAACTACACATTACATGTTTCTCTAGTTATTATACTGAATTAATACTGTCTATATTATAAGCATCAAACTTTAACTTTTGAATTTTTGTCTTAAATATGAACTTATGATAGATTGTGTATTTTTCTGGACAATATATATAGTTTGTATATTTTTCTAACAATTATTATTTAACTCATGAATTTTTTTAGGTTTTTTAGTTTTTTTATTCGTATACTGTTAACACCGTTTTACGGATTCCGTTTAACGAGTTAACGCCGTTTATATAATGGTGTTAAACTTTCAATTTTTGAAAGTTTGTGTATTAAATTGGTAAATTTATTAGTGTATGTATTTTTCTGGAAGTTTAAATAGTTTGTGTATTTTTCTAGTAAATGTTGTTAATGTCGCGTATTTTGAAGGTTTTTTCCTTTAACCAGAAAATACAAAACTAAATAATGTCAAAAGCATTGCTGACGTGTCGAAATAGTATTGGAGGAGCTGACGAATGAGCAGAGCAATTCATCTCCTTAAGCGAGAGAGTATATCAGAACGAAGGGGAACAACAATTTTGGCGGATTCAAAGACAAATTAGAGAGAAAAAGTATAAACCTTTTTGGAGAAAAATGGCGGAAGACTCACAAAAGGTCTCGTCTTCAGCGTCGAAGCAACCTTCTTCTGACAAGAAACACGAAGATGCAGCTGGGATCAAGCCTCAGGTTTTTGCGACTTTGCTTTCGAAAATTGTTGAAGTAGTTGTTGATTGATGATGATGATGATAAGGGTTTGTGACCCTATTGAGTTCACAATTGAAACGAACCGATTCATGCTATTTCAGAATCCAGATCGAGCTTATCCTGATGCTGATTTTCCAATGTATCCGCTTTTTTATCCGGGTCTTGTTCCCGGGTCGAATCCTGGACATTACGAGGAACAGACGAACCGTGGAGCTGGGATATATGCGGTTCCTGTGCATCAATATGGAGGACATGTCGCTGGTCTTCCTTCAAACTACCTTATCCCTCTTACTTACAATGTTCCCACGTAAGTACTTTCTTGGATAGATCAGCTACTAGTTGAATCTAAAACCATTGTTTAGGTCAAATCACGAGTGGTGTGTTTGCTTGTCATAGGATTTAAATGTAGAAAGCTATAGGCTTTGATTATTGAAATATTTTTTTTTTTGTTGGGGTTGATGGTTTTTTTATCTTTTGTTTAGAACTAGACCAAGTAATGAGACTGAGGGGGCTGGGGGAGAGAACCAAGCGCAAGCTGGTCAAGGTCAGCAACAGCAACAACCTGCACATCAAAGGCAAGTGGTGGTACGGAGATTTGAGATTGCCTTTCAGCTTGACATATTCCTTATACTCAAGCTTGCTGCTGTCATCTTTCTGTTCAACCAAGACGGATCAAGACAAAGGCTTGCTGTTCTTGTGATTTTCGCTACCATCATTTACTTGTAAGTCCTCGAGGATCTGGTTTTGATTTTTCATGCTTATGCTGGTGTATCTTAGAAGTATTGATTAGAGAGTTTGGAAATCATGTAACTGATCTCTGTTTGGTGTTGGAAACTTGACAGATACCAAACTGGAGCCCTTGCACCTTTTGTCCGATGGCTCTCACAAGGTATGCATAGGGCAGCAGTACCACCACCTCGACCTCAACGACCTGCCCCGAGAGCTGATAATGATCCCGCTGCTGTAATGCCACTAAACGAAGATGAAGTTCCCGGTAATATAATACTTTGCAATCTCTCTCTCCCGTGATATTAACTGAAGCCATGACAACAACTTATGCAAAAGCATTTTCTTTCTATGTTTTTGTCCAGAGGGACAAGAGAATGAAGCTGATAACGGGAACAGAGCAAACGCAAATGAAAATGTTGATGCAGGAAACCAAGGGAATCAATGGTGGGGAATAGTGAAAGAAATTCAGATGATAGTTTTCGGGTTCATAACTTCACTTCTCCCTGGCTTCCACAACATAGATTAGACTCTTTTCTGCATACCCTCATCTTCTTCATCAAGAAGAAAGTGTTATGTTACACTATATCGTCTGTGATCTCGTATGTGAAAGTACAGAAAATTTAACCTTGAGACTCAGAATCTTCAACAACTTTAATGAATGTGAGCTGCAATTTTCTAGCTTTAGCCTTTTATTGATCCAAGCAGAAGAACTCATAAACTAAGCGTCTTTATTTATATCATCTTATACACGACAGAATTCTACACCAAAATTTCATGAAGATTTAAATATAAGCTGATATGACGTTTCCTTTATTTATTCCGTGCTCCAAAAAATACTTTACAAGACAAAAATTCGGATGTGTGTATATATATACAGAGGACAAGGACAAGAAGAATCAACAAAAAATTCATCACATTTCCAACAACAAATTACTGATTTTCCGAAGCTCCTTGAGAGCTGTCATGGCTGTGACTTGTCCCTTTTCGACAAAGTTGGTCTTAGATATGTTCTCCATTAATCCTGCCTGAACCTGACCTCGTTCTTGCTGGAAAACAGACTCCATCACCTGAACATGTGGTCAAAAATCAGAACGTTTCATATGTAACTTTTGTCTAAAAGAATTGAGTAAATGAAAGTAAGTTCGTACCTGAATGTGTTCAAGCATGGAACTGCCAAGGTTCTTTAGAGTATTCATCACATTCTGGTCTGTGTCTCCTTTACTGCTTGATGATGAAGCCTGTGGAGATGAATGCGACTCGGAAGAGCAAACCAAATCGCTCTTGCTACTTTCAACAGCATTAGATCTTGTCTCCTCGCTGCGTCCAAACTTCCAAAACCATTGGAATTTTCCTGGTAAAACCTTATTACGCTCCTTACTTGCGGCCGCAGATTTATCTGCGGTGTCCTCTTCGTCATTAGTCTGAGCTACTGGAAACTCAATGCTCGGTTGAGAAGAAATGGGAAGAGGCGAATCTACGACGCTTGTTTCTTCATCTTTAACTTTTTCATTGGCAAACACAATTGACCCGGTACTGCTATCCGAATCATTCTCAATGGAGTTTGAATCTCTGAGTGGACTGTTTGGATCTGAGAAGACATCAGATGAATTCTCCTCAACTGCTGCTATACTCTCTTCACCCGCATTTTCGAAATCCATATTTCTTTCCTCGGCCTCCTGAACTGAACTATCTTCATTATTCACAACATCTACTGTATTAGCTTCCTCGGTTTCTTGAACTGAGCTATCATCATTGTTCACAACATCTACTGTACTAGCCTCCTCAGGTTCAGAAACGACCTGCTGATTAAAATCTTCCAGCAAGTTACGAGCCACTGATGAAATAGTTGCTTTGCTTTCTATCTTGGCGCTATGTGTAGGCTCAGACTCTGCTCTGAAAAGTCTTTTCACCTTGAACCATGATGCTTTCTTCTTCGGTGGTGTTGAAGGACTCTGTTTCTCTTCCTCTGCAGTAAGTACTCTCCATTTCTCTTCCCAGTAACTCTGTGGTGTAATTATCAATGGAGATTTAGGCGAAGTGGATCCCGAAGGGAAGCTATTAGTTCTCGCCGGTATTGCAGAGCTGATGCTCTGATTTAAGACATTGTTTATAGATAGAGCTGATGATCGTACATCTTCATCCAAAGCCAATGCTTGTAATGACTTAGCTTTCTCTATTATCTTCCTCACATCAATCTTTTCCGGGAAATTCAATAGTCTCTGGAGACAAGAAGCGGCATTTTCAGTAGCGAGCAAAGAAGATCTTAAACACAATATCATCGAAACCGCCATTCCCGAGATTAGAGCTCCACGAGGAGAATCAAAGATCTTGAAGCTATGGTTTCTACTGTTATCCTCATCTGTTCTCGACGTATTATCAGCTGAGAAAATCTCATCCCACACTATCAACAGATCCTGAAGCAAAAACTCTCTTCCAAACAAAACTCTTAACCAACGAAGCCCAAAGTACTGAGGTTCAACTCCGAGTTCTACTAAATGGCTATGCAGAGACGAATCAACAAACGATAACAGATTGTAAAACGCAGTGCACGCTTCAAGCACGGGAGGTAAACCCGTGTGGGATCCGTTAGCTGGAGAGTAAGCGAAAAATCCAGCCATTGAGACACATCCATGAGCTCCACTCATCAAAGCATCAAACATGCAGTAAGCATCATGCTCCATGAATTTATCAGACAAGACAATCCCGAGTTCTCCTTCAGCTCCATAGGCGTCGCTTAACAAGACAATGGATTGGATTTCGGGATCAAGCTCATCTAAACTCTTAATTTTATTCGAATTCCCCTGAACACCAATCTCATCGTCTGTGAAATCCTCAAGAAACTTCTTGAAATCAAAGTTGTAAGTGATATCTCTTTCCTCAAAAGATAAACCATCGAATCTGTCGGTGAAATGATCTTCATAACTTTTACGCACTTCAGAGAGACGATCCACATCAACATGGAGTACATAGAGCAGCGGAGCTAAAAGCTCATGCATTCCTACGCAAAAAAAAATGTGAGATCATTAGAAAAGCTAGAGTCTTTAGTAACAAAGTTTTCACATTAATAAAACACAAACACTATATGTTTGTACCTTGTCGGTAGCCATACTCGGGATGTTTAAGACACCACAAGAGTAAGATACGTCTTAACATGCCTTGACATCCAGGAGCTTGAAAGTAAGTGTAATGCTCAGGGTATAACCTTGATAAGTCTTGATCCAATGTTTTCTCAAGCTCAGCGTTACGAAAGAACCGACCCCATGTACTGTCTGCATTATAGAAAACGGTTCCATACAAAAGACATAAGCATCTCAGCGACCAGAAGATGTATGTACATGAAACATGGAGGTGAGAATAATGTTTGGTTACTTACCAGGGTTTTGTGATAAGGGATTGTCGATGGAGAGATCAGGGGAATTGCGTAAATCTTTAGACAAATGTGGATCTATCAAGAGTCGTCTCCTTAAAGCAGCATATCTACATTTGGAGAAAAGAGAAGAAAAATCAAATCTTTGGGTTTTATTAGACTAACCCAATTCACAAATTAGGAAACTTTGAAAGAAAAAAGGTTACCTTCTGCGAGATTCAGCAGTTGCTTTGCGAAGGTCATCGATGGAACAAGGTTGAAAGGGAAGAACACCGAGATTAACGCGCCACCGTACGCCTCTTAGATTGGCGAAACGAGGATCAGATTCCGGGATAGATGTCTCGATCTCCGACGGAAACATAGCCTATAACTTTGGCCGTGTATTCACAAAAAAAATTGGTATATTTAATCCGATCAGATCGGAACACAATAAAATAGGAGAGAGTGAGAAAGAGAGAATCAATTCTTCTTTTTCTCTCTCCGAATCCAATGAAACGATAATCAGAAAAGGATGAGCTTTATTCTTTTTAATCAGAGCAGCTTCATTGGTATTCTCATCCTCTGTGTAAAGAAGAAAATAGGAAGTTTGTTTTGTTTCGCGAGGAAACCAAACTGAAAAAAGGTGACCTGTCGGAGCAAAGTGTCTGAAGATGATGAATAAGCACCAGCTCAAATACTCTCTCTTTTCTTTTCTTTTTTCTTCTTAAGTTATTATTTTTTGACTTATTATTCGATGACCCAAAAAAAAATTGACTTATTATTCTCTTCTCTTTTTTTTTTGTTATAAAATGAAAAAATAAAATAGTTGACTGTGATTAAAGTTCCAAAGCGTAGTCTGGTTTACTACGTAATACGCTTTTTCCAATGATTGTGATTAATGTTTTCGTTCTTTCCATATTCGATAATCGATATGGTTGACGAGTTAACATTTTGAGTTTGAACTTTAAGTTTTAAAGAAAAAAATCAAAGCTATATCTAGAAGTTTATTGTTTCTGATTCGAGATTTTCCCAACTATAATATCTAAACAACTCATGATCATAGAAAATAATCTAATACTAATTATGTCTAAAATCAAGTGGTGATTGTAATTGTTATTACTGATACAATCTAATACGTGTACAAATTACAGAAAAGTCGCATGATCTTTTTTTAATGATCAAAATTCCATTGACGGATTTGCATGGCCTTGCAAATTATAGATTCATTAGTTTTGTTAACCTTCCGATTCTCAGTATAATGTCTTAAACTATGTGAAAAAATGCATATTCGAGTTTAAGCTAGCATTTACGAGGCATATTCCTCGAATTTCAGATGCGGCGGCGTTAGCCACGAGTTTTATTACAACTTGCAAAAAAGTCATATATCCAAGTAAGCCCTGACGACACGTCTCCATTACGTGTCAATGTAGATAGACTTCGAACGTACATTTTTACGTGTAGGGTCTTCAAAGAAACTATGTTAAGCATCATTCGTGTATATTATTGTGTAATTTACAAGAACCAAATTTACATCAAGGGATTGTTATGTGTTTCATACTAAGGGTTTTTCAACGTTCATTGTGTCACTTAACAAGTTAACACAATTATAACGCAACTAAAATTTATATGCGACACGATAATATCAGCACTTTTCTTCAGTCAAATTAAACACGAAACCATATCAACTCATTTAATTTCTCGATTACTAGTTTCTTCATGAACATGCTTATGACTGCGTTTAGTCGCAAAGTACACAAGCAATCCTTTAATCTTTCTAGTAATATTTGAAAGAAAACATAAAAAGAGAGAGTAAAATCATATTTCTTGATTCCATGCGCAATTTACCTTACCGAACTTCCGAAGTTCGCTCCGACACAAGTCTAATAAACTCGAGCCGATCATTGAATCTATGTGGACATCTAAGACCATCATCAACGCATAGAGATCCTACTATAATTTTTTTCTTAACTTTTATTAATAAAATAATTATAAGATTAAGTGAAACCAATAACATTAATACACGTGTAAGAAAGATGAATTATTTGTTTTAGAGACGTCTTTTACATTTTCGAAATAGGGAATGTATGCTATTTTCTTTCCTCAATTTTGTCTATTTTATTATATTTGAGTGTTTAACTACTTTATAAGAAATAGCGTTAATCATGTCCTAAGAATTAGTCTTTGTCAATAACTCACATTCAATAGTAGAAAACAATATTAAAACACGACCAAGCACCAAAATAGTACTTATCCATCATTTTCTTTTAAAATATTTAGGTTTGGAGAATATATAAGTTTTAGTGGACGCGAAAAGTCATATTATCTCGAGGCAAATGCTTGAATGATTGGTATAATTTGATAGATGCATCTAAAAAGAACCAGAGAGATTGTTGGTAGAGTCGGTCCTCAAATTGATTTTCCTTTGTGAAGATAATATTATAATATGTTATCGTACAACTATAAAAAAAACTATTATTATTGGTTGCTTTTTTTTGCGTCGATCTTAGTCTTATACGCCATCTAAAATCTTACACGTAGATACCTCTGCATCACTTCCACATTTGAGATGGAGCAAGACAATAGTGTATGCATCACCTCCAATAGAATGTTCATCTTTGTGTATTTAATTAATTGTCTACCTGCCTAAGTTAAATAGACTTAAAATTCTTATGTATATATACATCAACAATTGCAATCATACAAATTAAAATGCGAGAACTATAATTTAAGATACATTAGGATTATATATTAATCTCTTTCCGACAATTAGGTGAAAGCAACTTACTAACTACAACTTCCTAATTAGCCTCAGTGTACTCATGTTTGTTTATAATTTAAGATATATTAGGTACTTTGTAAGTATTGGAAGCAATAGAAATTTAATATTTAATGTAACGGCTGAAAATCCATCTGGTTTGCAATTAGTGGAGTCCAAGTTTAAATAGAATTGGATGTTGTATTGTTGTCTTTTTGACAAGTTTTTAATGATATAACCGAAGGACCAAGTAAAAACTTACTAAAACCGATTCATATTAAACTAATCCTGCCAAACTTAGATTGAACTAGGCCATCGAACATGTCACAACATCTCTAAGTATCTCAGTGTCTCGCAACCTTAAAAAGGCAGTAATCGAAATTATAGCTGTGAAATTGTGCATTAGCAGACAATCTTTGTTCGGTTTGTCTCTATAGCCCATCATTTAGATTTTAAGGGATAACAATAATTTTGCAAAGCAACAAAAACTTTCATATGAATAAGACCCACCAATGTCAAAGAAAAAGAATAATACATAGCCCCACATGTCACTAAAATGGTATTTCCGAGTAATGCATGAGGCATCCCATTTAATAGAAACATAAATTATACTTTTGGCTTTTTGCAATCAACAAGTTAGACACCATAAATTTTGAGAGTCGGTGATTATATTCAACAAAGCCAATGTGTGAATAGTGTGGAAAACACCAAAGTTTGTTTTATGGCTACCTTTTGTTCTTATCTCGGATCCACCCATGTGGATGTGGTGCATGGTTCAAGTACATCTTTCGTATTTTGATTTACACCTTAATTATGTCATAGATATTAAGAATTATTTTATGAATACTGACAAAACAAATTAGATAATATTGGCATAAATAAAAAAGAATTACAATGTAGGAAAAATGACCAATTAACATTTTAGGTATTTACATACATGATATAGATACTCTTTTACCAGACATGCAGATGTAAAAGATACATTCAAATCAGTAAAACCTAATTGATTCTCGACATTCTAAAATTTGTAAAAAAAACAAAATAAATTTTGGCTATGGTGTAAGTTATGAGTGTGTTTAGAGAGACTAATCTGATGTACGAAACTATGTCTGTATAAAGCTTAAGCCTTAATTTGGTTCAATCCTAATACAATATTAGTTTATGGTGAACTATATATGTGCTGATGTCGCGATTAACATTTATCTATATAGACCTAAACTGATTCTAAAATTGTTTAATAAATCCAAAAACCAACTCACTGGCTTTTTGCCGACCACGGACTTTTGGCCGACCACAAAGAAATACGTAAATGCCCGATCTCTTATATAAGAGTCATCATCATCATCATCCTCTCCGAACTATACATTTAGAACCTGAAATCACTTCTTTAAGATTTATTTCATAATGGGCTTAGATTGATGAATCAGCCCGGTAACCTTTTAACTGGGCTTAAAGGGAACACCGCAAGAAGTCCAGTTAATTATATCGAAAGACGGAAGTGAAAATATCCACGACCCGAAAAGGAAAAGTTAGCTGGAGTAAAAATGTATTTTCCAAAACCTTAGGACAATCTGAAACAAAATATGAAAAAAAGAAGGACTTAAAAGTGAAAATAGAAAAGAGTTGGGGCGCATTCCCTAAGTAAAGTAGCTAAACGAGAACGGAGAGTGACGTAAACCCGACCGTTGAAAGGCACCCTTTCAAGTCGCCGCCGGTGACAATAAAACCGCCGAAGCAAAAAAATATCTCAGAATCTTCCATTACCCTTTTGAGAAAGATCTTCACTTTTGGTGCTTTTCACCTTCCTCAACCCGTGATTAACCTTAAATCCCTTCTCTTTACTCTCTTCCCAGGTTTGCTTAATTCTGTCATAAAAACTCTGGATTTCGTTAGGCTTTCTCAGCTTTCTGTTGTTTGCTTCTTATGGTTAAATTGGAAAGTTACGATTCCTGCTCAATTTAGCTACAGAGCTTTATGTGTGTATTGGAAGAGGCTAGTGTTTGTTAGATATACGAAGGTTTGTTTTCTTGATTAGTCTAGTGTTCGATATGTTTCGTTGTCTTGTCTGCAAGTGTCGTCTTCAATCAGAAATCTGCAGTCTTTCAATGTAAAGTCATAGACTTGTCTGAATTTAGAAGTGTATTTAATGTGTAAGCGTTGATTCAGTCCTTTTCACTGTGGGGTGTTAATGAGTGGGAGAATTAGGAATCATAATTATGGTTTTGTGCTCAAATTGGGTTTGTTGTGAGGATTCTGATTAGGGGATGGTTTTGTGTGTTCAGGGTAAGACCTTATGTGATATGATCTGCTAAGAGGAAGATATAAGTCTCTGCGATCGGGGAACTCGATATGGAGGAGAGTGAAACAAAGGGGAGAATCGAGAAAGAAACCGACAAGGCTTGTGTTTCAGTTGGGAAAGTTGGTTCTACTTTACTCTCGTCTCTTATGAAGAAAGGGAAAGAGACAACTAATAAGAGAAAGTATACTAAGCGTAAGACTGAGGAAGAAATATGTTCAAAATCCAGCAAGAAGAAGTATTCACGAGGATGGGTTCGTTGCAATGAGGAGGCAGAGGAGGAGAAGGGTAAGAGAACGAGGAAGAGGAAAAGTAAGAGACAACAAAAGGGTAATAAGGTTGAGGTAGATGAAGCGTTACGGTTGCAGAAGCGAACGAGGTATTTGCTTATTAAGATGAAGATGCAGCAGAATCTTATCGATGCCTACGCAACTGAAGGTTGGAAAGGTCAGAGGTACAACATTTTGAATTTACTCTCTTCTAGCTCTGTATTTCTTACGTGTAAATGTTTTAGATTGTTGTTGCGATCTTGTTGGATATATTACCATAAGAATAGTTATTATTACGTTACGAACGAGTTTTATTAAGTTTTGCTGCTGTCATTACTACTGTCTACAGATGTCTTTATTTGTTTCCAAACTGATCGTTTATGTATTATCTTCTCCGTAGGCCATGATTGCTTTAAACGGAAGGACAAACTTTGCATTTGCGTTTGCGTTTACATACTTAACAATATTTTGATCATCAGCTGTAAATTTCAATATGGAAATGGAAATGAAAACGCAAAGAAACAATCATGGCCTTATTTTAGTTTCAAACAGTTTCTGTTGTTTGACTCTTGTAATTCCGTGGTTTTTCTTCAGCCGGGAAAAGATACGACCAGACAAAGAGCTCGAGAGAGCACGGAAACAGATCTTAAACTGTAAGCTTGGACTACGCGACGCCATTCGTCAGTTGGATCTTCTTAGTTCGGTAGGAAGGATGGAAGAGAAAGCGATGGCTCCAGATGGTTCTATTCATCATGACCATGTAAGAATTATATTATCAGTAGCTCAATTTAATCGCATGCATAACATCAACATGTTTACGTACACTGGAAACTGCGTGATGGGGTTTTACATTTTGCAGATATTTTGTGCGGAATGCAATTCGCGAGAAGCTTTTCCGGACAACGATATAATACTTTGTGATGGAACGTGTAATCGTGCATTTCACCAGAAGTGCCTTGACCCTCCTCTGGAAACAGAAAGCAGTATGTTTTGACCATCTATTACATATTTATTGTCTTAGAGAGTTCATACACTGTGACTTCTCCACCTGATTTTTCTTCCGTCACGTAATTTCAACAGTACCTCCTGGAGACCAGGGCTGGTTTTGCAAGTTTTGTGATTGCAAAATGGAAATTATCGACACAATGAATGCGCAAATAGGAACTCAATTCCCTGTGGACAGCAACTGGCAGGTAAACCTTTGGCAAGTACTAGAGCGTTTTTCAATTTGTTTGAATGCGAGATAGAGACACTTCACTATCACAATTCTGCTTTACTCTTGTAGTTTTGAAACCTTTACACCCTTTTTTCTATGGTTAAGGTTATTTTCAACGTAGAAGCTAGTCTTCCTATTGGATCTGAAGCTACACTTAACAACGAAGCGGATTGGCCTTCGGATGACTCTGAGGATGGGGATTATGACCCTGAAATGAAGGAAAACGGCGGAGGAAGCAGCAACAGAAGCGATAGTGGTGGTGGTGGGGATTGTGATAATGATGGAGAAAGCATTTCGACTAGCTTGAGTTTAGCTTCTGATGGCGAAGCCCTTTCAACAGGATCGTGGGAAGGCCATGAATTTGGCAATATGGTGGAACCATGCGAGACAAGTAATGAAGAAACTGTATGTGGGCCAAGACAGCGGAAGACTGTTGACTATACGAAATTATACCATGTGAGCACATCATCCATGGATATTAAAATCTCTTTAAACTTTGATCTGCTTCGATTTGTATTTGATGATTGCTTTGTATTAGGAAATGTTTGGAAAGGATGCTGTTTTGCAAGAGCAAGGTAGTGAAGACGAAGACTGGGGTCCGAGTGACAGAAGGAAGAGAAAAAAAGAATCTGCTGCAGCAGGCACATTTGTAACTATGTGTGGAAACAGTAAGAATGATCAAGATGTTGAAGAATTTCCGGAACAGGAACAGAGGGAGAGAGGTTCTGTCTCTGTAGAAGGAAAAGTAGGACGAAGGCCGATGTTCAGACTTCCGAGAGCTGCAGTTGAGGTCTGTAATTGCTACTTCCCTGTTTAGTCTCTTATGTGTAGTTACCGTAAGAAAACAAAACACATTACTAAGTTTCATGTTGTTTGCATAAATGTACCAGAAGCTACGTCAAGTGTTTGTAGAGAACGAGCTTCCTTCAAAAGATGTGAGGGATAGGCTGTCAAAAGAGTTGAGTCTTGAACCAGAGAAGGTATACTGAGACCCAAAAAAGTAACCTTACGGATGTGTCTTAAACGTTGGAATGGAAGCGTATTAGGCGCATTCATGTGGCTAACGATATTTGGTTTTCGTAGTATTTATTTGGCTGGCGGTGGGCTTTAATTTCATTTTTCAGGTCAGCAAATGGTTCAAAAATACACGTTATATGGCATTGAAGAATAGGAAGGTAAATAATCTGTTACAAAATTATCGCTATTACTTGCTACAATTCTCACATATGAACATTGTCATCAATGGCCATTCCTTTTCTATGATAGACGGAGAGCATGAGCCAACCTGAGGATTCTAAGGCAGTCTCTGGAGATTCTCGACCAGAAGCAGTCATGCAGAACAACGAAGAAAATAGTGAAATTCAAGATACCGTGGTCGAGACCGTCACAGAGAGAACGACAGAAATTAATGGAATTCAAAATGCTTTGGATGAGACTGTCATGGAGAAAAACACAGAAGTAAAGGAATTGCAAGATAGTAGTGTGGACGATGACATGGAGGACACAGAAACAAAGGAAGTGCAAGATGCTGTGGACGATGTCATGGAGAAAAACACAGAAACAAATGAAATGCAAGATACGATGGACGATGTCATGGTGAAAAAAACAGAAACAAAGGAAATGCAAGATACTGTGGACGTGGAGAAAAACACGGAAACAAATGAAATCCAAGATACCATGGATGAGACTAACACAGACGTAAATGAAATTCGGGAGACCGTGGACGATTCTGTTCCACTCGGATATGATGATTCAACAAATCACTTGACAGCTTCTGTCTGCAATGATAGTCAGGAGGAAATTGAACACGCCAATGTCTCCTTTCCTACTCTCGCAGAAGATGAAAGTCAACAGTATCTTGAGCAGAAAGACTCTTCTTTCGCTATAGTGGTATGCTATTAACCCTTTTTTGCCAAACTTTATTTATTATAGAGCAGAACTAGCTATTAATTCAGTGCTGCTCCTATGAACTTGCCTTGACCCAGTGGTTTAGGAAAATATTAGGTTTCTTAAGTTAGTTGTTCTTATTTCGCGTACAGCCACATGAAGAGCTAAGCAACGAAATAAGCTTAGAGACGCCTCTTGAGGATAAGGAGACAGAGAGCAAGATGACGGAAGAGGAAGAATTCGAAGCAATGATGGAGGTGCTTTGTAGGGCAGAAAATAAGTTACTGGATGTGACCCAGAGGCTTGAAAGATTTAGAGCACCGAAAGGCCGTAAAAAGTTAGGCAAGTCTTATTCTTGTTTACTTGATGAAGACTCTGTAGTGTATGTTCCAACAGCTGAGATCAAGCAGAAAAGGTAAAAAGGAAGTTAGATCTCTTGCACAAGTTTTGGTATTGTTAGATTCTTTGGGAAATCTAGTCTAAGAGTACCTCATGTAGCTGTTGTATTATTCAGTGTGTATGAGTTTATTAACTTCAAATAAATCCCAGAAAAAGAAAAAAAAAACTGGGGTTTTTCTTTATAGAATTTTAGCTCTTTTTTATTTAACACATTTCTTAATATTTTTCTCTATATATAGGCTATAGCAAATGAACATAACTCATTAACAAGCCTACTGTCACTTATTTTCATTATTCAAGACTATATATTAACAAAACTTGTAAGAAGTCATAGGATAGCCAACTAATTTAATTAATACCCATCAGGTGTGTGGTAGTTCAAATAAACCCATACAATAAAAGACAGAGATTACATAAAAGAACCGGTTTTGGTACAAAGAAATAAATTAAAAGTTGATAAGACCATTTGGATCATTATAAGCTGCGATTGCCATTTGTATCTTTGTCTCCACTGTACTCCTCTCTTCTTCATCCGCCTGCAACAGGAAATCTCCATGTAAGTTGTGACTCGTTTTCGATAAATGTAAACTGGAACTCATCAATTTGTTTGTGTAGTATCCGGTTTATATTAGCATAAGTATATACAAAAAAAAGGAGGGTATATCACTGTTTAGTATAATTTAAAACGACAGATAAAGACAGCTTGGAAAATGAAATGATCCACCTTTTTTAGGAAAAATGATTGGAGTAAGATTTCACCAAATTCTCACTGGTCTACGTTACTGTATTTTTAGCGTCTGATTATATTATGTTAAAAAACTTAAAATGCTATAAAGGTGGGCGAAAACAACACAATTATATTATATTCATATGGTTGACAAGAAATAATCATATTTGTTGTCCTTGTTTTTTACCAACCTATACAGCATACTGTTATAACCAATTTGTCAGCAAATAAAAAAAGTGAAATCGCGACATTAGCATTTTGGAAATTAAACCTAAATACTACTACTTGATAAGAAAAAATATTTTGAAAGCCGATAAACCGCTAACAATAAACTACTAAAAGACCTTATTTTTCGTTTTTGGCATAACTGATAATAATAACGAAGGGACTATTAACACCTTGTGAGTTGTGAACCATGTACCAGTACCAGTATGAATTTTGATAAATTCAGGAAAAACACAATGGTATTTTGGTACTGTAATATAACTCACGTGCACAGCCGTAAGCGACAAAGAGACAAATGTTGAAGCGCGTGAGGTTATAAATAGCCACGTTTTACAGCTGCTGGAATACGCTTGGCTGACGACGCATTATGCGACACGAGGCATTAATATTTTACACGCAGATTAATCAAAGTATTTCTATTTTTTTAGTGACATTAGCTTTTGAGAGAATCTAGCCAAACCATCCAAGAAAAGTCAAGGCGCAATTCAAAAAAGAAGTGATGGGCTCGAGGCCACCTCAATAATTGGAACTTTTAATTGATTAATTATGATAACAAGATTATAATTTTTATTTACTTTAGTTGTAATAGAAATGAATTAAGGTCCACTGAATGGAGATTTGTGGGAACAAAGTAGTAATTAAATGGGTCCTTCTAAAGGTTCACCCTTTTTAATTTGATAATGATTTCCCGTAGAAATACTTTAGATTATATCATAAAGAATTTGTTTTTGTACTATTGTATAATGAATAAGAACAACTAATTTTTGTTAGCCAAAAAATAATAAACCACTTTACTTGAGCATTTTAGTCATATATTTTTTATTCACATAATTGATTGATTGATGTACACACCTAAGGGGTTTGTCTACGTGCCGTCAGGATCGGAGACCATTGTTCTCCCAAATCACCAAAAGGATAAACTCAAATTGGGTAGTAACTCTGAATTGTTTCGACAGAATAAATAGGACAAAAAAAGTTTGGTCGGTGTGTTTTCAGAATCGGACAAATTACCATAAGCTAGTTAATTACTTAATTAGCAACATATCGATCTAAACATACACAGCATTGTCTAAGCTAAATGTATTTATCCATATTTTTTCAATACTAACATTTTATGTATAACTTGGTTTCGATCACTGCAAAACAATAGCGTATATATAAATATACCGTTTAGAGTTTAACTTTGACCTTAAACAATGACATATGTTACACTACATTGTGCTAGTTAATACGACATGTAGTAATTTCAACCAAATATATAAAAATATAGACTATTAAAGGAGATAAAAATTGTAAGAGAAGAGAAGTGAGACCTGGAGGAAAAGAGTGGTCGAGAGACGAGATGAGAAGGAAGAGAAGTTTGTAGTGAGAATGTTGAGATTCAGGGACTCCAACACTTTACAAAGCTGCAACATTGTCTCTCTCTTCTTGCTGCATGTTATGCAAACCACCACTGTCTTCTCTCCCATCCACGTCACCGTCATCTTTTCATTTTTATAAGAATTTGGAGTTTACTTTACTATTTTGAAACCTACAAACAGAAACATGTAAAAGAAAATGCACACTACTACATATAGTACTTACTTCGAGAACTTCGATGAAGGAGTGATTATGTACTCTAGTGATTGATGATCCAAAATCGTTGTAATCCATCTGTTTGGACTTCTTTGATCTCATGACATTAACGCCTGAGAGATCTTGCTGCTGATTGTCCGGGAAATTATTGATGCAATCGAAATCTCTTGTCGGGTTTTCTAGCAATATTGATCGTGATTCCAGCTCTCTGATCTCTACTTCTAGTCTCTTCTCTTGATCAATAAGTTCTTGCATATAATCGATTGAATCTTTGATGACAGATGCCTTGTCCAGCTATATATATAAAATAAACATTAATGAATTGAATCCAATTCTAATCAATCATTACATGTATAAAATTATATATATCGATTAGGCGACCAACATATATTTTAGTTTGGCTTGACATGGTTATAGAAGATCAGAATTTCTTTGCCTTTTTTTATTTAATATTTGGTTGGATTTGGTTTAACTATATTGAATATATCCATAGTTTTTATTTCTTTGAAAGAAGGAAGAGAAAAGTTTATTCAGTTATTTAATTTCTGTTGACCCAGAAAATCTTTGCTGGTGACGAAATTTTATTTATTAAATTATTTTGGATATAATTAAATGAAATAAAAGAGACAGTTGGTTAAATTAATGAGAAACCATTAGTGGAACTAATCACACCTTGCTTATATTGGGAACGACAGATCGGAGAGCAAAGAGTCTCTGGTTAAGCTTTTGCCTTCTGTTCCTCTCAGAGACAACGTTCTTTGAAGACGCCGGCGATGTTGCTGCTCCGTCCGGTGAACTCGACTCGCCGGAACCCGAAAAGGCTTCTTCCAACGGCCAGCTAAATTGAAAATTTAAACAATTTCAGTAATTAGTGACCAACTTTAAATAGAGAAAAAGGACATGAAACAGATTCTGGAAGTACCTGTCAAACTCGAGTTCTTGATTCTGGAAGAACATTGTGGTTTCCCAATAATTCTTGTACTCATCGTCAAGGTCTTCCATTTTCGGACACACACAAAAATAAAAATAAAACGATGCTTTCTTGAAACGGAAGGTTTTGTTTTTGTGTTTTTTTTTTCTTTCTGTCTTTCTTTTGATTTAATGTACTGTCTCCAAACGAGTGTGGGCCGAAGATTTTATAGATAAAGAGTCTGACAGAGAGAGAAGGTACAGTTTTAAGGCACGTGGGATATGCAGGATCTTAATCTCCTGAAATAATATCCGATATCGACCGTTCGATTCACAGATCTAAAATTTGATTCTCCTGTCCAATAGAAAAATTGATAAACCAGAGATTGTGGTATGGTATCTCTCTCTTTCACTCACACAAATAACAATATTTTAGTCATTTGCGGTTTTCCTTCCAACGTAGTACAACTATAGTAACAGTACAATCCAATTTTTTTTTTCAGTTTTTTTTTAATGAATATTTTTTTTTTCCGACGACGGATTTGTGAATTTTGTTTTTTTGCTAGGTGTTTTAAATTAAATTAAAGTTTTCACATGTGTTGTTTTTACAGAATTCGGGTGTTCTAATTATGTCTTTAATTTTTTTAACATAATCTTATAACATAAATGTAAGAAAACACTATTCACCAACACACGTCATTATCTTTTTTTGAAGAACGGCAATGATGATTTTCCGACACATTCCACTATTAATGATTGAAAATATCAGCTCCATGTTAACAACCTAGAAAAAAATCACAAATATAAAATTTCTGGACCATCAAATTTGCTATGCTTGTTATACATTTGGTTCGCATGAACCACGTTATCTCCCCAAAGCTTACTTGGCCACTCTTCCGGATGTTCAATGATATATATGCACCATATCCCTTGTATTTTATAAGTTTTTAACATAAATTTAGATTTCGATACGATTGTTTTAAAAGTTTTTTGGTCCGAGTAGGTTGAAAACTTAAAATCAACATAAAAGAAAGAAAGAAGATCGGTAATTTCAAAATTCAAACACAGGTAGACATCATGTTAATGTGTATGCAATGATTATGGCCAATAATTGTGATGATTGTCAACTTTTTCGCTAAATTTCACTTAAAATTCTAATTTAATCGGGCCCAGAAGGCTCTTTACTGTCATTTGGATTGAATGCAGCAAAATCATGTTTATTTTTTTGTGTGTGGACATTTTAATTTCTTGTGATTTGTGTATAAAAACTCCATGCCATATGTATTGCTATGGAATAATTTGAGATACCTTTTTAACAAAGGTATATAACCATGGACATAATTAGCAATCAAAACGAAGTAAAATGTAACTGTGAAATACAAAATAATGTGGGATTAACGGTCCAAAATCTAAGGTAAGAATCAAATACCATAGAAAGCATAGACGTCACATGATCCCCAATTCTTCGAACTGCATACGCAATTTTCTTCTGGTGAAAACTGCAAGGATTTTTTCATAGTCTGTTTGATTATATATAAAATCTCAAAAATCAATGACCGCAAAGAATCGGGTGGTAGATTTATTTTGGAAAAATATTTATTAATTCGTATCTGAAGCTGACGAGCACACACGCATATACATGTCCTCACTCAACCCGTTTATTTGAAGCCCCACGAGGAACATGTTTAACCCGAACTATAATTATATTATTAGAGTTGACTCGGTCGGTCAGGTGGAGCCGTAATTTGATTTATTTTAAAATATTATACGTTAAGTGTGAATAGAATTCTCAATGCTTTTATTGTTAAACACATTCGGCAGTTTCATAATTCCGAAATGACACATCGGCTAGAAGATAGTAAAAAGATATGTATATAGACAGTATAAAACACATTTTAATTTTGGTACGATCTATCCATTTTGCATTATACACCGTGATCATTATAAACATTATAACGAGTAATCTTTTTTACCAAACATTGATATTGGAAGCTCGTCGCTTTGATTTTGGATTAGATACATGTCACGGTAATTTAATTGTTAAAAGATTTAGCTTATTGTCTGCGATTTCAGTGATAATTTTTAGTTTACTACCGTAGTAGAGTGTAGATTCAATGATAGCAATACAAAGAAAAATAGAAAGACAAAAAAGTGGAAAAGCGAATAAAAAGTAACTTATACATCGTCGCCACCGTAACGAGAGAAGTTAAAGGGAGAAGCGATCCGATGGATAACAATGGAAGGAGAGACAAATAAATCTGGCTCCGAGATTAGAACGCCATCAAGGGTGAAACCTGAAGCTGAGTTGTTGGTTACAACGATGGAGTTTCCAGAGAGAAGCGTTGGGAGGCGAGAGAAAGGCTTCATGCGACTTATGTCGTAGAAGCCAAGCAATTGTGGGACGATATGGTAAGCAGCAACGAGTGGTGACGTGGCGTTGATTCCATCGACGGAGGTTTTGGGAAGGAAAAGAGTGGAAGTTAGAACTGGCCCGTTTATCTCGTCGTTTGTGGTGAGGAAAGCTTCGCTCCAATCGTCAAAACTTCCGCCGGAGATCATTGCATCGATGATCTTGATTACGAGTTTGTTTTGCTCCGCCGCACGAGAGGGAAGGGAAGCGGAAGATGTAGTGATGATGATGGTGATGACGAGGAGAAGGAGAAGAGGGAGGTGTCTGCTGCTTGCCATGGAAGAAAGCATTAGAAACCCTAAATTTCTTTAGGTCAAGAAACGATGGTGATTGAAAATAATTGGAGTGTTTGAGGTTTCTAAAAAAATTTATTTCTAAAAGAATAATGGGCATTTTAAGGTGAGGAGTAGTAGTTGGATCATGCAAGTTAGTTATCTGGTTTGTAGTTGGGCAATGCAAAAGCTATAAATAATTTTCAAGTGCATTTAACATGAGTGCCCGACTTTGAATTACAATTTTGAGTTTTGTACAAACTATAGCAATAAGATTGTATATGGGTCTATTATGATGATAATGATAGTACTGTTAATGATGGGATGATGATAGTGATATAAATATAACGCCTAATTTGGAGAAGTTATTTTATCGAGATAATAGTACCGTAGATACTAAATTAATTATGCAAGAGAAATCTAATACTATTTTGGCATGGACAGTTTTTATATATTTTGAAACTAGTTGAAACTTGAAATCATGTACACCAAGTGGAATGTTCCATCAGTAAGCAAGGAAAGAGAGCAAAGACCAACGATTTGTGCCAAAGTCAAAAAATGCCAAACTCAAATCTGGATCTTGTAAAATTTGGAGGGAAGTATTGAAGTAGAAGTGATTAAAAGACCGGACGGAGAGTCACGAGAGACTGGTAATACGGACGGAGGGTGAGGGCCGCCAGAGAAACCACGTCAAATCCAATTTTTATTTGTAGCAATAAGTTTGGGCAATAATTTTAGATATATATTTAAAATTTTTACACCGTATGTTTACCCGCTTTTATCGACCTTACATCCACAATATCCCATCCTTGCCTTTTTATATATGGCTTCTTTCAATCTCTATGGCAGTAATGCGATCTCTCTAGCTCTTCCAAGGTTGGTATTCACAGTCTATAAGATTTAGAGGGAACGTAACGGAATATACCACCAAGAACTCTCAAGGAAAACCGTTGGTAAAATAATCTATGTACTGAAGAACAAAAGCTTAGTTCTATAACAACTTGGATCCAGAAAAGGTTTTCTCCTGGCTTCTCGACGTTTGGTCTCGATTATAATTCTCACGTAATTGTTTGCCTTGGATTAGTTGGAAATTGGTTTACTATTTTCTTCTTATTATTATTTTTTCGTTTTGACTGAAACTATTTTCTTCTTATCCTCCCTAACTATTGCATTTCATGCTGGGCCTCTTTCTCTATCTGTCTTCTGGTTGTATTGGTTCTTATTTGTATCTTTGTAAATCTTTTTATATAACGAATCCAAAAAACATTTAATAAAGAAAAATAAAAAGTAGGAGATTATGGGACCTATAGAAATTAGTGATTTGACTCAAAAAAAAAACAAAAGAAAGTGATTGCTGGTCAATGTTTCGAGCTCTTTTTGGTGATTAAGAAGAAAAAAATCAAAGGATAAAGCAGAACAGTGTTTAGTTCCTTGCAGTTTTGTCTTTACATTATTAAGTCGTGGCTTGGGTGGCCCAACATGATCTTGGTGATCAAAGATAACTATAATAAAATTCGTTGGCTAAATAAAAATGTATTTACATACTTCTGTTGATTCCACGTGTATGGAGAACTATATATGACATGAATTGATATGGTTTTGATTATGAATTTATTAAAACTTCTTGATATTCAATTCATTTTTTTGGGGATATATATTGTATAGTATAAAATACTACGCTAAAAGCCAGTTTAGCTACTATCTGTGGAACATTCATAACTCTGGATGACTCACCTTGCAAGTATATGAAATCAATGATATTAGGTCTAAATGACAACTAATCATTCCCAATGTTGTCGGATTCTATTTCTTTTGGTTTTATAAAGTGAACATTGAATATATATTCCACTTCTAACTTATTTTTATCCCTATAAAATAAGAGTGATTTCTAGAGGAATGTATCTATGTGGAGCTAAAACTAGCCATTATTTAATTACAATATTTTTAGTATTCTTACATTAATATGATACAATTGCAGCTCATAATTTTGCAAAAAAGTTTGAAATCGAATATGTTTAGTAGAGAAACAACGAGTAATCCAAACTTATTCTCGGTTCAATCTAACTTTACGATTTCTACTCTGTACGTAGAGATTTCGGTTAAACCAACTTTGACAACCTAAACTATGACGAAAGAAAGAGAAGCATATAAAAAAGCACACTAAAGATCTCAAAATCTATAAGAAACATAATGGGCCTAAGTAGGCACGTATTAGACAGCAATATATATATATATATATATATATATATTTTGAGTTCAGCCCAGACAGAGAGATGCATTATGGGTTAGCCCGTTTGAATATTACGAAAGATTAGCATTTACGCTTGCAGTATTAAAAAAAGTTGCGGGTTATTAATCAAACTATATGTAGTAAAATGTAAACGTAAACGCAGATTAATTATAAAATATTAAATACAGATATATAAAAAAAACATAGATGCAAACAATCGAAAATCATATCTCAAAAGCCATAACCTTGAGACGACCTAAAAGACATCAAAAAGGTTAATCAAGTGCACAGAACAAGATTAAATGTTAAAACACTTGGAAACTCTTATGTCCGGACTATCCATCTTTTAAAGAAACTGGTGCCTATGAAAGTTTTTTTTTAGTACGCCTGTTAAAACGTATGAAAGTTTTTTGATAAGACACCAGCGACATCAACATGGAGGAAGTGACTACAACCGTGATGTTCATAACGTGACATAATATTCTATATCAGAATTTTAAATCACAATGGGTAATATGTAAGTTTTTGGATGGACTGAACGACCTATATATGTTTCAGCTTTATATATTCTTGATTCATCTTAAAAGTGCATTAGTCATATTGGAGTCTGTTACAACAACGATTAAAGCAGAAGCCAAGAGTTTTGCAGTTTCTACTCTTGTCTCTCTCCATTAGTTTTTCATGTGAGAGCTAAGAAAGTAAATTAACTGTTTTTATATTTGTATGATTGTATCTAATGCGATCGAGTTTCTTTTCGTACAGGGGGCTATACGCATATAGGAACAAGCCAGTTATTATGTTTGATCTATTCGAAAATGTATATATCTTCTATGGCTAATCAAGTCTACTCATAAATCGTTTACCTGTAGTTAAGTTTGGAGTAATTTAAAATTATAATTCTTTCCTAATATTCTCACTCTTTTCACTGCAATTTTTTTTTGGCATCTTTCACTGCAATTTAAATAACGTTCTTAATCTTCTGGTCGACAGTAAAAAAAAACCACTATAGAAAAACCTTATCTGTTGAAGTTATTTATTTGTCTTGCAATGGAAGTAAAGAAACATTCGTTCAACTGTACCCAACAAAAGACAAATACAAAAGTGCGTGACAATAAAATTTGTTAAAAAGAAAGAGCTTAATTATTCCTCTTTGACCGATCCTCGTCAATGATTTGTTCCGTTTTCGTTTTCCTTTTTGTTTTTCCATATTTTCTATAAATTTGATATCGAATTAGGCATGATTTACTACTTACTACTACTTAGGTACAGTTATTAATTATTATTTTTATTAAGAAGTATTAGGCGTTGCTACACTTTTCGACATAGAGAATTAATTTTATGCCAACCTAGTTCGAGTAGAAACCTACTTATGAAAATGTTAACCTCCTCGATTGAATTATGTTTTTCACTATATGTATCTTCGGGAAAATTAGTATATAACCTAGCAAAGGTACATATATATATAAATAAAGTTAATGTTCCCAACAAGAAACAAAAGTAAAGATACGTATATGATTAGCTTTATTTTCGGATACGACGCTAGATGATCAAAAGAATTATGTGAAACTAAAATTTATTCTTTTAAAGTTATAAAAATAGTGAAAATTATCAATAAAAGATGTAAAAGGTTAAAAATGCTTTTTTGACTGCAATAGTTGAACATTGTACTACATAATATCCTATATAACCACTTTATTCCCATTTTCAATTTATAATTAAATAACATGAAATACATAAAATAAATAGAAGAAATGTTCTCCAGTAAATGTAAGCTTTTATCAGATCAAATCATTTATCAGTCTATAGAAATACTCATCTTTAACAGATCACTAGTATTAGGGTACTAAAGCGTAATAACCATAAGTAAATCATTTAATTACTGTGTTGATTTAAATAATTAAATTTGATAAGTTGCCAGTTTGTGTGTGGGCTTTGAGCAATCACCCTTGATGATTTTTCTCATTCATTTGATAATTTAATTTGAAACCAAGTATTTAGTAAAGTTGGATAATAAAAATCCATTTACACCAAAAGTTTAAGTTTTTATCAGAAATGTATTCTACATTTTCGTTTTGGTAAATGGCCGTAAAGTGTATAAAATGTTTTGAAAGACTTACCCGATCGAAACCATTATTATTATATTTTATATAAGGAATATACATTAATTACCATGCTTCTTTATACAATCTAGCTAAGTTAATTTTCTTTTGAATACAATAGCCCTAAAGTTGTGAAAATATAATGATGGCGTTGTATTTTTCTTACTTTTTTTATTCGACTTTAAATCCGATTTCTTTAATCTAACCTGGAGGTTATGATTTTATGAAAAAAAAGATAATCGATCTGATAAAAGTAACCCTAAGCTGTACCCTTTATACCATTGGAAGATTTACTTTCTTTAAAAAACAAAATCTTTAAATTCACATAAAAAGAAGTTTTATAAAGGAGAAAAAAGAAAAACAATAAAGAGAAATATTCTCGTTGGGATCAGAGAAACTAAGAGATCGGAGAAAGAATGTGGCAGCAATGATCAGTTAATACGTCATCGTTTTATGCATGCAGGATATAGTCATACAATATGAAGCAAAACGAGAAAGCGAAAGTACTTACTAAACTTATTATAGACATATGCATAAGTACTCCTTTGATTTTTTTTTATAACCTTTTCTTTTTGCTTTTATTTGTGTTTTTCTCTCTTGAGCTGCAACTTTAATCACATTCTCTTAGATTTCAGTAGCAAAAGCTCTTCACACCTTCCTTCTTTATTCTTTTACTTCCTTTATTTTATTTTTTAATTTCCCTTTTGGTCCTTTCTTTGTCCCGGTGGTTCTTACGTTCATTTACAAAATCGGTTATAGAACCCTGCCTGGTTTCTCAATGATGTGATGATTTACCATTGCCTATCGTTATGCAGATAAAACGAACGTTAACTATATGCAATAATGCAAATGAACAATTAATTTGCAACACACTAGTATGTTGAAAATTCAGCTTGAATAGTATGTTAAACCTCAAGAAAAATATACGTTTTTCTTCTACAATTTGCAAAATATTGCCTATTTGGAATTGAACATGGAAGTTGACATATTGTTAAACCATTTTATTATAAAGATGATTCTACATCAAATAAACATTCAAGATGCAATTTTTTTAAAGCAATGAGATTTGAGTCTCATCTGATCAAACACTTTTGTAATTTGCTCATAAATTTGAGATTTTGGGTTTGTAATTCTCTAATATGCCACCGAATTTTGACTCTAAAGCTGTCTATCTCCACCTTAAAAAATCTGTTGGCTTCCAAACAACTTTTTCTTTATAGTTATGTTTCAGCCAAATCTGCTACTAACATTGAACTCATCGACCCTATACACTTTGAGAGTTTGAGGTACTAAGTTAAATTTTGTTATATATAATGAAGTTATGAACGATCGTGATAAGTTTTATGGTAATTTTTTTTAGTTGCGATAGAGTCTGAAACTATATGTCAGAAACCACTAAGAAGAAGCAATCATGTGCTTGTTGTATTAGCTTATGTAAATGTACTGGGTATTGATATACTTTAAACATGATTAGATAATTTGGTACGTGAGCAACAGCTTTTGCATGGGAGAAGACATAATGATTATGAAATACGTATACATGTTGTATAAAAATTATTAAGTAATGATAAACAAAGTTGGTAATAATTCGAGTACCATGCATGATCAAAAGTTTTGGAAACTTAACTGCTTCTCACAATATAAAGCTTAACATTCTACATAACATGCAATATTTCTTTTCATCCTGACACCGATCGAGAGCCAGCGAGGACCACCAATCTTTTCTGTTAGCATTAGGAATTAAATTATTGTATAATTGGATAAAACTTAAGAGAAATAGCAAGCTTCTATAAGATAACTTTCGCAAATATACCATTTAGATGAAGCATTATCTAGGGCGAAGCTTAAGGTCAAATCTATGAACCGGAAGAGTTCACACATATGCTTGGAACGGAACATATAATATATTATTATAGAGTTCCAAAATTAGGTTAGGGTATTATTGGTACCACAATAAATGATACTGCGATCGCTTTAGTTTTATCAAACACACAATAACGCAGAATCGTAATTTATGTTATTACGTGATGTCGTGATATATATATGCATATACGTGATGTTCTCTAGTAATTCCATAAAATTGGCGGTGGTGGCATAACCATACTTATAATGTCGTGATATATGTGTTGCCAAATAAAAACTTTGGGTTTCTTGGGTTTATTATTATCACGTACTAGAAATACATTGACATATAAATATATGAAAAAATTACAAAAATAAAGTTTAC
>KE154885.1:935001-973686 GCA_000411075.1 Sisymbrium irio | reverse complement strand
CAGCCGTTCTTGGCGGTTAAAGTCGAGCTCGAGCAGCTAGTTGTGTCGATTCTTGATGATCCTAGTGTGAGCAGAGTGATGAGAGAAGCTGGACTCTCTAGCGTTTCCGTGAAGAGTAACATAGAGGATGATTCCTCTGTTGTTTCCCCTGTTTTCTACGGCTCCTCTTCCTCTGTTGGTGTCTTCTCTTCTCCTTGCTCTCCTTCTTCTAGTGAAAACAATCAAGGAGGAGGAGGGACTTTAAGCCCTAACCCAAGTAAGATCTGGCATTCTCATTTGACCAATCATCACTCTTTTGAGCAAAACCCGTTTTTCCATTTCCCTAAAGGAAAGATGTTTACTCAAGATCAAGCTTTTCCTGTGAGAGAAGACGCAAACCCGGTCATTGAAGTGCTTCTAGGGAAGAAGAACAGTAAGAAGAGGAACACAGTCATAGTTGGAGATTCTGTGTCTCTAACAGAAGGAGTGGTTGCGAAACTCATGGGTAGAATTGAGAGAGGTGAAGTTCCAGATGATTTAAAGCAAACTCATTTCATCAAGTTTCAGTTTTCGCAAGTTGGGTTGAACTTCATGAAGAAGGAGGATATAGAAGGACAAGTTAGAGAGTTGAAGAGGAAAATTGATTCTTTCACATCTTGGGGTGGCAAAGGTGTGATTGTTTGTCTTGGAGATTTGAATTGGGCAGTCTGGAGCGGTGGTAACAGCGCATCTTCATCGAATTATAGCGCAGCAGATCATCTAGTGGAGGAGATTGGGAGATTGGTTTATGATTATAGCAACTCAGGAGCCAAAGTTTGGCTCTTGGGGACAGCTTCTTACCAAACATACATGAGATGTCAAATGAAGCAACCTCCACTTGACGTTCAATGGGCTCTTCAAGCTGTTTCAATTCCTTCAGGAGGACTTTCACTAACCCTCCAAGCTTCCAGGTTCCTCTCTTCTTCTTCTTTTACTTCTCTAATCATTGATCACCAAAATTTTCTTTGGTCAACTATCACCAACTTAAGTACACGTGACAGATATTAAATTACTTGATTTTTCAGTGGAAACAATTCTGAGATGGCTCCTCAAGTGATGGAGATGAAACCTTTTAGAGTTAAAGAAGAAGAAGAAGGAGCAGGAGAAGAAGAGGAAGAAGATAAACTCAACTTTTGCGGAGAATGTGCTTTTAACTATGAGAAAGAAGCAAAAGCTTTTATATCAGCTCAACACAAAATCTTACCGCCTTGGCTGCAACCTCATGGAGATACCAACAACATTAACAAAAAGGTACAAAATTTTGTTAACAATTAAATGATTTTTCTAACGTTATTATGGTTTCTTCGGTTACTTGAACTAGTTTTCTTTCTGTGGGATTAAGTTTCAGGATGAATTGAGTGGACTGAGGAAGAAATGGAACCGGTTTTGTCAAGCTCTTCACCACAAGAAACCCGGTATGACTTACGACTGGAGGGCGGAACAGAGCAGCTCTGTTTTGCCGGATTCGGCAGCCACGATCTCTTTTGTGGACTCGACAGGTCTTAAGCAAAACTCACGTGCATCTAGCTCGGTGGCTAAGTTCAGACGACAGAACTCGTGTACTATCGAGTTTAGTTTCGGAAGTAATCATCAAGAAGGTCTAAAGAAGAATCTAACCAATGAAACGAGTTTGGATGGATTCAAGATTAACAGTGATGAAGGTGTGGAAACCAAGATCACTCTTGCACTTGGTCATTCTCCATTTCCATCTGATGTAGAGAACTCGGATGAAGAAGAATCAGAGAGAGTGATAGCAATGAGCGAGTTATCAGAAAAGCTTCAAGAGAACATTCCATGGCAAAAGGAAGTTCTTCCTTCAGTCGTTGGAGCCATGGAAGAATCTGTAAAGAGGAGGAAGAGGAGAGATGTTTGGATGCTGGTTTCGGGGAACGATGTGACTGCAAAAAGAAGATTGGCACTCACAATCACAACTTCTCTTTTCGGTTCAGTCGATCATATGTTGAAGATTAGTCTGAGAACATCCAAGGCAAGTGAAGCATGCAAGGAGATCGAGAAGGCGTTGAAAGACCAGGAAAAGGTTGTTGTTTTGATAGAGCGCGTTGATTTAGCCGATGTCCAGTTCATGAAAATCCTCGTAGATCAATTCGAAGCTGGAAAGTCTGGAGATTTGGATGACTCTCAAGGGAAGAAGAGCCAGATGTTCTTCCTTTTGACGAGAGGGGATGATGAATGTGTAGAGAACGAACATGTTGTCATACCAATGTCGTTGAAGTGTACCAAATCGAGTTCTGGTTTAGTTAACCATAAGAGGAAACTAGAATCTGACGCTGCACCTACGATGATTAAGAAGAATCCGAGGATCCAAGAAGAGGAGGACAATGACATTGTTGCTTGTGACATAAGCAACATTAAAAAAGAGTTCTCAAGACAGTTGAGTTTTGGATCAAATGCTCTTGATCTAAACCTAAGAGTCGAAGCCGAAGAAGAAGGACAAGAAGAAGAGGTTGCAGCAACAACAACACCGGCCACTCAAATCACAAGCGAATTTGAAAAACAGTTTCTAGATTCGATTAAGAACCGGTTTAATTTCACAGTTTTGTCGAACGAAGAAATAACTAAATTCTTCGTGGCGAAGATCAAAGATTCCTGCGAGAAGATCCTCGGGAAACAGGAAGAGAGATTCGGGTTTACCATCGATGCAGAACTGATCGAGAAGTTCTACAAAGGGTGTGGGTTTTTTGCTAACGGTTTGTTCGAAGAGTGGGTGGAAGAGGTTTTTCAAACGGGTTTAGTAACGGTCAAAAACGGCGGGAAAGAGGGCATAAGTGTAATTAACCTATGTTTGGTGGGTATAGATATGATTGACCAAGGGGTATACGAGGAGGAAGGATTCATGGGTACTTGTCTACCCAACAGAATCCAAGTTTCCTTTGTTGATTAGCATTTGGCTTTAATTAATTGCTGTTTTTAATTTCTATTAGAGGATTCATATATATATATATATATATATACTACTTTTTTGCTATTTATTTATATTGCTTTATAACAGGAAAAAGATAAATTAATTATGACCCAAGAAAAGTGGAACTTGACCGCATTGTTCTTTGTGTAAACATAAGTTGCCTCACTTCATCATAGAATGTGCTTTTTATTGCTTTTTTGAATAGTGTTGTCCTTTTCATTCCATTATCTTTTTGCATAGAGTAGTTAATCATTTTTGTAATGGCATAAATTATTTTTCATTTTATATAAAGTCGTATGAATCTTCAATCTACGGTACAGCGTTTAAGGTACTACATTTATTCTTTTCTTCTTTGAAGTTATCTTCTTAGATTGGGACCTCGAATCACAGATTATAAAATAAATAGCATATCGTTAACGTTCCCCTAAAAATTAAATTTACGCTTGCAATTCGGTTACATTAGCTACAACAAATAACCAATCTGGCATTTGCAATAAATAAATGATGTTACTTCAGTTGCATGTTGTCATGACCGAGGTTATAGGTCAATTTTCTGTATCGGTTATACAGATTTCACAAAACAACTGTATACTTTTATGAATTCCGTCTGATTTTTTGTTTTTTTTTGTTTATAGTACTCTTTGGTTATAGACTTGTAGTAAATAATGTAATAATAAAAACATTATTATATGGCACGTCAAGTTATTCCTTTTTCTTTATTTTATAGACGCATCAAATACCTTTTTCTGAGTTACAAATTTGAATTGATTAATCGATAGTTGAGATAAGGTTTCATGTGACCTAAATATATCATTTGTCATCTTGTAGTGGAAAAGTCATTATGCCAAAGAGTGGCTCAAGACAGTGTTGGCTTAATGCCCAATATTATATATATTGGAAGTTGCTCTAAGTAATTATGACACTAAGACATATTTGCATGGCATGCCCATGTAACCTCCATTACCAATCAATCATATTATACTGTAATGGTCCTATGGGCAATTGATGCCTACAAAATAATTATCAACTATGTATGTATATATGTTAGGCAAACCAATGGTCATGATAATGAAAAGCAATTAAGTTAAGTTAAAATTGAGGTTTAGTTTATAGACCTTGTAGACCTTTCATGCGTTGCACTATATAACAACTTCAGAATTAGTCCTTTATATCTATCTATCTATATGCTAGATAATAAGACTAGTGTCGACAAAAAAAGAGAAGACTAGTACTGTTGTAGTATCAGCATGTGAAGTAATTCCACTTTTTAGTGAATTCAGTGATAAACTGATTAGTATATATAAGGTATACTAACTGAATTATAAGTTAAATAAACAGTTAAAAGTATTATTTTTTAGTTGAGAAAATCATAAATATAACTAACCATCCATTTTCACAATATTTATCATTCTACAATCTTATTTTTGACAATTTTATTTTTAGAAATCAGGGTTAATTTGTGATTTAACAAAAAATAAATAAAAATTAGTTTTTTAAAAGAATGGTAGAGAAGGATAGGAAAGAAAGGAAAAGAGAGAGAATGGTTTCGGTTAGTTTTTTAATTCTGGTTTTTTAATGGTCATCTAACCAAATTCTCGTAATAATTAAACGTGTTTCCTTACACACACATATATGCACACTATTAAGAGACTAAAATATCATATGATAATCCTCAATTCTCAAGACCAGAAAAAAATGAGATAATACTAAAATCATTTTTCTAGTTTATTAAATACTAGGTTCAGTATATACTGAGTGCGAGGCACACTTTCGATCTCCACTACAAACTAACATTAATATTTTGTATATCTTATGGTACTGTTAATTTAAGAAACAAAAAAAAATTGGTTTACATTATTTTGACCAAAAGGTGCAATAATACCCAAGTAACAGTATTTGTGTATCAGACGGCGGAAATGGCAACTTTCTCCCCGTTTGTTTGCTAAAAAAATATGTTTTCTCCATTAGGGGCCATTTTAAATCGCTTTATTCAATTTAACAAATTTGAAGATATTATAATTTAGGTAAAAAGCTATCTATTGTCCTACTAGGGGTCGACGACACTAGTTATATTATAATCCAACTGTAAAACTACTTTGTCCTTCCTCTAAACCGAATCCCACCTTGCATTTTTATTATTACCAAACTTCCATATCTTTTTTCTTTTAAATAAAAACTTCCATATCTTATGCCGTATTATTATACACATTGAAACCAAATTTTGTTACGACATCAAATGGAAAGATTTTTAGCCAAAAAAAAAAAAAAACACGAATGGAAAGGCGTAGTCCATATTTCTGTAAAATCTACCGTTTGGTTAAATGTTATAAACTTATACAGGGTCTAGAAACCCTAGTTGTTCTTGTTTCTTATTTTTTTTCTTGTTTTGTTCGTTTTAATGATCTGTCTTTTATGTGTTTTGTTTCTTGGACAACAAGCTATGTCTTCTTTTAGTCAAAGTTGACGTTATATTTATAAGTTATAATTAATGTAAGATCTATTTATCTTAAATTGTGCTAGTAAGTAGTAACTAACTAACTATATAAATTTGACAACATAAATGATTGGAGTCAATTCTGAATTAGTTATTGCTGCATAAGAAGTGTGCTTCAAATGGGTTCTATTGCGAAACGAGTGGTAAGCTATCTGATTTTGTCAACTTACTTTGACAAGCCCTTAGTAACGTGATTAAAACGTTACAGTCTACTTCCGGAATCTCAATCGAATAAGCTTATTTATATACCTTCTCATCATTTTTCAGAACTTATTGTGCACCATTTGATGATTTAGGGGTTTCACCCAATGAGGAGATGAAGAGAAGGCTGTGTAATGTTGCATTTGAATAAATGATTCTGATTTTTCTTCATGATGTGTCTTTCTCAGAGACTTTGAGAATTCTACGATGTCTGATGTTCTGCTGTCTGATGTCAGGGATAACAATCTGATGTCTGATGTTCTGCTGCAAGTGTCAAGTCATGCAAATTTTATTATCAAAAGTGCAAGCTGCCCATCACAAGGTTCTGTTAGCTACCATTCTGAAGGTAACACACACTTTATTTGCAACTCTTGAGCTGTATACCAGAGGATAATACATAGACAATTCGGAGGCACTAATCTTCTTCTTTTGCTCCAATCTAGTATGGTTTATATAGGCTCCGAGAAGCCTCAGCTTTCCACTATCCAAGTACTTGTACATAAGGTAATATGTGAATGAAATTGAGATACAAAGGCTTCGAAGCAGAGGGTTATCAGCACACGCAGATAAGACTGTAGGGGAGAAAGGGAGATAGGTTTACCGGAAGATTCAGCTCCAAAGAGACTCGGCGCCTCACACGTGCAGCATGTCCAATAACGCACTGGTAAAAAGGTGTTTCGTTCTCATATGCCACACCCAAATACTCAGTACTCTCTTGGATTGCAATACATAACCGGCTTTCAGCAGGTGACCGAATCATAAAGTGGGAATTCGCGAGCTGATGACACTTTCTGTGCTCTATGCAACGATCCACTAGAACCAAGGGCTCATCTTTACTTTCAATGCACGTATGCACAGGAAATCTGGAAAGGACTAACGCAGAAGCTACTTGCCTCCAAATACACGCCGAATTGGACTCAAATAATGGAGCTTTTGGTGGAGTCAGAGTCAACACAAAGTAAGTCCTATCTTTTTCTGGGGAGATACACTTTTCGGACCACAGTTCATTCAATCTGGCGGGAACTAGAAACGGGAGGAGACACGGAGAACCGCATCAACCTCCCCTGCTAGCCTGCTTCGGTACAATGACAATTGACAAACAAATCCGAAATAGGATCTGTAGGTTTAGTTAACCACACGGTGAATCAGAAACGTTCGTACTGTATTCTGTTCTACTCTTAAAACCAATGTTGTAAAATAGCTCTCAGAAACCAAGTTGCATTATCTCTAAATCGAAATGTTTTGGATGAAGAACATACTATTTGTTTTACGTATAGGATGCCAAGCAATTTTCCCCAAACAAACTATAGTAACGTGGTCTGTAAAATTATGCTTTTTACTGTTAAACAAACAATTTAACTGTGGTTTTTATTTATTTATTTATATAGTATCTACGGCGATTAAGTCTTTAATCCTTCTTGCTTTGTTCAATTTTAATTGCCATGTGAGTCGTGACCGTGAACTTCCTCAGGATTCATGTTGAAACAATGTTTTTTGTATATATCTTTTGAAACCTGAGAATCCGATATGAGATTAAACTTCTTGTTTCTTTAGTCGACTTGAGTTTTTGTATATTTCTTTTGAGACCTTAGATGAGATTAAACTTCTTCTTTCTTTTGTCGACTTAAGTTTTTGTTCCCATCTCTTAGCAATTTGTATTTATGTTGGAAAATACATGGTTTATGTTTCGTGAAAGCTGTCATTATATCATCAACAGATAGTTTCTACACACCTTTAAAATATCAATTTCCAAGACTCAAATTTTTTTGAAATATAAATTATATAAATAGAATAATTATTTAAACATGTACCGTTGGAGACTATGCCACGTAATCCTCCTTCCATCGTCTATATATTCATTGTCATTGTACTGCAAAAACCCTACAGCAAAGTCCTTGCAAACAAAAGAAAACATCTTCACACTTTCTAATATTTTCCCCTTTCTGGTAATAAAAAAAAAAATATTTTTCTTTTCTTGTTCTTCACACTTCCAGATTTTTTCCTAGCAAACTTGCCAAAAAGAAGAAGAAAGCAATATATAGACACAAAAGGGATCTCTGAGAGAATTGGAGTAAGAAAGAAGTAAACATGTGTTTGGAGCTTGTGTATCACGAGGAGAAGACAGAGCTTGGTCGGCAACAAGCACCAGGTGTATGTCCATACTGCAGCGGAAAAGTGTCGGCGGTAGACATCGAGACGAAGTGGCTGTTCTGTTTCTTACCACTCTGTTTCAAGGTCAAACGCAAGTACTCTTGTTCCTCCTGCGATCGTCGTCTCGTCTTGTACTATTGAAGAAACAGAGCAAATGAAGACAGAAACAGAGGAGAGAGTTTAAAACTGTTATCTATTTTATTTATTAGTTTGTTTTGCTACTCGTACTCTCAATGTTGACGATTTTGCAGATTTTCCCCTGTAATTTCTTATTTGCTATTAACACCCCCCACGGTGGTGACATTGGTTAAATTCATTGAGTTAATTCAGTGTAAATAATTTCGTTGGATCAAATGAGTGGGAAGACTGGAAGTGGAATTCAGTTCTATTTAAATAAAAATTTTGCCATTCTTAACTGTTTTTTTTTTTACTTTTCTTTTTGTTCATTTCAATGATTAATAAGTAGCCAAGCCAATTAGAGATCTTCTCTTTCTATGTTTCGAGAAAATGAAAATTAACCTCAAATCACAATATATCTACTAGTCTTTTTGCTCATTCAAAAGAACATTTGAACTTCCAGCATTTTGTTTTACGAAGTTTCACTTTCACTGCAAAATATATTAGATAAAGATTGAAGATCACAATGTATTTGAGTGATTGATACGAGGGTTTCTGTATTGAATAGGGCCAAAGTTTTGCTGGACGTCTTAGCTGGCCTGACATGATATCGACAAAAGAAGAAAATAAATTGTTGTGGTCCTAAGCGTTACCATACAATTTATGTATCTTTAACGTTCACTTATTTAGCGAATAAATTGTGTGTGTCCACAAAAAGTATAGAAATGAATCTCCTTACTGATAAGTCGGGTCCGTTTTATATTCGAGTATCTTTTACTTCGATTCCATTTAGTTTCATTTTGTTTGGAGCCATCAAAAACATAAGTATTAGACATTTCGGTATTGATTGCATATCAAAACCGTTTTATAAGTTTGAATGAAACACAACTTCGTCCGTATCACTTTCACGTAAACTAGGCTCTCCGGTCCTAGGCCGCACA
Source organism: Sisymbrium irio (assembly GCA_000411075.1). Classification (NCBI taxonomy): domain Eukaryota; kingdom Viridiplantae; phylum Streptophyta; class Magnoliopsida; order Brassicales; family Brassicaceae; genus Sisymbrium; species Sisymbrium irio. The sequence continues at coordinate 964,841 of KE154885.1, read as the reverse complement.
ACATCTCTATGTAATAAAAAAAATATATAACACGTATTTGCCCCAAAAAAAAAGCGGAATTCTTTTTGTCCTTACGTAGCCGTTTTAACTATATGCTAACGTTTAGTCGTTTACCGACCCTTAAAAAGGAAAGACAGTATCGTAACTTTTGTCTTTTGTAATAATTTTGTAACAAGTTGAAATCTCTCACCGGCTAAAACCAGTATTTCGACATAAAATTTATAAGAAGAAACAATTTATGATTAGCGTAAAATGTGTCATAGTTGAAGAATTCGCCTTATAAATTGAGGGATTAGAGTTTGGATTCTTCCATAAGTCATATATAGCTTGAGTTTTGATTCGAGGTTTTTGAATTAGAGAATAAAAAGAAAGAAAAAAGCTAATACAAACCAAACATTTTAGAAAATAAATTTTGGAAATGTATGTTGAAGTATATGATATTGATGGTTAGAATTGAAGTCCTGTACAAACTTGAGATTGTTTGGAAACTTAATTTGAAGTTTGTTTTACAATGGACTAGTTAAGCTACAGAGTATAAACTTTCAAATTAGTTTTATAAAAAAATATGATGTCGCCTTAGTTAGATTAATTTGTTTGAAAGGAATCCAATGTAAATTAGATGTTTGTTATGTAAACAATCGATAACGAGTGCTTAGTATATTCATAACTCGATTAAAACGACGATGCATGTTAGATATCTAAGCTTATACAATCATATAGAACGAAATAATAGTAAAATAGAAATCCAGTTTCAAAATTAAATTGATAGAGTTGTAAAACGAAACCTTACAAGTGTATCTCTTTACAATTTTCGCTCTAGTTGATACATTTATAAGTGTTTTAAATTCATCTTCGAATAGTTTCAACTCTTATATATTTTTAATTTGTAGTGGATGACTATTATATTCGATACCTAACTTTATATAAATGTATGTATAGTTTATACTTTGTTTGACATTAGATAGATATCCAGAACTGCCTATGCATTTCAACGTCTGAATTAAATGCACATATAGAAACTTTCTGTATTTGTTTGATTTAGGTAAGATTTTCTTTGAGAAAATTTTAATTGACATCGATGATTTAGGTAAGATCTAACAGATACAATTTACAACATAAATTATATTATATTATATTATATTGGAACAAGTCGTAATCGATTTCTACAGAAATAATAATATTTTTCTGGAATCGTATGTACATGATAAAAGAGACAGAGGCAAGAACAGGTGGACAGGTGTTGGGCTGTCACTTATCATCTTTTTCTGGTGGATAAGCCCAAAAATTCTTCCTCAATCGTTCTTCTCCTATCTCTATCTTTAGATTCGGGACGTACGTACAATGCCAGATCTTATCATATTCCGAATTATCACACAGAAATTCTATTATTTGACATAATCATACCAATAAGAGAATTTTCCCACACGGATGTTATTTCATGATTCTCGTTCGTATATAAAAATATACAAAATTCAATTTATACAGTTTCTTTATTGTTCTACTCATGCATATATACCGTAGGCAAAAGAAACAAGTCTGATTTTCGGTTGAGTTTATTTGTGTGTTTTTAACATATATTTGGTTAAATTTGGAAAATATATAGTTTGACCCATGATCAAAATTTGGATAGATGTGTTGGGAAGTAGATAAGGTTTGATATCCAAAACCTCGAATCATTGTCGCTTGATACTATAATGTCTTTTCTGTGCCCGAAAAGCCAAACTTACACAGTCTCTCTCTAGTTCTTTTTCTTCGATGTTATTTCGAGTAAAAAGAAAAAAGTTTCGAAATTATGAAGTGTTTACACTTTTGTTTGACGTACGATTACCTTAACAAATCACAATCGCCTTTCGCCAAATGACAAAGTCACTATCACTCAATCATACGATCACTTTATGTCTTTCGACCGACTCAGACCAGATTTCCATAGTCTTACGACTCTTATGGTCCAAATAATTACCACGACTGGATGATAAATGATGCTAGAGGCCTAGGTTGTTTAGTGACTTTTATCTCATTCCAAAGTAAACTCAACGGAACCAAACTAGAGAAACTACATAGACGTACAAAAAAATTAAAGAAAAACCAAATCAAAGTAATTCGGTTTGTGTAGTTCTAAAGGAAAATAAAGAAAGTAATTCGGTTTGTGTATGGTTTGCATAGGATATTTAACAGCAATTCACTGATTCGAGGAGTCGTCCTTGCTCGCCGCAATAACGCAGCTCCGATCCCAATCTCGTGATTATGACGTGTTCGTATTAGTATCTTTCTTCCTTTTTGTGTAACTGTCAGAATCTTTCTTTCATGCACTGATTTATCAGAGGATTCGAGCTTTCGAAGGAATAGACCGTACCGAGATTATTGGGCCCTATATGCCATTTTACTGACATCTACCTCATTATGGCCCATCTGTTGCACAATGGTATCCATCTCAGGCTCCTGAATTTTTGATGCAGTGATCTTTAACATAATACCCAAAAAGAAAAAACTTTGATGCAGCAGTTATCTTAACATTAATACCCCAGAAAAAAAACGTCGATGCAGTGATAGAATCTTGAAATCGAAGTAATAGTCGCAACATTTTCTTTTTGCAATAGTTTTGAAGTCTAATTAGCATAATATATATCATTGATATACATGCATATGAGCCGTCAGAAAATTTTCCCTCAGTGTATATATAATACAGTATATCATAGTTTAATTGGTGTACCAACATATGAAATTGAGCTCGCTTAGGGATCACTCCACTCAAACGGTATATTCTTTAAATCTATGTCTTAAAAAGATTAGTGCTTACGAGGACGTAATGATTAAATTGAGTCATTTGTACGTCTTACGTACTATGTTATAACTTGTAAGATATATGTAATCGATATGAGTAAAGAGTCACACTCAAGAGCAAGTGTATAGTGTGCTTTCCGAGAAATTTCCTCCACATGCCCGAGACGGTACGAAATGTCAGTTGATTCCAATTCTATCATTATTGGTAAAGAATATGATCGCAAAACACTATATTTGATTAGTTTCCTCTATTTAATAATTTAATAAACATAATAATTCGACCATATAACATGATTATACTCCCTTTGTATTTTTATAAGTATCGTTTTAAGTTTATACACATAGATTAATAAAAAAGTATATTTCCAAAATAAAAACACAATTACTTATACACCTAACAATATTTGAACCAATAGAAAAATAAATAGAAGAATCTTCTCAATAAATTTTGCATTAAAATTATAAAACGACATTTATTTTAAAACGAAAATTTTACTTCAAAATGACACTTATTGAAATACGGAGGGAGTATTTCAGAAGAGAAATTCAAACATAACCGAGAATCGTGAATACTTATTAAACGCAAGAGCTTATAATGTCGTTGGATACTCTTGTGGTTAACGGTGCAAAACAGAGCGGTCGGGTTTAGAAGCTGAACAAAACTGTCTTAACTCTTTGGATACCAAAATGTTAAACCAAAGATACCGATGAACATATTTACCTGAATTTGACTTAGTTACTTAGTTTAAACATTTAGTCTTACTGATCATAGTTTTTTCCGTTAAAATGTTAAATTGACTGGTCATAGTTGAGAACGACACTATATTTTGTAATCATATGTTACAATTTACAAATTTGAATTAGCTAAGTTCTGGATCTTTACTTGGCAAGTTGGCATGCTTGGCAGGGACCCATTACTAATACTCAATACAAACGCCTGTAATTTTTGAAAGTTCTCTCTTTTTAAGAAGTCTTATCTGAAAGAAGCTGAAAATCACTTCAAGAATTGCGATGTACATATGATAGTGAAGGATTTGTCGAGGATTTAGTTTGCTTCCGAGTATGTTTATACTAAGTTGTTAAAAATTTTATTTTCTGATGATGTGTTCGGACTCAACTGATACCATACAATTTTGTCAATATTGATTAAAATGGAAGATCATAACTTGTTACGTTGTTTATAAAATTGAAGAATTTTTTTTTTCATTTTTTTCTGACAAGAGAAATGTTCTATGTTTTTGTTGTCACATACTTGTAAATTACAGATTAACAGATAGATATTATGCTGAAGGGAATGCACCACTTATATAGCAGTATCAAGGGAACAAGAGCAACTAAGGATGTTGGCATAAGCACCTCTTATACGTAAAACCTCCGTATATGCATGGTAACATCCCTCAGTAAGGTCACCCATCTTTTCTTTTGGTTTGCTTATGCCCAAAGTTACATTAAAAGCATACTGAATCCTCCAACCATAGTTCTTGTTATCCCAAAATTTCCTAGCATCAAAACGGTTTTGAAGATTTCACACTACAAGAAAGAGTGTCATGGTCCGATGAAAAATTCCGACAGATTGTTACGTCGGATCATTACCGAGAAATTTGCGACTATAAGCCGAGATTAGGGGTATGTTGTTGTTAGTTTGTCGGTAAAAGGGGAGAAGAAGCAATGATCGGTTACTTGTCGGAAAGCAACTGTCGGTTTGTTGTCGTTAAAATGGAAATGCTGCAGCCTCGGAGTTTTGTCGGGAAAAATGGACTAAACATTGTCGGTGAATCCTTGAAGTCGAGAAATGTAAGGTCGTCGGAAACCCTTCTCCGAAAATGACAGAAAAGTTTTAGCAAACTATCAGTAAAGAATTCCCGGGAAGGTGATGCAGTGGACGTACCAACATTGACCGGGCAATGACAACGAAGGGCGTACACGGGCGAAACAGAGTTCAATGTAACATTAATTATGGGGGAAAAACGGTTGGGATTTATTTGGCTAATAGAAAAAGTGTGTATCTGTTTTTTGAAAACTCGTTATCTCCATTTAGTCATTAAAAATAAAGCAATACTTCGGCCAACCACTAAACATTGAAAAGAAATGTCAGAAACTGAAGCAAATTATATAATTAAAAGAGAAAGGGGCTCAATCTAAGTATTGTGACAAAAATGCAAACGTGGCGGATCATTATCGAAGTGGAAAAGCAATGCAACACTTATACCGGATCGGAAAATAACACGAGTATAAAATGAAGATGATGGTCGATGATATATGCAACACACGTTTGGACTTCAGATTATTAGACGTGTGTGGCCAATGATGTAACTTAATTGGTAAAGTTAATACCAAAACGATGCGTTTATGTCCATTTTATAAATAAATATATTATTGATAAAGCACACAGATTTTGTTGGATTCGTCTTCCTCGAGGAGCGAAAATGACTCCTAATCGTCTGCAATTCCTCGGTAAAAGCTCTTTCCAATCTCTTCATTTTTAACTAGTCTTACATTAATGGTTAATTTTGTGTAATTGCCGATATATTATCAACTTTGTCAGAAAGGGAATGAGAGGCAGGACAAGTCAAATCGCCACTCTACTCCAACTGGGTTCACGTCTCCCACTATAGTAGTAGGTTCAAAGGTGATGGGCACCAGAAAATTGGCAATATCTTTACAAAATCGAGAAGATGATTATGAGTTCAGCCATTCTGAAAAAAATGAGATTTATCTCTCCGTAAGTGTGTCGCCTTTCCCAAGTGTATAAGTTCCCAGTGACTCTGTTTTTTTTTATGTATAGATTTACATTTCTGTAACTGTCTTTTTTTTATCATATTCTTGTAGGAGGTACAACTGCACAATGGTCGCCGTTTCGGGTATGGTAAGATGGAACTTGAAGATTCAAGGCCTCCAATTCAAGGAAGTGAATCACTAGATTTCAAGAGTTTGTACACCGACACGCGAGCTAAACTGCTTGAAGCAACCGGTCAGATAGCTCAAATGTCTTCTCAAGTTCAAGATGACGTCTTTTGGAGCAACGTTCTGAAAGGAAAAGTACCCTTCCCTTGTCCATCCTTCTCATTCAGGTAAAGACACTACGGCTGGATAATGTTTGGATAAAGAACCATTTTTGATGTATAATATGGTCTCTTCAGGGTACAATATCTCATATTTGTCTTTTGTCAGATTGTATCTTCGACGCTTTGATGTAATGATATTATGAATATCAGTTTATGTTTGGTGTTGATCCATTATAAAATATTTATTAATCATTTTTCATGCTCTCTGTTTTGTCATAAGTCTCTGATATCCTCTCTCTCTCTCGGTACTTTCACAATACTCTTCATAATTTCAGTTTTAGTTACAATAATTTTCCGATTTATTTTCCGATTCAAATTTGTCTAAAACTATCGACGACGATGATACAGTCGTCTTCTCCGATATCAGATTAAGGTCGGAATTTTCCGACGACGTCTGCCCTCAAATCCCGATAACAAACTCGACAACTGTGCAACAACAAACTCCATCAGAAATTCGTCGGCATTTACCGATGAGTGTTACCGACAATGTGTCCGACAATATCTTTTGTCGGTATGTTCCTTCAAGTTTCCGATAAAGCCTATTTACCGAGACCCAAATTCCGAGGTCCTATATTTTCAGGCAAAATTGTCGGAACCCCTCTTTACCGTGAAACACACGATGAAACTCTTTCTCGGGCCACACTGTTATTTCTTGTAGTGTCAACTTATATAGAAAGATAATAATATGATAATATTAATTAACATTGTTGAAATACAAGGGGAAATAAGGATAACATTGCAATTTGTAACATCGAGTTCCAAGTTATAACTCTATCTTGGTACGGATTCTGTATTCTCTTATAACTTCCATGCAGTATAGAATCTTGAAATCGAAATAAAAGTCGCGACATTTTCTGTTTTGCTTTAGTGTTGGAACTTTAATTAGCATAATATCATTGATGATGCATATGGGAGCCACGTGAATATATTTCCCCTCAAGTGTATAATATCATAATTTGGTGCACCAGCATTTGAAAATGATTACTAGCCTCACTTATGGATCACTCAAAGTCAAACAGTCAATGGTGGATTCTCGTCAATCAAAGAGAGACTTATTTGTAAGTCTTTTTATATAATAAGGACATATGAAGAAGGTTTGAGACTTTGAGTGAAGGAGCCCACATTCTAGAGCCATAGTAATGTGCTTTCCGAGAAGTTTCCACCATGTGTCCAGACGTCACGATATGCCAGTTAGTTCCAATTCTATAATTATTGGTGGATGAATATGATCGCATAGCATTATTTGATTAATTTCCTCTTATTTTAACGAGAGTACAATTCGACCAGATAACAGCACTTTAGAAGGTAATTAAAAGATAATCGAGAACCTTGAATAGTAATAAAACTCAAGAACATATAAGGCAGCAAGGAGCCACCTCTACCAATGATTTTTCATTAGATTCATGGGTTGATTCACCTCTATTCAACGGTCATAATATTAACTGGAAATTTTGAAAGTTATGATATATTAACCTTATAATTATTACATGTCTATTTTCTCATTTTGGTTTCATTCATATAGTATCGTGAATAATTTTTCCGTAGATCACCAATTATTTAATTACTGTAAGTCAAATACATTTAAATTTAGAATTTTTTAGACGTATAACTGAAAAAGTAAGATCGTTTATTTGATATAGATAATTAATTTTTTTTTTATATAAATTTTTATATATCAAAAACTGGGAAAGATATTCAGAAAATAAATCCTTATAAGACTGAACTGGCATGCTTTCAGTGGATCGAAAATTTCAGTAGATGATGAACATGGAACGATGGATCTATTAATGAATGACGAGTTGTGCAACGTTACGTGTATGCATTCATTGCCTCGGTGCCACACTATTCAGCTTTTATGAGTTTTCCTCTCCATTGTTTTTTGTATCGAACTTATTAGCTAGTGAAATCCTGTCATATTGCGCTCGCCATTTTCCGAAGTATGTTATTTATTCGCTAATATATTTCTTCTACGTACCATTTACTTTGAAGTATGGTGTACACATAACATGTTTTTCACGTGTTTTGTTCCGATGATAGCAAAAAATGTTATCATGATTATGCAAGATGAGAAACTCAATCTGATGGTTATTTTCACATGATTAATTCTGATGCCGTGTTTCAGATTAGTTATGCAAAGATTACTAGAAACTCAATGTCATATGATAACTTCGATGGAAAGTTATATATTCATATATACAAATTGCGATTCTAAGAAGATATAATTTTTTTTGAAATCTGAAAACTCGCCAAAACATTATATCATTCCACATATTGCTAACTAGAGAACTTTGTTTACTAACTTTCTACATAACTAAAAATATAAGTTCGAAGTTTATCGTATGATATTATTCATATTACATTGTATAATCCATATTTTAGATTATAACTATTGCCGACTTTTCTAAAAAGAAAAGAAAAAATGTTGTCCTAATTGAAAATTATATATAGATGTTTTTCTTTAACATTATATATATATATTTTTTTTTTGACTGAAGGTTTTTAATTAAAAGTAGAAAAGGAGATAAAATGTTTACAAGCCCAATAGAACTATAGTGTTTTCGGGACTGGCCCAATAACAAAGAAAAACAAGTTAAAGAGATTAAAAACCAGTGATTTGTTTCAAGACGACGACGGAAGCCGACAGACGCTCAAGTTGGAATTATCGACGAAGCAAACCAGATTTCAAACATAGCAGAAGCGGTTCGGTGATTTGTCGTGTAGTAGGATGCTATCCTCGCTCTGATCAAGCAGTCAATCTGTCTTAGTAAAGCCTCCGATTGCTTAAAAGTGTGTCGATGAATCCTCTGATTTCTCTCCATCCAAATTGCGTAGATTGTGGCTTGCCAACCCAGAATTGCTAATCGTCCTCTTATACTTGCAGGCCCATATGTGAGAAGATGATCAATATTGTCCAGCCATACCCTTGACGGAGAGAGAGTAGTTCGAGATCCGATATGCCGCCAAACTTCCCAACTGAATCCACAATCAAACAGTAGATGATCACGAGTCTCTTCTGCACTATTACAGAGAACACAGGTTGTGTCTGTTGTTAGCCCCCAACTTCTAATTCGATCCTTTGTAGGACAACGATTAAGAAAGAATAGCCAAGTGAGGAAGTTGTGCTTCGGGATGCCTCCCTTTGACTAGACGAGTTGCTTCCAAGGCACCAATGGCCGGTGAGTTTTCAGCAGTTTATAAATTTGACCCGTAGAGTACCTAGTGGTTATCGAATTGTCCACTTCCCAGTAATACTTGTCTTCATGATCTGAGAGGGTAACAATTGAAATGAAAACTTGCAGATTGAGTTGGTTGTCTGATCTTGCCGGTGGGAGCCTCCATGAGCCACCAACAAACAAGCTTTGGAGTGTTGCATTGATAGGGATTCCTAACCGAGAGCCGGAAGCTTGGAAGAAGTAGTCACTGAGCTTACCGAATGGAGTCCAGTGATCCGTCCAGAACCTGCAGCAACTTCCATTGCCCACCTTCACTTTTATCCATTGGTAGGCTAAATCTCTCATTTTTAGCAGTTTATTTGCTAACCAGGAGTGATTCCTTTTATAAGTAACCGACCAGAAGTTGCATACTGAACCATCTAAAACCTCATTGATGTACCACGCAACCCATATTGAACCAGCCCTGAAAAAAAGCATCCAGATTAACTTCAACATCGTTGCTTTATTCCAGAAAAACAGGTCCCTGATTCCAAGCCCGCCTTCCTCCTTGGCAAGTGTTACCGTGTCCCACGCTACTCGGGCCGAATGATGTCCCTCAATTGTTCCTTTCCAAAGATACGCTCCACACAACGAGTTTATTTTCCTTATGCACTCTTTTGGGAGGACGAAAGTGGAGCTTCAGAAGTTTGTAATACCGGCTATAACTGTGTTGATCAAGAGCAGGCGCCCAGCGAAAGAAAGAGACCTAGCACTCCAGGTACTAATCTTCGACTTTATTTGGTGCAATAACGGCTCACAGTTTAAGATAGACAGCTTTTTAGGACTTAGGGGAACGCCTAGGTATCTTATAGGGAGAGCTCCATGAGATAGACATGTAGTTGCCTTGATGTTTTCAACTTCTTGCGTCGTAAGCCCAGTAGAGTAGAAACTAGTTTTTTGAACACTGAGAGTAAGACCCGACATTTGTTCAAACCTGCTTAAGATTGATAGAATGGCATTGACCGAATGAAGCGAGCCCTCCACAAATATCAATAGATCATCAGCAAAACAAAGGTGGGTGAGTTTCGAGTTGATGCATTTACTATGATAATTGAAATCCCCATGTTATGCTGCTCGGTTTAGAAGGAGGGAAAGACAGTTCATAACTATAACGAAGAGGTAGGGGGATAAAGGGTCACCTTGGCGCAACCCTCTTTTTCCTTTAAAGTGCCCTTGGACCATCCCATTATAGCCAACAGTGAAGTTAGGGGAACACATACAAGCCTCGATCCATCTAACATAAGTTCCCGGGAGTTGTAGTCCTCTCAGACAGTTCAAAACAAAATCCCATCTCACTGTATCAAATGCCTTAGCTATATCCACTTTGATTGCAATCCTCTTAAGACCTCTATTTTTGTCATATCCACTTATTATCTCAGAGGCTAGGACCGTGTTTTCAACAAGGAGACGACCTTTGACAAAAGCAGTTTGATTTGGTAGAATCATATCCGGTAGTAAAGGCTTTAGCCTAGACACCAATATGTTAGAAACCACCTTATAGAGTGTGTTACAACACGCAATGGGTCTGTAGTCACTCAGCTTTGAAGCACCTGGTTTCTTTGGGACAAGGGATAAAATGGTTGAGTTTGTGGATGCAGGCATAAATGAGGAGACAAAGAAATTGGCGATGGAAGAGATCACTTCATTCCCAATCAAACCCCATGCCGCCTTGTAGAAATCCGACGTCAAACCATCTGGACCGGGAGATTTGTTAGGATTTAGTTTGAAAATTACTGCAGCAATCTCAGCACCTAGAGGAATACGAATCATCTGAGCGTGGAAAGCGAGAGGACATCTGTAATCCGTGAATTCATGAATCCAGAGAGGTGGGAGACGGACATCTGTCATTACTTCCGGGGCAAGGATAGCTTGGAAGTGGTTGATGGCTAGAAGACTCATTTCCACTGGGTCAAGAACAAGCACTCCCGTATCAAGCATGAAGGACCGGATCGCATTACAAGAGGTTCTCATTTCAGTAACCCGATGAAAGTAAGCTGTGTTGAGGTCTCCTTCTTTCAACCAGTTAATTCTGGAGCGTTGCTTGAAGTAAGCCTCTTCAATGAGTCGTAAGAAACACCACTTAGCATGGAGATCACGCTCCGTCTGGAAGTTAATAGAGGATGGATGTTGTAGAGCTTGTACCTGCGCAAGGGAAAGCAAACGGTTAGCCTCACAAACTCTCTCTTCTATTTTTGAGTAGTTCTCTCTATTTAAGTGTTTCAAATCTCTCTTTAATTATCTCTGTTTCCAGCATAGGTCAGCAAGCGAACTTGCAATGCTTCCGGCCTGAAGCCATCCTTCCTCAACCGTGGCTAAGAAATTTGGGTGCTTGGCAAGGTAGTTAAAAAATTTAAAAGGCCGGGTTCCTGATCTGGGAAGTTGAAAAGCGAGATCTATGAGACATGGACTATGATCTGAGAAGAGAGGAGCCGAGAAGAAAGCCATGCTATGGGGAAAAGAGGTAATCCAACTGTTGTTTACCAAAAGCCAATCCAACTTTTCAGCAATGGGCAAGAGCGGCTGCTTGTTTGTCCAAGTATAAAAACTTCCTTGAAAACGCAGATCAAACAGACCCGCTTGGTGAAGAGAGTCACGAAACATGGACATTTGACTATCAAAGGAGTTGACAGTAGGGAGAGAGTGCTCCATTGGGTTGATTATTTGGTTGAAATCACCACCCACAATCCAAGGCCGAGAGTCCATATTAAAGCAGCTCTGCAAGTTGAGAAGGCACACCCAGAGGTCCACTCTATCCTCATGTCTATTAGAAGCATAGACCACCGTGTAGATAAACTTCTGACTCTGACTGATTGAGATTTCGCAGGTCATGCACTGGTTGGACTGATGGAGAACCGTGACATCCACAGTATCCTTCCAGATCAAGATGATTCTGCCATTGTCATCCGATGCATGATTCGAGGTATATGACCATCCTTGACAAATAGTAGACATTAACCGGTTTAAGTTATTCTCTTTAACTTGTGATTCTAAAATTGCTCCAAAAAGTGGCTGATTAGTATAAAGCCAACTCCTAAAAGGCCGATGCTTGTCAACATGGTTAATACCACGGACATTCCAAAAAAAGAGTTTTACACTCATAGACTTATTTAGGTGGTTCTCCTACAGGTAGGAGGGGGTCCAAAACAGGTGGAGTTTGAGAGGAGAAAAGAGGGATATCAAACCGATTATGGGTAGAAGTTGGGATTTGAGGTGTTGAGTAAGGTTGGTTTGAAATCTGTAGGAGTTTCTTGGCATTTGTGGGCTGCAAAAGGGGAGAAGGGTTGAGGAACTGAATGGGAAAGGGTAGAGAACAAGCCTCCTTAGAGAGTTGAGAGCATTTACGCTTGTTTGAAGGTTTGTTTGTGGAAGGGTTTAAGGTCGGATGGAAAGCAAGTGCAGAGGAAAGAGAAGCAGGGGGGTTAAGAGAGGTTTCAGAGGTTTTTGGTTGAAGACAAAGACTAGTGGAAGAAGAGACATCCATAGGAACAGTAGGTGGAGAAGGTTCTTTTAACACAGTAATGGGAGGGGTGTTTAAATGAGGGCTTTGAGGGGTGGGAGCTTTAGTATTTGTATTGGAGGAAGGAGGGGGCTTGTCAGTAGTAGTCTTAGGGGTTGAGGTTGTTTTTGGTTGAGTTTTTTTATCAGGTCGAGGCAGTAGGAGACAATTCCTGGAGACATGGCCGAGCTCTTTGCAATGAGAACAAGTTGCAGGGAGCCAGGGGTAAAACACATCCACCGGGATTATTTCGCCACTCTTTCTCTTTAGGTCAATGGAGACAGGTAGTGACTTCGTTAGATCAGCCTCAACTTTCACGTGAGCCAAGTTTATATCAACAAGTTTATGGTGAAATCATCCATTTCTATTGGAACTCCAATTGGACTAGCTGCCCAACTGAGACCTTCCAAGGTTCGCAAATCAAGAGGTACGCCTTTTAGGTGAGCCCAAATGGGGATAGAGTCGAGAGCCGGTGTTTCTGATGAATGGTTAGTAGCCCATAGAGTCACATGGAACATAGAGTCACCTACATACCAAATTCTTTTATCAAGATTTTTTTGTCTGATGTACTCATTTGGTATTCTCACCAGCATCGAACGAGAGAAGGCATTTAGATGAATCTCAAGCCGCCTTCCTTTTCCCCACATATGATTTAATACACTCTGGATTTGACCAAATGCAGGTGGCCGGCCGCAGAAGTAGCAGATTATGAAATCACGATGGAACTCAGCACCACGTTCAAACACTTCATCAGGTATGAGTATCTCTGGAGTTCCGGAATCATTATTGATAATAGCTTGTTGTGGAGTCAAAGTTTTGTTTTCTCGTCTCTTGATTTTAGAAGCAAGGGTTTCAGTAGTTGGAGGGATAGATGGCTTTGGGAGGGGGCCTGTTTGGATTGGTGGGGGAGGCTTAGGGGAACTAGGCTCTGAAGTAAAAGGGAGTTTTTTCTCGATAAAGGATTTAGAGGCAGAATGCATTGAGGGTTTGTGAACAGTAGAGGGATTTTGAATAGTGCAGCGAGGGTGAGAAGTCGGAGTTGTAGGCAGCTTTTTATTGTCGGCTTGAGGATTTGGGTGTTTAGAAGAAGATGGATTAAGAGAAGCTTGAGAACCTTTCTTTGATGGTAAGATTTTAAATCCCGGAGGAATAGTGTTGTTAGATCCAAAATTAGATCCAAAAGTAGATCCAGTCGACAATTTCTCAGGTGAAAGACGCTGAGAACTTGTATAAGTAGTTTTCATCTGCAGGGCATCCTGAGAGGTAGTTGTAGAAGAAGAAGTGGTTGTGAGAATTCCTATTGTCGAGGCAGGCTTCAACGTAGAAACAGGGAGCTTAGACAAAGGAACCGGAGAACACGGGGAAAGAGGAGGAAAGTTTCCAGGGGATAAAGGAGAAGAAGGATCAGGCGGGTCAGGAGGGCGGAAGAGGCTGCCATCAGGGATAGCAGAAGAAGGATTCAGAGCGGAAACAGGACTAAGGGGAAACCAGCGGTTTTCCATCCGAAGGAATTGAATGAACGTTTATTTTTTTAACGCTATATTTATATCCATGTGTTAACATAATCTTGTTTACGTCGAAAGGTTGGATGTAAAATAAAATTATAAAAAATGACGACGCCTCGAGTCAGCGTCCTCGTCGTTTCACTGAAACTGTAAGCATGCACGGCGTCTGATTGCACCGACGGGATCTGATTTTGACTTATTCCCCTTTCATATTAACTAATCTTATTAGTAATGAACTAATTTGCAGATTTCTTTTGACCTTTCAGCACTATTTTATTTTTGTGAGCAATATGTTTACTCATGGAAATTATAAACATTCCTTGCTGATGTAAAGTGAATCTAATTCTATAATTAACAATTGATCTATATGAACGCATATAATGATCATAGTCGGTCTAATGTATAATTTTTATTTTTTTAAAGTCACATGGACAGTATTTCAATGCTGCTGCTCCACATGAAATTATACACTACGACCGCGAAAACTGAATATTGGAACAACACTTGTCGTTAATGTTGACTACATAAAAACAAATCACAAAGGTTATTATAAGAAGATTTATGTTATACTGCTCAAATATAGATATCAAATTTCTCTTGGTCACTACGAAAGTTAGTACAAGTTTTTAACTGATTTTCTTTTTCTCTTATAAAAATGTGCATACGAATTTTAAAAAATGATTTTTAGTTGTTCTATTTTGCTTTTTAAATATTAGTATTTTAATTATAATTAATGTATTTTACTTTAAAATTAAATGATAAATAAAATTATAAAATTATAAAAATATAGTTAACTGAAATTTATTGAAAAACCAATAAAACAGCAAACTAATTATTAAAAAAACAGAAAACAATAATTAAAAACATGCATTAAGTTTTCTTAATATTTGTAAAAAACCTAAAAAATCAATCGTAAGAAAAAGGAATATATAACAGAATACTGTCCACGTAAATATATACTAATAGTCTATCCCCCCTGAGTCAAAATGATGTAGGCAGAATTTAGAACACTAGTACGTCACGAGGTAATGACGGTCTTTACTTGTTTATGGCTTTCCGCCCATGTTTTCAACACCAATTTCTAATCCATAGATTGTCAGTTAAGTATTAATCTGAGTTTGGTTGCGAAACACCTCAGAAGTCAGAACGTTCAACAATGAAAATTTATTAACTAAAATATTAGTTCTTATATAAAAAGAAAAAATTGTATAGTTCCATGGTATATATACATGCATAAATAATAATGTTCGTCAGAATAGAAATTCACTAACTACGTAAAATTGAAAGAAATATTCTCCAATATGAAGATGAAAAACGAAACTATACTTATTCATACTTTTAGTTAAAGAAAGATATATTTTTTGTGTGTGTGGACAAAGTTGAAGAAAGATTTCTTGTCAATTGCATCAATTAGGTGAATTATCAAAATATATAGTATGAATAGACGAGAATCAAATTCCAAAAACACGTAAATGTACCATATACAAATACAACTATAACTATAAGTACCGTCATGTTCTAACCACTCGATAACAATTAACGACATCACCACGAGTTAAATATTTCTTGAGAATATGCAGAGAGTTAAGCCTTTCTTCAAAAAGATATACGGATAGTCAATATTAACTTCTGTAAAAGCCTATAGTATTTTTCTTTGGGGTCCCTTTTTCTTTCTTGTGTGTTTTTTTTTTCTGTAGCGTGCAGCTTAGAGACACTGGAAATTAAGAGATCTAGATTGTCTGAAGAAAGCAAGTTTTCCGTAAATTAAGTTTATATTGAAAATGACTCACAATAACTCTAAAAGCAATGGGAACAGATTACTCATATTTTTTTTCCCTACCATGCAAAAATGCTATTCACATGCTTTTCAGTTCACAAAGTTGCCTTATTTAGTAGACCATCTTTTGTTTGTGAAAGGCAGTACTACACCAAACCAAATATATAATATATTTAACAAGCATGTTCAAATGTTTTATCAATTACTCCTGCTTTGGCACGATTTAGAGAAATAACGTGTGTAGGACGATTAAATGTATACATATAAGTTTATTTGGTAACAAGCTTGTTAATAGTATGACTCAATTTATTTAGTTAGCATTTAGTTTAGTCCAATTACGGTTGGGATTTGTGAACTAAACTGTAATTTTGTAGTCATACATTCAAAAGATTTGAATAAGTTAACTTTTGAAAGATTTGAATTTTGAAAGGCGGAACGTAAATATATTCTCATAAATGGGAGATAAAAAAGGAATAAAACTTTTTTTTTGGTTTGTATAGAATTTAAAATAGTATCACGAGGACCCGAGTGACGGAGTCAAAGCTACTTCGAGGAAGTTTCCTAAAGCTCTCTCTCTCTCTGTTCGTCGTTCTAGTGACGGCTTAATCAATTTTAGCAGAGAGAATCAGAAGAACAAAAGGGAACAGGCAAGAGAGCAAGAGAAACTCCTCTGAAATTTCCTTCCGCCGATAATTGAGGTACCTTTTTATTTATTTATCCACCAACAGTAAACCATACTGGTCTCTGTGTGTGATAATTTATATATTTTTTCTGGAAATCGCAGATGTTTTTCTCTTTCCTTTACTTTTTTTTTTTTTGGTTTCTTCTTTTGTGGTTTGTTTATTCGAATCCTCTCCTGATTTGGCACGATTTACGATGTTATCCTACACGTTTGTTGGACTGCAGCATGAAATTTTTAAATTCACTGAATCAGATTCTGCTCCTCGATTTGAATTTTGAACTTAAATCCGTTTCTGTTGATTATTCTCCCCCGCCGTAATCGGAAAAACCGAGTGTTCTCTCTCCGTCTTCGGAATCTGGTGAGTAGGGAGTGGTTGGTTGTTGCTTTTGAACAGTGATAGATAATGCGGGAGTTGTTCAGAACGAGATTTGTTCATCTCTAACCTTTCGAATCGCGTTTGGATTGATTTGGTTGTGGTTTTAGAGATCTTACTTGAGGTTTTATGTTAAAGACGAGAGAATGGAGAAAGGCTAATAACTGTTTGTTTTGTTTCTTTATTTAGGCTTAAGGAAGAGCGTATTGGTGAATCGAGAGTTTCTCTGAAGGTGTTATCTCTCCTGCGACAGCTATGAGTGGACAGTTCAATAACTCTCCACGTGAGGAAGACAAGGACGTGGAGGCTGGAACTAGCAGCTTCACCGACTATGAAGAAGAGAGTCCGTTTGATATTACCAGTACTAAGAATGCTCCTGTGGAGCGATTACGCCGTTGGAGGGTAAGTGGTTCGTCATATTCATCGGTTTCTTAAGTGCTTTTTGAATTTCCTGTCATTATTCTCCTCTCTTCTTTGTTTCGTTTCCTGTCATTCTGGTAAAATAATTTGGGTTTTTGTAGCAAGCGGCGCTTGTGCTTAATGCGTCTCGTCGATTCCGGTATACTCTGGATTTGAAAAGGGAAGAAGATAAGAAACGGATGCTGAGGAAGATGAGAGCGCATGCCCAAGCAATAAGAGTACTTACGCTTCGTTAGTAAATTTACGTAAATAAACGCTTTGGATGTGTCTAATCAATGCTCTTTGCTTCCTTAGGCTGCACACCTTTTTAAAGCAGCTGCAGGCCGAGTGAATGGTAACTTCCTTTTCATGAAGCATCATTGTAAATCTAATTGATGGTTCCAAAGTTTTCTGATTCATTTTCTGATCGGTATACTGTAGTTGACTGAGGTTAATTTCTTTTTAGGAATTACAAGTTCACTTCCATCTCCTGGTGGTGGTAATTTTGGTATTGGACAGGAGCAAATTGTATCGATATCAAGGGATCAAAATATAGGATCTCTGCAAGAACTTGGAGGGGTATGTCTTTGTTTTAGCTGATTTATTGTACTTCTTGGTGCGGCACTTATTTCTCAGCTATAAAACTTGCTCATCAATTTTTATCCTCCTCTGTTTTATTTTATTAGGTCAAAGGGTTATCTGGCCTGTTGAAAACAAATTTGGAGAAGGGTATACATGGGGATGATGATGACATATCGAAAAGGAAATCTACTTTTGGATCAAACACATACCCGCAGAAGAAAGGGAGGAGTTTCTGGGTATTAATACTTTAAATTTTCTCTTTTTAGCTGCTTTAGCGTGAGATTTTCCCGCTTCAATCATTTAGGCTGTTTCCAATTAATTAATATCTTGATTCCTTCCCTTTTTCTGTGTCCTCATGTCCAATAGAGGTTTGTATGGGAAGCTTCTCAAGATCTTACTTTGATCATATTGATTGTAGCAGCAGCTGCTTCTTTGGCATTGGGAATAAAGACCGAGGTAATTCAATTTTTGAGTTGGTACATTATATACTCAGCCTATATACCTTGAAAATTGGGTCCTTTTCTTAGTGACTTATTTTAGAACGGTTGACTAATTATTATAATAACAAGACTTTCCAGGATTAGTGAACCTCTTTATTTGAACGAATAATTCCTTTCTATGTTTTTTTTCTTCCATATCGCTCTCTGTAGAATGTCTATTGATTTATCTCCATTATCCATAGTTTTATAGTTTTATAGTTTTCTTGTTCTTCCTGAGCGTTTGGTACCTCTTTTACTATCTTAGGGTATCGAAAAAGGATGGTACGATGGTATTAGCATTGCTTTTGCCGTTCTTCTTGTCATTGTGGTGACAGGTATTGATATTCCTTGCTGAACTTGAATTAAATCATTTATGTGACGGCTGCATGTATTATACTAATTTGTATACCTTTTCCCTTCGCAGCTACCAGTGACTATCGCCAATCTCTTCAATTCCAGAACTTAAATGAAGAGAAAAGAAATATACATATAGAGGTGAGAGCTTGGATGATCATGCAGCTAATGGATGATATCATTTATGTTGGTTTAATATTTGAAAGTGCATCCTGCACCTACTCAGGTTACACGCGGTGGGAGAAGAGTTGAGATTTCAATTTATGACATTGTGGTAGGCGATATCATACCTCTCAATATTGGTGATCAGGCAAGTTGCACGAATTTATCAATGCAATAGCTCGTTTTCGAATTTCGAATGCAACAACCCCTTTAATCTGCAAATAATTTCCTTAGGTACCTGCTGATGGAGTTTTAGTTGCTGGCCATTCCCTTGCGGTTGATGAATCCAGCATGACTGGGGAAAGCAAAATTGTATGCTTCTAGCTCTGCCTTTGCATTTCTAACGATGCCATCTTTGCATTTTATGTGTCTGAGCAAGTTGTTTCTCGCAGGTTAACAAAAACTCTGCTAAAAATCCATTCCTAATGTCCGGCTGTAAAGTTGCAGATGGCCATGGGACAATGCTGGTAAGACTTGACGAACTCTAACATTTACTTTCTGTGACAAGAGTAACTGCAGTCTTACCGGACAATAATTGGAGAGATGTCTGATTGGTGAACTATATTATCCTTGATTGGAGAATCTCTGCAGTAAAAAAATGTTTTACTTTAAGAGAGAAAACTTGAGTCGGAGGCTCTCAAAACTTCTGAATTTGAGTCTAAAATTTATTTTTGAAACTCAGGTTACTGGGGTAGGGGTCAACACTGAATGGGGCTTACTAATGGCTAGCGTCTCAGAAGACAATGGTGGAGAAACACCATTGCAGGTGAATGTCAACCTTTTATCTGCTCATATTTTTCTTTTGTATTTGTTGCTCAATATTCATACGTACTTTGCTTTCTTCAGGTACGCTTGAATGGTGTTGCAACATTTATCGGAATTGTGGGGCTTACAGTTGCTGGCGTTGTATTATTTGTCCTTGTCGTCCGGTGCGTTTAAATTTCTTTCTGACAGCTAAGTACCACGTGGAGTAAATGTCAGTGTTCATTGAAAAAAGCTTTGTTCTCTGCAGCTACTTTACTGGCCACACGAAGGGTGCAAATGGAGCCCCACAGTTTGTTGGAGGGAAGACAAAGTTTGATCACGTGCTAGATGATCTTGTTAAAATCATCACTGTTGCAGTAAGTGTTATTTTAGAAGAAATCAGCATGGCTAATACCATCGTAAGCTTCTTATTCATATCTCTGTCCATTCAGCTCAACCTATCGAATATTGTAGGTTACAATTGTTGTAGTGGCAGTGCCTGAAGGGCTTCCTTTGGCTGTTACCTTGACGTAAGTCGGCTGTCTTCTATTTAAATATTTTAATGATAGCATTTGCTTTGCCCTCTAGAGTTGGAAAGGAACTAGTTATTACATCGTCAAACTTAATAGAATTGATGGATGGATCAGCTGTGAAATTCAGTAGAACAAGTTTGTCTTTCGTCACTGATCTTTTCTACTTCTTACTGGCAGTCTTGCGTATTCCATGAGAAAAATGATGGCAGATAAAGCTTTGGTATGTATCTTCTACTTTTTGGGACTCACTTAGTTTTGCATGAAAATAAATAAAAATTCATATAGTGAATGTTATTTGCAACTTATACGAAGTTTATTTTCAGGTGCGCAGGCTTTCCGCCTGTGAGACCATGGGATCTGCAACAACAATTTGCAGTGATAAGACGGGAACTTTGACCTTAAACGAGGTGAGTATTAGTGCTTTTCCTTTTTTTCTTTGCTTAACAGTGAGCTCTTTAATGGGGTCAGCCTTTCAAGTTGCAGTTTTAGTCCTCGCTTTCCTAGCGGGAAGTTTTCCTATTGTGAATTGTGTGCCCAACAAGTGAATCCCCTAATCCTTTCTCTTTTCTCAGATGACCGTTGTTGAGTGTTATGCTGGGTTCCAAAAAATGGATCCTCCGGACAGCAGCTCAAAATTGCCACCTGCGTTTACATCTATACTTGTCGAGGGAATTGCTCATAATACAACTGGCAGTGTGTTCCGATCTGAAGTAGGATAATATTCCTTTAGAACTTTACTGATTTTTCATTTGGTTCCTACTTCAGTTGATTTAATGTAATAATGTATCTGTTCTTGTTGATTACAGAGTGGTGAGATTCAGGTTTCTGGATCGCCGACAGAAAGAGCAATTCTCAATTGGGCGATAAAGGTTAATTTCCAGCTACATTTTCCTGGTTCCAGTTTATATAGCTGTGAGGAGAACTAAGCCTTATATTTTACGCTCTGCAGTTAGGCATGGACTTCGATGCCCTTAGGTCTGAGTCTTCTGCTATACAATTTTTTCCATTCAACTCGGAGCAGAAACGTGGAGGCGTAGCAGTGAAATCAGTAATCTGTTTCCATCTTCCCTTTGCTTCGTTTATGATTTATCGTTTGTGGTTGTTTTCCGCTTGTCACTCAGCATCCTAATTCCTAATGAACTTTTAATTCTATTTCAGCCAGATTCGAGGATCCATGTTCACTGGAAAGGCGCTGCGGAAATTGTTTTGGGTTCCTGCACACACTATATGGATGAGAATGAGAGTCCTGTAGATATGAGGGAAGATAAGGTTGTCAACTGTGTTCATTTTTATGATATAGTTTGTAGTGAAGGTTTACCTTATCATTGTGTCTTACTGCAAGTCCAAGTCAGTTTTTACAGTAGTTTTTGTGGCGTTATCAAACATTTGTATCCCAAATCAATTCCAGATTTCGTAATGAGAGTTTTTGATAAATATACAAGTCTTGTTGTTTCAGATGGCCGAGTTAAAAAATGCTATCAATGATATGGCTGCAAGGAGTCTCCGTTGTGTTGCAATTGCCTTCAGAACATTTGAAGCGGACAAGATTCCAACTGATGAAGAGCAACTTTCAAGATGGGTATTACCTGGGGATGATCTTGTACTGTTGGCTATTGTTGGTATTAAGGTAAGCATTACTTATTGCTTGTTCTCCTTGCCTTTTTAAAGGGCCTTGTTGTGATTCTATAATCCATATTCGTTGCTATTGAGTTAAGCATTACTTATTGCAAGTTCTTTCTGCTATATATCTTTAGGATCCTTGCCGCCCTGGTGTCAAAAATTCAGTTCTACTATGTCAACAAGCTGGAGTCAAGGTCCATAGATATCTCTTTTGCTTCTTTCCTTGAGAGTATCCCTTCATATCTTGATTATTTTCTAGAATGCTCTGTTCTATATGGGCGTATAGTTTTCTAATTTCCACTACTGGCCTCAGGTTCGAATGGTGACTGGTGATAACATTCAAACTGCCAAAGCAATTGCACTGGAGTGCGGTATATTAGCTTCAGACTCAGATGCTAGTGAGCCTAACCTGATTGAAGGAAAAGTATTCCGATCCTATTCGGAAGAAGAAAGAGATAGGATTTCTGAAGAGATATCTGTAAGAACCTTATGATTTTGGTTGTGATTGAAGGCAGTTATTTCATGGTACCTGACATTGCTGCTAAACTTGAAGGTAATGGGTAGATCATCACCCAATGACAAACTTCTTCTTGTGCAATCGCTGAAGAGAAGAGGGCACGTCGTGGCTGTGACTGGTGATGGAACCAATGATGCCCCTGCACTGCATGAGGTTCAATATATTTACATGGACCTCATTCATATGTTTAATCTATAAAGAACACTATTGATATCGAGGATCAAAACGTTCTGTCTTGTCCCCTAAATTTCAGGCAGATATAGGTCTCGCTATGGGAATCCAAGGCACAGAAGTTGCAAAGGAAAAGTCAGATATCATTATCTTGGATGACAACTTTGAATCCGTTGTGAAGGTTGGTATCCTTAGAGACCAAGGGATTCAAACTTCTTCTAGAATAGGCTTCCTATTCATACATACACTTCTGTTGCATGATACTTTGGGAATTTGTAACTGAACTTTTTCGTGATATACTTCAAGAAATGTTCTCTCAAATTGGATATTCATTTTTGATTCCTCTAGGTTGTCCGGTGGGGTCGATCTGTGTATGCCAATATTCAAAAGTTCATTCAGTTTCAGCTCACGGTTAATGTCGCAGCTCTTGTCATCAATGTCGTGGCTGCCATATCCTCGGGTGATGTTCCTCTAACTGCAGTACAGGTTCGATATAATGAATTTACTTTATCTCTTTCACATCTGCAGAAAAGCATTAACTTAAAACGAAAATTTCCACTTTTGTAAAGACTGTTTTCCCCTATCTTTGTAGCTCCTCTGGGTCAATCTTATAATGGATACTCTTGGGGCTCTTGCTTTAGCCACAGAACCACCAACCGATCACTTAATGGATCGAGCTCCTGTTGGCAGAAGGTACGACGTCGCTAGACTTGGGCATGTGTTAAGTCGAGTGATTTCAGTTTTTCTCCCATTTTTACATAACGATTGTATTTCTCTCTTATTTTCAGAGAACCTCTCATTACAAATATCATGTGGAGAAACTTGTTTGTACAAGTAAGTTATCTTCCTCTTATTTTCCTCACTTGTCTAAAGATCACATTATGTAAGCCTTATCTGCTACTCCAATTGTTTGTCATATTATTAGGCGATGTACCAAGTTACGGTCTTGTTAGTCCTCAATTTCCGTGGAATAAGTATCCTTCATCTGGAGAATAAACCCAATCCCGAGAGAGTGAAGAATACAGTCATCTTCAATGCCTTTGTCATTTGCCAGGTAAAATATAGGCACTGACTCCTCTCCTCTGTATTAAGAAAAAGTTTGGACACATCAGAAAACAGACTAATTGTAATTTCTTTATCTAGATCTTCAACGAGTTCAACGCACGGAAGCCAGATGAGTTAAACATTTTCCAAGGAGTTCTCCGTAATCACCTCTTTGTGGGCATCATCTGTGTCACCGTTGTCCTCCAGGTACTGATTATATCTCTCCTGTTCCTGCAAAGTAATTTCAATCACTTTTTTTTAATATACATTTGAGACATAGGCACAAACGGTTTATTGCTTGTTGTTAACTGTTTAATAGATTGTCATCGTCGAGTTCCTTGGAACATTTGCCTCAACGATTAAGCTTGATTGGGAGATGTGGCTCATCTCGATTGGAATCGGTTCCATCAGGTTTGTTTGTTAACTTTGTCTATTGTAGGGGGTGAATAATCAGGTTTACAAATTGGTTTGTTTTGTTGATTATATTATCCACCCCTTAGACTCATCATTCATCATGAAAGTGTTTCGATTAGGTGAAAACAAGCGTGTTAGTAGCTTGTTTCGTAAACTCACCAGATAGATTCTGTTTTGTGTTTTATATTAACCAGTTGGCCATTGGCGGTGATCGGAAAATTCATTCCGGTTCCAGAGACTCCGGTCAGCCAATACTTCAGAATAAACCGGTGGAGAAGGAACTCGTCAGGTAACTAAAGTTTCCTTCTCGTTATAAGCCAGACCATGAAACTCATCTAAAAAGCTATAATCGATACTAAAGATTCGAGTTTTCTGTTGAATTTTCAGGTTAATAAAAACTAGTTTGAGAAGAGAAGAGAAGACGGTTAAATACCAGACGTGGATTTAGTAGTATTCAACCTGTGAATACTTTTATACTACTTTACCTCTCTCTGTCCAAGTACTTTCGCAAAATGCTTCTTCGTTTTAGTATCGTTAAATGCATCAAACAAATGCAAAATATAGCTATTTTTGTTTAGTTGCTGTTAGCCTAAATGTTCAAAAGATAAGACGAGACTTAAACTAACTGACTAAATGTGTCCAAAGTGTGAAAATCGATCTCTAGCCAAAGTGTGAATTTCAATTTGGTTAAATAAAACAGTAGCTTAGTATAAACAGGTGGTCGTTCCATCTTTGTTGTTACATACATATCTTCACAATGAATGTAGATTTGCTTAGTTTGGTATCTACAGACTGTAGACTACACGCGTATTCACAACGAGTTTAGATTTGTTTAGTTTGGTATCTCCAGACTGTAGGCTACAGTTTCACAATTTGAGATTCTGATGTAGGAGACAGTGGAAATGGTGCATTGCTTTCTCCACGAGGGCATATCTTCCTTTGTCATAAGCGGGCGATTCGAGACCCCTTTGAACACTCTCACACAACACCACATCTTCCATCTGATTCATTACACATTCCATAAAACTCAAAATCTCCTAAGGGGCAATTACTTAAGAGATAATTTATTCTCGTACCTGAACTCTCTCGCTTTCTTCCAGACTTCTCTTGATGAAAGCTTCATCACCCTGAAGCCAAAAGAAATTTTACAAAGATTGCCATACAGGGCCGGGCTATGTAGGTTTATGTTGTGGGTTTGTTTTTTACCTTTAATGAAGGATCAAGAAAATAGTCGAAGACAACTTTGCATTTCCTTGGTCCTAAAGGTATCACTAGATTCGTGTCCATCCATGGTCCATACCTTTAAAACATAATCCATGCAAGAGTGAGTCAATTTATTCAAAGATGTGAATCAAAACTCGTTAATAAAGCTGGAAACTGAGCAGCGGACATTACGTCTGTTACCTATTTATCATGAAATTTGGGTAGACGAAAGCGTATAGAGCTTGAGATCCAAGCCTATCGAAACCGGCTGTTCCACCAGCCTTGGACCCACCTCCACATTCTTGAATACTAACCCTTTCGAATAACTGATATCTTGAAACAGAAAGTTCATCTTAACAATTGCACCTAATCAGAGTTTAGAATCATGTGATGGAAGCCAGAGTTTGGCGGGAAAATACCGTTGTAGAATATGTTTCGAGATCTAGGCCTGACATCAAACCTTTATGTGCATAAGGTACATGGTAGCCACCATCCAAGTAATTATCACAGAACACCTGCAAAAACATTTGCCAATGAATCATCAATCTTCTGAGTTCTTATTACTTCTAAAAAAAAAAGAAGAGAATGTATACTCAGCACAAGATTTCACCTTCCAATTACAATCAACAGTGTACTCGCGTCTACATATAAAACTAAGCGGGGAATCAACTCCACCTTCGCTCAACCTCCTTAGAGAAGAACCGAGCCATTCAGATGCCACTAATCCATCAGTCTCAACTTCTCTCTTCCTCGATGCGGCTTGAGTCACCTTGAGGAGAACAAAAGGTCCCCATACAGCCACTCTTAGAGGTTTGAGTCCCATTTCCTATTTCCTCAAACATGTCAAGCGCGAGGATTCAGATTAAAAACAAAAGTGAGAGAGCCATACGCTTATCGCAACAACACGACATTACATTTAAAGCAAAGTTCTCTATCCCAGTAGTTCCAGTAGCTTTGACAAGCGATCCGTTCAAGGTATACGTCCATCCCTGCCACAAAGAATGACTCAAAACCATATTCATTCACCGCATAATCAATCTGAGTACCGCTGTGAAAGCTTACATGATAAGGGCAAACAAAGCAAGACTTTTTCCCATTTCCAGAAGCCAAGATAGAGGCATGGTGAGAGCAAACATTGTGGAAAGCATGAATCTTTCCATTTTCATCTCTGCACACAACATATTCTACCTCCCCAAGCCTGCACACCAATGTTTCAAAAACACTCACATACATACCACGAATCAAAGAGAGGCAACTTAACAATCCGAGTGTATGTGGTTTTAGCTACCTCCCGGTGAAAAAGTCCCGATTCTCCTTGATCTGATCAGAGTATCCTGACATACCAACAAGAAGCAAATGGTAAAGTAAGAACCTTTATAGAAACTGTCAACTCACAATCCTCTTTGAAACAACTGAGTGTGAGTTCTCCGAACCTACGGCCTGCCATCCTCCATAGAAGACTCGATCGAGCTCGGAGCGGTAGAGTTGGGGATCAGTGTACCACGAGCTCGGTGGAGTCGATGCTCTCTCCACCGGAATCTCCGGATCAAACTCATCCACGAGCTTACTGATACTGGAAACAGCCAAGACTCTTCTCGGATCACGAGTACAGAGACTATTTGAGTAGAGACATCTTCTCCGACCAAATTGAGAGACTGAAACGCCAACTTCAAGATGAGTTTTGACATATCCACTTGTGGGTATCTGCTTCGTTGTCATAAACTCCGGCACCGTTGCCGCCGTTATCTTGGTCAGCATCATCATCACCGGATGCTCTTTTTCACTCCGATGGTCGTTAGTTACTTACTTACTAGTTACTACTACACACAGGTTAAATAAAGCGACCGGTCCGGTTTAACCGGCTCTACCGCGTTTTGAAATGTTACCAAATTTATTTTCAAGTGGTTTACGAATAAGAAAGGAAATTTTAACTGAAAGTCTTTAGTAGTAAATGGAAAATTCTCGATTTAGATATTGGTTTACATTTTGAGTTGATGATCCAATATGATAATTTCATTCAAGGTTACTTATTAGCAACTATCTCATTGGTCTATTAAATGTGGAAACAAAGCTAGTTATAAAGAAGAAAATACAGATTACTGATTCGAATAGTGGTAGTTAAATTAAAATGCTTGTTTCTTTTATCAGCCACTGAGGAAAAAACTTGGTAACGCATAATTCGCTCGCTCTCCTTAATTAGCTAATCACTTTCCTTGATCTCAAATAATTAAACGTCCGAAAAGTATTCATTTCCTCAAAAATCCACCAAAGTTTCTCGTCCAATCATCACCTTAGGGCCTTACTCTCTTTTGTAATGTATATACATATTTGTGTTTGCCTTTATAAGCAGAAAAATCACTCGCATTCCAGATCAATATCACCATTATCATCTAGAGAAAACTCATAACAACGTTATAAACGCATACATTACTCATATATAAACCATGATATGCAAAGAGGCATATCAGTATCAACAACCACATGGACAAAACGATCAGATGATGACAATGATGATGATGGAGTTGAGCCAATCACCACTATCATCACCATCATCATCACCAAAGTCACCATCAGACAATATTGACAACAATGAGGAAGAGAGACTAGAGGTTGTGAATTTGAGTGGCATGGCATTACAATCTCTTCCAAATCCTTCCCTCAATTTGGCTAATATTTGCAAGCTTGATCTCTCCAACAATCATATCAAGGTTGATAATATTCATACATGCACTCGTACACATCAACAACCATATTGGTTTCTAATGTTTTTGCTTTATTTATTTATTTTGTGTTTGTTTGTGAATATTAACAGAAAATACCAGAATCTCTAACAGCGAGATTACTGAACTTGATAGCATTAGATATTCACTCAAACCAGATCAAAGCTCTTCCAAACTCCATTGGTTGTCTCTCTAAGCTCAAGATCCTTAATGTCTCCGGCAACTTTCTCGTTATCCTCCCAAAAACTATTCAAAATTGCAGGTACACACCCCTCAAAAAGATTTACAGCAAACTCTCAAATCTTAACCAAACCAATCACATATATATACATACGATTGATTACTCTCTCTTATTTTGTTTTGGGTCTATCCAGGTCACTCGAAGAACTAAACGCCAACTTCAACGAGCTGATTAGATTACCAGACTCCATAGGGTTAGAACTAACCAATCTGAAGAAGCTCTGTGTCAACTCGAACAAGCTCATTAGCTTACCAACTTCCATCACCTACCTCACTTCCCTCCGTGTCCTCGATGCTCGTCTCAATTGCCTTATGGTTCTCCCTGAGGACCTTGAGAACCTCATCAACCTCGAGATCCTCAATGTCAGTCAGAATTTCCAGTATCTTACAGCCCTCCCATCTTCTATCGGTCTTCTAATGAACCTCCTCGAGCTAGATATCAGCTACAACAAGATTACAGTGTTGCCCGATTCCATGGGATGCATGAAGCGGCTGAGGAAGCTGAGCACGGAAGGAAACCCGATCGTGTCCCCACCCATTGAGGTTGTGGAGCAGAGCTTGCAGGCGGTGAGAGAGTATCTGAGCCAGAAGATGAGTGGTAAACTGGTGAACACGGTGACAAAGAAGAAGTCATGGGGATTCCGTAAACTGGTAAAGTACGGAACATTCAATGGCAGATCAAGGGCTTGGAGCAGGGAAGAGAGAGAAGGACTGATCATGCCTGAGTACCGTCCCATTGATATCTTAGCTTCAACCAGGTTCCCTGCGATCTCACCTCGGCGTATCTTTTCTCCAAGAACCTATTTCAGCAGATAATAATAATAACAATGCAGACGATAAAGACAAATTCATTGTATCAACCATTTACTTAAGTCAACACTAATTGTATAAAGAGTATGTATATATACGGCATTCAGATTCCGAACTTGGTATTGTAAATCTTTTTGGTCAAACACTTCTTATTGTAAATCATGTAATTAAACTTATACACAACAACCCTCTTCCTCTCGTAAGCTCCCTATTCCAATCCCTTTCTTAATCCGTTTAAACATTCGTGAAAGTTCCAAGATTTATGCTTTGTACGAGAAACAAAACACTGTCGGATTCAGGACAACTCATTCCCCGATGAAATATGAGTGAGGAGGCTACCAAAAGAGTTAGATCTTACAATCGAGAACACCACGGGCCATAACACAAGCTAGACGAGACAGAACACAAGCCAGATGCTAGCATTAAAAGCTGAAATTCTCATTATCAAACAAGAAACTCAGAACAGAGTAGAGACTCTGGTTTCAGTGAGTACATTAGAGAAACACAAAAAGACACATCCTTTTCTCTCAACGACCGATCTTAAACTAGAGAGGCAGCCAATTACAGAACCAAAGTGAAAACACAAAAAAGACACATCTTTTCTTAAACTAGACTAATGGAGATAACCAGGGATCTTAATGCGGATGAAGAGCATACTCATAACATAAGCGATGACAATGGATGAGATTCCAGCAGTAGCATACGATGCTTTGACACTCTTAGGTCGATTCTTATCAAGTGCCAGATCCAACATTATGATCCCGATCCCACCAACCACGAACATGAATCCCGACGAAAGACCTTCGATGATGTACTGCCCATTCACCCGACCCGACATGAACACCACGGGTCGTATTGCACCGGTGATTGGATCCTGGGTCGACCCGATACCCGGAGGCTCGACGATCACGTCGTAGACGAATCCTGAGACGACGAGGAAGTAAGTGAGGACAATCA